>JACXSJ010000605.1:93622-207344 GCA_014851325.1 Pentalonia nigronervosa
CCCACCATTTTTTTTTTTTTTTTTGGTAGCTTGTCCTAAGTACTCACATGGTTTTTATTAAAAAAATTCTGTACGCAATTAGTATTATGACAACGAAACTTGTATCCCCAATTGTTATGTTATAATATTGACCTGAATAATTTGTCCGCAACTAGTATGTGCCCGATTCTGTACGTATGGGTCTCGTAGGTATAGAAATCAAAATTAAAATCCTAAAAATGTAACGATAATATTTAAATATTTTTAATCAAATAATATTGTAAAGAGAAATTATGTTTAAAATCTAATTTCAAATCAGAAAAAGATTAAATATCGATTTAATCTAATAATATCCATATTGTGTAACAATATAAAGAACATACGGTTATAAAATACAATGTAGGTATATTATTTTAAATTTAAATCGGATATCAAACTTATATCGACGAGCGAAATTAAAATTAAAATCCAGCTAGCTATATATTATAGTATCCTTTCCTACACATTGACCTCTTTGACGAATACATATTACTTAAGTTATTTACACGCGAATAAATATAATTCAGCACATATGAATCGGGATACATAATATTATATAACAATAAGAGATGAACACATTATGTTTACTCCGCTATAAAGGATATATGTTATAATATGAACGTTTTATTATTTATCGTCCTTTTATATATTCTGAAATAATATCACCAATGTTTCTCACGCGTTTTAAATTAAATATTAAAGGCTACGATATAATTGTGCTTTTTTTGAATTTTTTTATAAACATTTTGGCTTGAAAAACTCATTTCAGTGGCAAGTATCTAAGTTGTGTAAACTAATATATAGAATATTTAAATTTAATATTTATAGTCAATTATTATATGAAATAATAATTTTTAATGTACAATTATTATAAAGTCTCATATATTCTTTAAAACTAGCATTAAGCAGAACTCAATTAAGATTCCTCGTCGCACAAGCTGTGTTTTATAGACAATAGTTTCAAGTTTTTGTATTACTCTTATATATATATATAATAATGCGGCGAGTTGTGAGTTCTTATTTATTTTACATTCAAACCCCGTCCGACTGTGATCTTTACAACTATAATATAGTATAGTATAATATAATATATTAAACATGAACGATATATTATAACACCGATAGGTATAGGTATAATACAAAGAGATTTTTATTCTGTCGAAACGTTTAAATATCGCCAGTCGGACATGCAGTCCGTCGCACGCGCCTATATTGCTGATACTGTTTTTTTTATGCACACAGGACTTATGTCATAGGTACTTGCACGTAGAGGGGAGAAATAATAATAATTATTGTCGTCACCTCCGACGCCCACCCGCGGACGTTCAACTCTTTTTCGCGTTCTACTTGCGCGCATAAATATCCTGCAAATCGCTTGGATTTATGATTATCATTCTTCTCCGCATAATATACAGCACAGGTACTTATACCATTATACATTATCATTATTATAAAAAGTGTATATTTCATAAAAACTGTCGGTGCCCTCGATTGGCCCCCGAAACCGGATACTATATTACGATTGATATTTGCGAAATTCGCCATCATCCATCGATTGACACTTAATATCGTGTATTATATTTATAACGATATTATATATATTTAATATATTTTTGTTACGTAAGTATACCTAGTAGTCGAAATAGTCGTATTCATGATATTAAAATTAATTAAAATTATGTGTACGAATATTATTGTGAGCTGTAAAATATATATTATATTTTTCAGTCGCCCGTTTTTGCAGACGATATTATTCAAGCACCATATGCTTCGTGTCAACTTGGCGAGGCGAAAACCTATTATATTATAATATTATATGTATGGTTGAGGCGTGTATAAATTTATATATATCATAATATTGTAGTAGTGACGACGACTTCCTGCAATATTATTAACGTACGCTCTTCCGAATAGAATTTATTGTTCACGGCCTGCATTTCATATGAAGTGGAGTCACAGTAACGCAGTCGAACACATCTCCACAGATTGCCAATCTTAAGAAAGAACAAGACTAAAGCACAGCATCAACTCAAACCTATACGTAATAACCACATGGGTGATTAATATTATATTCCCTACAGCGTGTTAAATTATAATATACCTTTACATATAGGTAAGATGAGGTACCTACCTATGAATGCATAGTTTTATCCCATCACAATTTCGTATTTTTTTTATCAGAGAATTTCAATCGTCTTTACTATTATAGAGGCGCATACGCCGTATGTAATAGTTGAAAGTTTCGAAGTAAAGTCGTATTAAGCGCAAGCTCGGTTCAGTGTATGCAGGAATTACCAATGGGGAGATGAGTTGTACTAATACAGTAGAATGTCGATTAATTGCGACCGAGGGTACCTCCCTCACACCGGATAAATGATCGATTTGTATAGGTAATTCATCGTTGATTAAAAATATACAACGAACATGAATTTCAACGATTTAATTAAAAATAAAAATAACGTATATACCTAATACGCAGGTATAATATAATTACGTAAAATAATAGTATTAATATTATGATAAAGACGTATATTGTTTAAACTTTAATAAATATGTTTTGGTTCTGGTTCCGGATTATGAATTTTAGTTGTTTAAAGGTTCTGATTCCGGTTCCAGTTTCTGGAAAAAGAAATTAAATAAATACCCAGCTCTAGACAATAATAATAATAGTTTATCAAAGCATTTCTTAATATACAGCCAATTAATGAGCATAAGTAACGAAGAGAAAAACTATATAATATTTAATCTTAGTAAATTATTTTGAAAATATGGGTTTTGGTCCGGTTCCCAATATTTTAGGGGTTTTGGGGTTCCAGAACAAGTTTTTTTTTTTTTTGGTTCAGTTCCAGTCCCTGCCTTAAATCTGCCACTGTGCCTCACTTACACACTTACACATCGAATGGATAATAATTCGACAGACGCCGGCCGAAAGTCGTATAAAATAATATAAATACTGCGTAATGATAGCTAGTTCTTATATTTTTTTTCGCATAAAATAAAGACTTATTGTCTTTGACTAGTCTTAAGTCACAATACGATAGAACGTATCATAAACAAAAAAACCGTTCAAAACGTTTCATCATCATCTGCACGCTAACCTTTACGAATCGTTTCTCAGCGACAATGAGATATATTTAAACACATATTCGCGTCTATTATATATATTATTTGAAAACAACCGACCGAGCACAATCGGGGAATAAAAATAAATATGCATAAGTATACATATATATATATATTTTTAATTAGGTTTAGCGACGACCTCATACGTTTTTTTTTTTTTTATTCTTCTCTATTTGGCAATCGATGGTCTATTTATTTATATACTATTTATTTATTACTCAGCAAAAACGGCAGTGGTACATGCAGTACAACCGATTACAATATATTGTATAACCACTAATTATCAATTACCTCGCCATGTAGCGGTATCGTTTATCAGTGCCAAATCCAAATCAAATATATATTCACAGGTTTTTGTAATTATGGTAAAAATAAACTCAGCTATTTCGCACAGTGTGGATATTACCTATAAAATAACAGTAAATGAATATATAATGAACACTAAATAAAACACTGAAGATGCACATTATACAATTATATTAATATAAATGAACGTCGAGTTTTATTACTAACGCAATTTTACGCATATACATTTATTATTCTATAATAGGATATTGCTACTCTCTGTTTTCGAACAAAAGTCGTTAATATCGCATTATGTTACTTGCGATTTATTTCCCCCACGTATTTTTCGATTATCTTACAGCCGATATAGGTCGGTAGGTGCGAACTCGCGGGTAATGCACTAAATGCACTGCAGTGTTATATTTTTATTTTGTTATACGCCATGCTGTGTTTTATGAATACATATTATTTAAGATTTCAATTTTTTATAGTTTTTAAGTAATTGACTTATACAAAAATCAATGATAATTTTAATTTACTTATGCGATTATGTGATGGGCTAAAAAAAAAAAAAAAATAATGTGCATTTTCAGTATCTGCACAATTTGTATTTAGTGACGCCTATGCAATTAGCCTGAGCTTCACGAAATCACGGGAACAAACGAACACCAATTTCACAGATTGTATATTGTACACATAGTTCGTGTAATATTATATAAGTAAATGTGTCTTTACGAATAAAATCAAATTCAATAAGGTGAACGGGCGAAGTACCCAACGATATAATTTTTGAATGTACGCTGTATGCACATAATTTATAATAATGCGCAACTATACAGTTATTATATTATACAGGTGGTTAATCATAAACCTATATGATGTCAATGATTCATCAAATCGTTTATGTAAGTATATTATGACATAGAAGTACGTCATATATGTTTTGCAGTGGACAAGGTATTTACAATTTGGAATCGTGTTAACAATAATAATATATAACATAAAATACCTAATGTGACTATTCCTAAAATTATAAAATACAGTAGGTACCTATCGTTTATAGTTTGTTAAACATGTATTGTAAAATTTGACTATTGTTCGGACTGCAGTCGCTAGGGCGGTGAAAAATGAAATTTAATTTTAATAAATTACATTTATGTAGTATATGTGTAGTTAAGCGTTAAAATTAGAAAAATATCAAAAATTGTTTTGGTATTCGTATATATATATATGTAAACCAGTGTACATAATATATAATAAATACTAATTAGGTGAATATTAAAAATTAATAATATTACTATTTTTACACAAGTCAAACAATTATTTGTCATCTATTTAAGAATTGGATTTGAAAAAAAAATGTATTGCCACATGTGTTGTGTTTCCAACGAGTACAAATATAAAATGTATTTCTACATAATATCATAACAAATTACGATCGTGTACAAATTGAGTTTAAATATCGTTATTATTAGTATTAAAGAAATGAAATTGTGAAAGTTGAAACGTTATTGTTTGTATGATCACACGATCACTTTCCACAAACATTGGTCAGAGATCAAAGTTTCCATTAGAGTTCAATTGAACCGTGTAATTGCAACGTGTTATACCTAGGTAGCATGCTAAGAGAACTTGTTCAGATAATAATTATTGTAATGTCTGTTTTAATGTAACGAAGTGTGTAAATCTTAATAATTGTGATTGGATTTCACTTACGTGCGTATTGCATATAAATATTCATTATTATAATAGTACCTATATCGAAGTGTGCTGCGTCGTTCGCGTTTTAATGTTCTTTTGAAAATAAAGAATTTTATTATAACAGACTCAATATGTACCTATAATTAAAGTTATCTTATGACAGATCTATGACATTGTATAATAATATTATGTATTTAACGCCTCATGAACTGTGCTCATTCCAAATTTTATAATGAAAGTACGCGGAACGCCACACCGGTGCAGTGTATACCGAACTTTTATTAGCTTTTATATTGTACTGACGCTTTGCCTTGAATATATTTATATATAATATAAATACCTAAGCAAACGAACTGCTGTCGAGGACGTCAAATTTTGCACCAATTTACTCGATTTTTTATCAATTCAATACGTGTTCACTCTGTTTATTATTAATTATTATACAATTATATGCAATAGTAGCAAATGAAGGCCACTGTAAAATGTAAATAATCGCTTCAGTAATCATATTTGACGTCGAATGTCCTATAAATATGTCCTGTCCCGCGTGTACGTTTACCGTATTATATTCCACAGTTTTAATTTAAATTTGATAATTAATAAATTGCTATTATACCATCGCCAATTACATGCCTAAGTATAAAATGTAATCTATTTTTTTTAAATCATTGCGTACACGGCTGAAGTAGTATTGTGATTGTGTGACACACGAAAAAGTATGAAACTAGTGCCGTAAACACAAGGCCTAGCTGGAAATTAGATTAAATTAATTAAACATATTAAATTAACGGTTTTAGAGTAATTTTTTGTATAAATAATAATACTTTAATAGTATAAAATATTATACGATCACATCTTTTATTTTTTCAACATTGCATCTATTCAAAGTCTGGTTTCTGTAATTTTTAATCATACCTATACTTAAAGATTATATTTTAAAATTATTGAGATTTTTCGTACTAACAAAAAATTGTTTTTAAATGACAACCTCCATTTTATATATTTAGGTAATTATTTAGCGGATTATTTTTCTAAACATTTTGGCGTGCGCTGAAATCAAATTTTTTTGACGAGTAATTTTTGAGTTATTTAACTTTGTTTACCAAGGATAAATTGTCCACGATAATGAGTTTGAAATATATAAGGTCTTTATGAAAATTTTAAAATCATATTAGTTCATATTAATCTATCGATATTTATAATTTATTATTAAACAAAAAATAGGGGTGAGCGTGCTTAGAGAATCACACTGTATACACGTTATATATATATACACACACACACACCGTTGAAATGATTTTCGTTTCAAATATATATAAAACTAACTTATACAGCAGTATATACAAACAACGCTAATCAATGTCAACTCGTATATATATCGTCTTTAAGCTCTGATTGGGGGAGGATTTCCGTAAAGTACACCGCCGCGATGACACGTTAATGCACTTAAAAGTTAGTGAGAAATGTAAACAAGAACACTTTTAATTTTTTTGTTCACTGCGTACGTATATTTAACATAAATTATGTAATCAACATTGCCTATACTAAAATATTATTCGTTTATTTCGTATAAATTATGTGTACCTATTATAGACATTTCTCTATATATTATGTCGATTACCTATTTATGATGTTTTTTGTGTCTGACGTCTTTACGGGAATTATCTACTCGGAAAAATAATTCAGCATCAAGAATTATGATGAATTATATCATACAAATATTACAGTCTCGACGGATATAGTGATTAGAATGTTATTTTTTAAAAAATTAGCCGTCATCAAAAAAGGTGTGATAGAGATCGTTAGAGAGGAGGAAAAACGACACAAAACAACATTGTAATAACTAATAATAATAAAACTATCGCCATAGGCGGTCATCGTTGGTATAGGTATCCTCTGCGATTTATCGAAATCATCCGATCTAGTGTAAATATGATTTTAAAGATTATTACGTGGCACGAATAATAATAATTAATATCGTATAAACATGTGATAATATATATATATATATATATGATATGACATTATGACGTACACGCACACGAAATCAGTGGGAGTATCAAAATGGAACATTTAATATAGGTATAAAATAATGTATTTTGTACGCATTATAAATATTATGTTTAACGCTCGATAAACATCACTGGCTAAAAGCGTCGATGAACCGCTGGCAAGTCCAATAAAACCGTTTTATTTGACTTTACCCATGTCGTTTATGGCCCGTATTCTTGAAAAAAAAAAAACTTTCTGAATTTAATAGCGCGCAAATATAACTATTCGGGTTCACTGTTCACGTTTTAAAAATACATTTTTACAATTTTATCGCATAATCATCCGAATTTTTGATTTATACTGCATATTGATTATATATATATATATATATACTGTAAAGTTGTTCTATTATAGTACACACTCGTTATCTCTAAATGTATTGACATTTATAGAAACATGTTTTTGTATTTTTACTTGGTTTTAAGACTTGTAAGTACCTATTATATAACAAATAAAACAACATTTTTGAAAAAATTATTTCGTAGGTAATATTATTTCAGTTTTTACTTTTTTTTATATCAACATGCGTTTTTAATTTCATGTTTCAAGGCAGAATATTTTTCTGAGAATTCAAGTACGTAATGAGCGGTGTACCACTAAGCCCTATCCCTCCGATCCCAATTTAAGCTAATTAAGTATATATATAAATGCTTAAATCTACTCGTTCAAAATACGATTTTTACATATTAACATTTTCAAAGAAATGTTCTATTTCAAAATTTGGGATTCATAATACTGTATGTTGTGATAAAAAAAAATAGTAAGAGAATATAGTCCTTTCAAAAATGTGGTTTAGTAACTAATTCAATCTATATATAAAAAAAAATGTTCAAAAACGTTAATACTTTTCGAGCTAATGATTAGTGACAGTGTTTACCAATAAAAGAAACATTCTGAATATTATTTATGACTAACTCGCAGAGGACCTGCAAATTAATATTTTCATTTTTTTTATACGTACACTCGTAACGTTTTTTCACTGTTATTATGGCCCTAATACGTAAGTCGACAATTTATGTAGTGTAAACGATTAAAATTATACGGATAATCCTATTTCAATAACGTTTTATAAAAACTCTTTAAAAATATTTTTAAACGTTAAGGTATCATAATGTCGTCTTAATGTCACTGCAATTCCTCGAATTCCTCCCGACTCGTAAATAATATAAATTACAACATAATTGGTTTGGATATTCGTAATTAAAATTCTTTGCTTCGCTTTAAAGTTTCATATAATATTATATACTCACATAGCTTAATATGATAATAGTTTTTTTTTATATTATTTGTGTTGTATAAACAGACTAGGTCATTCTAAAAAATATTCGTGCAAACGCTACACGAAAAGACGAATAAGAGGCTACCTATCGAAACCTATTCCACTTGCAACGGTCTAACCGGGTAATAGTTTTTTAACCGATATTATTGATAAATATTTATGTATATAATATAACGTATACCTATCCTGTAAGTCTCATCCTAACAGTGCATCTATTATAATATTAATTATTATTGTCTATGTTACACTATTACAATATTACATAATTATTATTATCTATAATGGTATATAATATAATAGGATTAAATTTATATTTATATTTAATGAATGTGGTGTTATAGGTGATGGCTGGGTCGATCACCACACCAATTTTTTAACGCAGACTTTTAACGAGAACCGAAATTTACAGGGGAAAAAATCAAATACCTACTATGGGTACTATGTAGTAATAGTTCTCGACAAATCACAATTATTACCTATTTGATTGCATTTAAAAATACAAATTATATTATAGGAATAGTTGGTAATAATTAAACTACTATATATTATTACATAACTATACGTAAATACGTTATCCTATGACCACCAGTAAATCGGAAAAACGCATTATTCGACCTCAAAACGGACCGTTTATAGCGTAGATACAGTTTTCATCTTATTGGTTCCTGAACTAACCTAGCCTACGCTAATACCCCGCATGATACGTTATTTTAGAAACCGGGCCAGACTTAAGATTTTAGCAAAGGACTGAACTCAGACGGAACCGACAGCTACATTTTTTTTTTGGACTGGACGAGACTGGTAATCGAATTAAATTTAATAATGTAGACCAAGACCGGCAGTCCGGTCCGATCTGAAAAAAAATTAGGCCGGACTGTATGATTCCGTTTGAACCATTATTATAGTCATTCAGTTTAATACAATTTTATTAATATAAATATTTATCACACAATTGCTTGTAGTTGGTGTTTTTCGTTTAATTTTACGCATAATGCAAAAACAATTGTATTAATAGATCATAAGAACCGTGACCTGTACCGAATCGAAGTGATAATATATTTTTGCTGAAACCGGACCAAACCGAATCAAAAATAATACATTTGAGCCGGGACTGGGCCGAATTACTCCCAAATATTATTGGACCGGAAGAGTCGACATTTTTTAGATGTTAGGACCGAACCAAACAGGACCAAACAGGATCACGCAGAGCACTACTTCCTACCTGCATAGTGGAAATAAGCGACGGCATATTGTGCGTTCACGACCGTACAAGCTTTTTAGGCGTTACGGCAAACTATATACGCACACACAGATATTATTATATTATTCTGACGGTTGTAGGTATATTATAATAAAACCGGTAATCTGATTTCAGACCGCGGCGGAGGTTTGTGAAAAAAAAAAATGCAACAATATGGTCGAACTGTTATGATGAGAGTTTTTACGTGATTGGTAGGTAATGCAATAATATTACAACAATAGAAAATTGCTC
Source organism: Pentalonia nigronervosa (assembly GCA_014851325.1). Classification (NCBI taxonomy): domain Eukaryota; kingdom Metazoa; phylum Arthropoda; class Insecta; order Hemiptera; family Aphididae; genus Pentalonia; species Pentalonia nigronervosa. The sequence continues at coordinate 103,573 of JACXSJ010000605.1, forward strand.
CCCTATGAATAAACGCTCGCGGGTCGGCCCTCAACGGATAAACGACCCGCGTGAAGGGTGTTTAATCCCTTGCACACGTAGGTGCATAATATAATACGAGTATATTATGATGCGCATTTGCATGGCGGTGGTCTTTCGTATAGTATAATATATATAAACGGATTTGGCAGGTCGGCGATAAAATAAAAAAATAAATACGTATAAATAACTTATATATGTGGGTACACATGTATACCTACAAATATATATTAACTTTGAAAATATTATCGTATATAATATCGTGGTAATATTATTACAATGCTACGAGTGAAAAAACGACTGATCGTAAAAAATTAAAATTAATTTTATTCATAATAATATAATATTATGGGAAAAAACGTACCTACGTTATAAAAGTACATTTGTATTTGTCAATAATAATGCAAATCAACTATAAATTATGTTATTCAAACACACGGTCATTACAATAATAATATTGAAAACAGTACCTAACTACCTAATCCGATTATTTGCAGACCGTGCAGTGTACTGCAGTCGCGAAGCTGTGTCTATATATATATATATATATATACAGCCATATAGGTACATATATGTATAATAATATTATTTATACATAATATTTAATACATAGGTACCTAATAATATACTATATATATATATATATATATATATATATGAATTATATAGACGTACTTGAGCACTCAGTGCTGCTGCTGTGATGGCCGTCGGACATAATTAATGGATATTGAATTTCCTCCGTATATATAACATATATATATATATATTATCTGTACATGCATCAACGCCACCCATATATATATATATATATATATACTGGAAAGCAATAGTTATTTACATATAGTATTATAATGTTTAGGATGATTCACCAATCATGTTCACTCTTTTTTTCTTGCAGTTATTTAAAATCTAATTTTTGGATATATTTTTTTTGAATATACCCGAAGACCACATTTCAAATTCTAGAGATTTGTTGTACTATTTTAGAAGTGTTCTGTGAATAGACACAAACTTCTGTTTTTTAAATGAGAACCCTCTTTTCTACTGTAGACTATTTAGCGGATATTTTTTCTGAAAATATTGATATATCAAAATCAAAATCCGAACGAGTATCTATAGTTTTTAAATTATTCAGCATTGTGTTCTAAGAATAAAAGGTAGATCCGTGATGACAGGTTTGAAAGATAGGAGGTTAGGATGTAGGGTTATGATTATTTTAAAATGTTAGAGCCTAATTAATATAAATCCATCGATATCTATAATAATTATAAATATCGATAATATATATATATATTTATGTTTATAAATTATTTATAAACATGATCTGAGTATAATAAATACTAGATCCGACATTATTACATCTATAGGTAATTTATATTTTTGTAAAACCATTTTTAAGGACTATTGTCCTTAATACATATACCTACATTTTAATAACCGAAAAACAATACTCTTTCGAAGTTGAAAGTAAGAGCATTAACATTTTCAAAAAAATTATGAGCCTAATAATTTATAAAAGAAAAGGGGGGTTGTTATTTGAAAAATAGAAGTTTGTATCGCCACAGCTGGACACTGTCCTCGAGTACTTAGTATAAAAAAATACAAAAATTTTAAAATTTGCTAAGTACCTATATAGGTAAGCATGCTTAAAAATCGCAAAAATCAAAATTCGAACGAATTCATCGGGTATTAAATAAAATAACGGGGGTGGGCATGCTTGGCGAATCACCTGTATACACTATATATGCTATGTGTATACATAAATGAAATCGGGGTCCTTCGATTGCTGCCGGTTTTCGCAGACACATCGCGTATTTAGCACAGCTGCGGGTGCACACGTCGAATGCGAAATCTGAAATGTTGTGTTGGCGATCTATTTTTTATAAGTCGGAGGTGTGGGCGTTTTTATTACGTGCACAATAATATAATTACTGATGTACATTTATATAATAATAATATATTGGCGAACCGTATTACTCACTGCGCTACCCGCACGGATAAGCTGACGATATAATATTATTATTGCGACTATCAACAATAATAATAATGATAACAATTGTTATTATTATTATAACAACAATAACAATATTCGCCCGTGATAACGCTCTAAACGTTCACTCTAAATTCAATGGTCTGCGGTTTGTTTTGTGTTCCATATAATACCTATTATATTTCAATCATTCATATTTAATCTCGACAAGAGCGTTTCGCTAGACGCACTTTTGCTTTTAAGGCAAAGTCGATATAATATATAAATTATAGTTATCAAAAACGGGCAAAAAATATTGAATAGTTTATCATTATTATATTAGTTAAGTTCTTGAGTAAGAACATGTAGTTTAAGTTAACGCTATTTAATATTATAAGTATTAATAGTTAAAAACAAACATAATGCTTTACTCTAAAAGCTTAAAATTAATAGGTGGATAATAATAAAATTCAGTTGATTATCATTTTTTTTAAATAATAACCAAACATTTTGGTAAAAATGCATCTTCTACCTACTGTATATAATATCTCTCCATCTTGTTGCACACTACGCAGTGGTCATTTAGGCAATATCATACGCGTTTGTGTCATTTTGACATGGCTTTAGTGTTTCAATCTCCCCCGCGATTTAAGTACCACTTAAAAAATGTCCCTAGGGGTTCCCTAGTTCCTAGAGGTGGGACTTCTATAAAATGGTCCACCCCGAAAATTCTTCCCCAATACTTATATGGTAGGTACAATCCGTATACGAATTTTCGACATACATTTTTCGCCACTTCTTTTTGGTATTTTAATGAATCGCCGTCCAACACCGCCGATGTAACTATAGAATACACCGACAACATTAATTGCGAGCATTTCAGATTTTATTTCACCAACAACTAATACGTCATGACAACACCACACACCAATGCCGAATGTAAACGAATTGAAATGTTTAAGTTAAGTTCATTTTAACTTCTTAATTTTTGTATTTGTTTTTACTAACATAACTTTTAATTTAATTAATTTTTATTGATGTTTAATAACCCAATGAATTATTGAATAGGTATTAATATAAGGTAATTTTAATTTATATATTTTGTTTGTTTTGAATATACGTATACATCCAAGTCACTTAAGAATTAGGTATAATTAAATCTTCACCTCGAGCATTGACTCGACCGAGTTAAAAAAAAAAAAGAAGTAGCAAACTAATTTAGCCTTAAATACTCTATATAAAAATCGTTCCCATCGGCTCGACTCGGTTAAAAAATATCTTTGCCCAGCCTTGACACACACACACTGCCTGCAATGTTTATATATATATATATATATGTAATCTGTCGGCGTACAGACGTAAAATATTGTATTATATATATATATATATATATATATATGTGCGTGTGTGCCCTGGCGTCGTACCGAACGGCACACATGGCGAGGTTGTGCCCACGATTTTTCGCCTCGTCCGTGCGTCGGCGCGCGTTATCGCTTTGCGGGAGACGGAGACGGCGCAGGTTTATTTTATATCAAACGCACGCACCACCACCACTCGCGCACATTAATATATTATAATAATAATAATAATAACACACTCGTTGTGTGTGTGCAGAACAACCCTGTGGCTGCGGCGACGGCCTTGTAGTAAGGTACCCAATATAATAATAATATATGTTTAAGACCGAAAACACGTGTGCTGCTGCTGCCGCCGGTCGTCCTGCGCCACGTTTACAACAAATGTGTAGTGTCGTCGTTATGACGTTATTATAATATATTATATATTATTATTATGCGCGTGTGCGGTACATATTTGACAAATAATAATAATAATAAAAATATCCGTTCACTGCAGTCTCTCTCGTCTTATTGTATCGAAACTGTGTGTTAGCATTATTATATATTAATATGGTATTCTTTTTTTCTATTCCCATTATCCGCCCTCGTCAATGGAAATCGATGGACGTTAACCATAAACCGAAGCAGTATAATATCGCAGTATTAATATTATAATAATGTGATAACACATTAACAACGAGACGGAAGTTTATGGTATTATTACAATGTTATATGCATGTGGGAAACGATGAGAAATAATATAACAAAATTGTTTCTGTTTGTCCGAGAATGATGCCAGAGACCAATGTGATATTATATTACGCTAGCCCATGTCTTTGATGTCCACGCGCGGGAGAATCGAAACGAGAAGCGATTTTTATGTACACGGTGATCCTGCACCAGCAAGCATGCGCACCTCGTTTTATTCCTTATTTGATAATGCAGTCATTCAAAATCTGATTATTTTTAACAATATCTATAAAGTTCTATAATAGTTTCGAATTCTTTAGATTTTTGTACCAGGTAATTAATAGGAGTGTCCAGGGAGATACAAACATATGTAGTTCTTAAAATGATCGCTCTCCTTTTCTAAACCTACCGGATAAATTTTCTGAAGAATATGTTAGCAAGATAAAAATTTGAAGTACCTTAAACGTTAGCTTTTGACTTGTTTAACTCTGTGTACTAAAGACCATGATAATTATGGACTATTAAGGTTAAGTGTATTAGTTTATATTGACCAAAAAGTGACCTATGTAAGTATTTTTTCCTAAAAACTGATCGTTATTAAATACTTTTATTTGAATATTGTTCTTCCCTTATTTTCAATGTGTGGTGATCTGGTCATAGGGTTAGGCCCCACTGCACACTGCAGCGTACCTACGATAACGAGCATCGTCATTTAAAATACATGCCATTTACCATTAAATGGTGTCGAAATCGCGTTTATAAGCATCGCACGATTATAATATTATATCGTAATATTATATTACGTTATAATAATATTAACTCTTTTAAATCGTCGTGTGTTCACGACCTATATTCGGGTTGACGAATGAATTCTGCATATGGTACGATTTCACGCTCCAACACCCATTATAATTATTATATAAAATATATTATATTATAATGTGTGGTGTACATATTTTATCATTACCATTATTTTATTTACGATCTCATCGGATCCGTTCAAATCAACCGAAACGAGGAAAAAAATAGCACCGCGAGCACAGCTGAGAGCCTTTTATCTTAGAAATTTTACAACTTTTCGATGCGTGTGTATACGGTTTGATCTATTTAACATAAGACACTCTTTGTTTCAGAAAGTACTGACGTTTTTGAAAATATATCGATTACATCACTCCGAGCCGTTATTATAATACAACATATTTGGTAAAAATTATATTTTTTTTTAAGATTTCTTATTGTTTTAACCGTCATTGTACATTTTTTATTTTATATTCCGAAGCAGAATATTATTTGGAGTATTTCGATCTTTGAAAATTAAATTTTGGGCAAGACTTATAGTGATCAAGTATTTACATTATACATGATCAATATTTTGTGGAATACAACTATACGTCAACCCCACTCATCTAAATTTTTCATACTTTCAGCTCATCATATATAAGCTACTCGTCCAAAATTCGATTTATACATCAAAGTGTTCTAAAAAATATTGTGCCTTGTAGTAAGGGATTTAAATTACATGTTGTGTTTATGAAAAGTAAACGGTTTAAAAATAGTAAAAAAAAATATATATATATTTTCAAATACGTTATCTAATAGTTGTTGAGTGTCCTACAGTAATTAAATGAATCACTCGGTATGTATCTATAGGTGTATCATTTAAAGTTAAAATTTTTATATATACTAGTATATACCCGTAGCTATATATTAGTATTGTATTATTGTATTATGTTATAGCCGTTATAAGGACTTTATGCATTCGGATCGGTTGAATTAAATCGAACGAAATAAACGTTAGCTATTACTTATTTATATTTTTGTCGTAAAACAATCACTGATATATAATAATAATACACATAAATACGCGTCACGTTCGTACGACTGAGCGCAATCGCGTGTGGCCCTGTTATAATAATATGTCACCGCATAAAAAATAATACACTAGGTACGTAATATCATTATATAGTATAGTAATATATTCGTGAAACAAAGATCGAAGATATATAACTATATAAATATATGTATGTATATATTATAATATGAATCCGAGGCGTGTGTACCTATAATAATATACAGTATATGTCGTATAAGTGTGTGAGATATTCATCAGCTGTGGTTGTACCTATACTTCACGTGTATAATATAATATTATTATAATAATAGTCTAAATAATATTATGATTTCGTCCGTGCATAATTGTACAATATAATATTATACCGCGAACTTGAGATAATCTCTCGTCGATTTCGCTGTCGACGTTTTTTCAGTGTCCGTATTAAAACAGATAGGTAAATATATATATAGGTTAAACGTCGACGACATCGTCATCGTAACAACAATAATATATTATTATTATTATTTTATCGCGTTCTGTACATGGTCGTATAATATTATAATGACGATATAATATTATTATGGTAATCGACTCCGCAGCGCGTTCTGCGGGATATCGCGACTTTTATATTATTATTTCGTCCGGTCGATAATATATTATTATTATTATTTTATCGTTGGTCATTATAATATTATTTTGTTTACATTAAACCGAGTGCGATTTTCACTCGATATTGCAGTAATACGCTGCAGGGCTTTGCACCAGAACCATATTTTATTCGGATTTCAGGTGCAGTCCGATGCTGGATGTATTCGGAATGTTTGGAATAAAGAATTTGAACAAACGTTTGGATGTTAATAACCGCGTCATTATTCGGACTGATATAATAGGACTTGGTTGATGGGGGTGTTCTAATATTTCGGAAAAAATCGAAACAAATGTAAAATGTGTGCGTCAGATGGCGCAAACCACGAGAAAGAAATTTGACAATATGATCGTTAAAAAAACCAAGACCCTCAATCAAAATGTGGACGTTTATTTGTGTCTGTATACCTATATGTTATTTAATGATCAATGCATGTTTAACTCGTTTTGAAGTGACTATTTATAAAATCTGACTAAAATTCACATGACATTTGAAAAAATAAAAATTTATTCGGCTTAATGAGCATTGGGTGCGTTGAATTTGAAACGGTTTTTAGAGATCCGTAGTTCAGGTTAATTCTATAGTGCATAGCCCTGGGAATAATACGACTAACGCGGTATAAAATAGTCACATTATTAATAATACATTAATAGTATGACAATTTTGTCAGATTCCAATATCCGCCGGGACTTCTATAGATGGATGAAAATTCTCGGCACACGTGAAAAATATCGCTCTCTACGGGTACTTCGGTTATACTCGACTCTCCTCGATAGTTTGCACTCGTCGATTATCGAATTGTATTCGCCGTGAGATACAGTCCGTTTTGGAAACTAATTAATACAGAGCAGTGGTAGTTGTATAGCTATTGAACAAAATAAAATATATTTTAAATATAATTGTGGCAAGTCTAAAAGTAACGTTTTCGATGGGAAATGTGAAAATATGTTACGATGTTTGTGATAGAAACGTTTCGTGGTCGTACTGCAGCAGTAAAGCGACTGTATAGATATCAAATAATAAATATCTGATTAATTATGAATAAAATATTACCAATAATATTGTGGATTGATCCGATTTTTAATAAACGCCACCGCCGTCGATTGGTTTCGCTAATAATAGGTTTTAATAAACCGTATACAGTGATGGATCGTGACGTGCTAACGTGTTACCTATATGCTCATAAAATCATAAATTAATGTACACGATCGAGTCCGAGACACGTCAATAGTATAATATGATGGGAGACCTGAAACCATCGGCACGTGTTTTTTTTTTTTTTTTAAACTATATAGTTAGTAGTTTGCAATAATTATTATTACTCTGGACTCGCGAAAAGTAGTGCGACACGTTTAAATCGTACTATTATTTTTATACTATATAACACGATGATGGTAATAGCGGTATCGAGAATGACTGGTTTCGTCCGTACGTGCGGTAAGCAGATTTCTAACCGCGATCGCGAGATAGTAACGAGATCGTTACGTCTTATTAATCATAATTATATACCTGCATATGCAACAGTAATCGACGATATCGATCTGATACGTAAAAGAGGTATACGTGCTCATAACATTATATTATAGGTATCCGAGAATATTAAAATATGCGCTTAATTACGTATAAAGTACTTAAACCGCGGTAATGGTCGCGAAATTTAAATTCCAATGGCGCAATCATAAAAAAAAAAAACCCGTATTACCGCGCTGGTACCCATCATAATACGTATACCACGGTATATTACCGATGCTGCTGGGCATCGGACGAGTTAAAAAGTCACGTTTAATTAATTTTGATTGAAAAATCATCGTCGACTTGGGCGCGTATCATACTCATATGGTATAATATCGCGTGACGATATCTCAACGGTATAGGTACGTAATTTATTTCAGGGACGACGAGCAACCGATATATACCGAGGTACGGGTCGGCCGCGGTTACGACAGTTCGAGCACGCGCACGCGCTTCGCGTGTGTTTAAGTACCCGGGCCGGACAGCGGAGGCGTTTGCGGAGACGACGGAGAGGAACGAGGGGCGATCGGAGGGAGGCTCTCTCTCACTCTCTCTCTCTCTCTCTCTCTCTCTCTCTATAGCCGCAGAGCTCTGATGTGCGCGTGTAGAAGATGAGCCAAAACGATGGGTTCATGTTACTGGCGACTGGCAAGTTGCCCGCGTCGACCCCTCGTGTTCCCAAAATAACGGCCAGCTCTTTTATATACACCGTGTACATTATATATCCATCTGGCTCTCGGGCAATTAAATCCTGACCAACAAACAAACAATCGTCTGCGAGTTTTTTCGCCCGCGGTACGTATGTTTAAAAAGAAAATCCGCTATCCACATAATATGCGCGCTGCAACGGCGTTATTTTAATATTTTTTTTCGAATATGTGGAATGCCGCGCCGCGCGTTATCATCCCCGCGTTTCTCCCGCCGGACTGTCGCCGAGTGCGTTTTTCGTAACCGCCAATCCGTTATTGCACACAATAAATAGCGATATGCGGTCTGCGGTAGGTAGGTTACCTAATAACGTGCGCCCGCGTAATGCAGAGTGTACGTACGCAGTGGGCCGTGGGGGTGAAGAACGTTTTAATGCAATATGCAGCGATGCCTTCATCGGCACACCCAAATGCGCACAAAAGGGCAGACGGGCCTTATGCCTGCAACTATATGCCGTAGAACGTAATAAAATATTATTAAACAGCATTCAACCAAAATATTATATTGTTTGCTGCAGTGCGAGGAACACGGTTCGTTTCGTACCGCCGAGTATCATCTACCACTCTTCGTTTACGGCCGACGACGTAACAATTATTGTATAAAATTAAAAATCGTTAGATGTAGATAATCAACGCGTAGATGCATCTCATTCGGCGGTAAATATGAACAGATTGGTACATAATTTTAAACGTATTACAGTCGTGTCCGGTGGACTCCCTTCCCCCCTCCCCCTCAAAAAAAAAACTAGGTACACCCTAAAGTTCCGGAAAATAATCTATAATATTGAGATCAGAAAAACATTTATATCAGGCTAATTATATGCACAATTCAGCCGCATAAATATGTATAATTTCAGATCTGGGACTGCGGAACTCCACCTATTATGATGATGATTAACTATAACTCCCATATTAGGTTTTTCTAAATTCCAGTGCGGTGCGTCGACCCCGAAAAGCAAATAAAATAACTCGGTTCGCGATTACCGCAATTTGTGATGTTAATTCGGCCCGATAAAATATGATTAACTCGACGACTCGATTCGATTTGAGAATAGTACAAAACTGTACGCGCGCCTATCGCAGACGATTTTTTGTAATATTTTACACGTGTCTGTAATTATTTTCACTTGAAAAATGTCGGGGCCGCAATAGACCTTTCGAACCGTTTTTTTTTTCTCGGGCCGAGTATACACGATCGTCCTACAACCGAAACGAACCTATACCATATTATTAAGAAGGACTTCTCAATAATTATATGTCCACGAACGGCCATATGTGCAGCCAAAAAATCATGTATGTGTGTGTGTGTGTGTGTGTCCGCCCAGGGAATCGATGACGGTGACGACGGTGGCTGGTGGTGTTTCTAAAAAAAAAAATCGCCACCGATGACGCCATCGATATGTATTTTATTAAGCCTATATTATTCGACCAACACGTGTCCCGTCGGTTTAAATTATTATGTTATTGTGTAGCATTATAGTCGGATAATATATCGGTCGAGCGGACTCGGATGAAAGCGACGCGGCTGCCGTTCGCTCGGAACGTGTGTGTCCGAAAATAGTTTTCTGATATTGCAGCATTTTGCACCGTATATAACTCGTATTATATATTACAACCGTCGTCACGGGCACGCAGCCGGTGGTTTTTTTTTTTTTACAAGACTTACGCCGCATTTCCCGTGGAAAATAATACACGCGTAGGTTCCCCTGCAACGCAGTGGTTCCCAACCTTTTTGAGACTGTTGCCCATATAAATCGGGTTAGATATCAGCGCAAATACCCATCCCCCTCCCGCCAAAAAAAAGTTATTTTTTGTTTGTACATATTATGTATACGGTAAATAATATAAGTTTGTGCGATATTCGACTGATGTGCGCGGACGAGAGGTTTTTTTTATTTTCGAGAGAAACAATATGTGTGCGAGGAGCCTCGTGTAATATATATTACGTCGTCGTCGTAGGTACTTAACCATATTATTATTACAACAGGTGTCGCATACTAGCGAAAAGCCGTTTATTTATAAAACGACTAGAACCTTCGTACGTGTATGTATTAATGTGCATATAATAATATGTATAAGAGGTGTTAAACACTTGCACTTTGGTGTACGAGACGAAATCATGTTTTGAAATTCATGCGACGGACACGCCGTTTTTACACGAACAAATTGTATATTTTCATTCACCTATGAGTTTGATTATTTTCGTATTCGAAAAACACGCGATATAAGTATTAATTCAATCGGTCGGACGTTTGGCCGCGGTTATACTCGCAACGGGTTTTCAGACAATTTCTCTTCGCACAAAAAATAATTACTACAATTTTTTTTATACCTATCTATATAAACGTATTTGAATCGAACCGTTACGTAAATATAGGTATGTTTGACACTACTCATACACACACAATTATATAGTAATTATTTATATGTATAATAATATACAACAAAATACTTAAACGATTTTACAATTTATAAGTGATATATAGAATCGTTTTTTTTTCGCGCATTAACGTCGCCTATAAATTCAATATTGTTTTTTTTTCCGTGCTGCAATGTTTCAGACTTATTCGCCTGTCGGGTGAATTTTAGAATTTTTTATTTACCTCGTTTTTAAATTTATTTATATTTTATCGTGTCTACAATATAATATAATATTGTTATACGGTATAGCGTCATCCGTCCGTCCGCGTTATACACGCCCGCGCAGGTGTAGGTTCGAGCTGTCCATTATTACACTATATGCCTACCTATACCATGTACCCACCTCGGTTCCAATCACTATGTACTGAATCTAAATGTTTGCTACCCCATTAAAATGCAGTATACTCATATATGAACGGTAAATAATAGCTTCGGGAAAAGCGTCCGCATACGCGACTTAATGTAGAAGCGGTTCGCACAATGGTAAAATGGATAACGACGTGCCATTTGTGTACACTTCGAGAGCAAACAATAAGGCGATTGCAAAACGTCAATAATATGCTCTCGGGACCCACAGCAGCCTCGTATAGCATATATTTTTCGAATGTTGCTATACACGTAAGTATGCGGCATGGCTACCCGAGAAAATATATACAGGAAATAAATAACGATATAATGTATTCCCATGTACACGGAGATGCGTGTGGATGATTCCGTCTCTCCATTATAGTCTGTTAAATTTCTCCGTTTCGATAGAATTTAGATATTGTGTAGGTACAGCGCGTTAGTCGGGCAAGCTATATGAAAATAATTATCTCGAGTAAATAAGTGATTATTTAAGTGATCGTTAGGTAGATATATGTTGTTAGAAGTTTATAATAGTTATAATAAATTATTTAAATATGGTTAATATTAACATGATTTAGTTTTTTTTTTTAAATGTAATCTACTTTTTTAATTACTACGCGTTGATCACATATGATATGTTGTGCCTATCTGCATACAACATTATTTTATCGAGAAACGGAACAGAAATAATAGTATTATATTATACTACTATCTAATGACGTATTAGATAAGAAATGTAGTAGATTATTTTTTATTTAAAACTATATGTAAGTATACATACAGTGATTTAATTAACGTAAAAAACCATTAAAACCAACAATTTCAAAAACATTTTTAGTTTTCACTTGATGATTATTTTTAAATCAACCGATAAAAGTTATTCGCCAGGCAATATTAAACCAGATGAGTTGAAAAGTTAAACAATTTTTTACTCAACTCAAACTGTTCAACTAGTTGATGCTCACCTTTGTGTGATCACCTATATATATGTACGAGTGAAATCGGCTATAATATTAAAATAATAGGAATAATATTGTTTATCTCGTATGACGTATGAGGTTCACACATAGAACAAAACATATAGGTAAATATATATATTATATATAATATTTGCACAGGGTGTAACAGAAAGACTTGACAAATGAAAAATAAAAATTGATACTAGTTAACGTATGCAAATTATATGTACAATAAATAATTTTGAGATTTATCATGTCTTAAAATTCCCAAAAAGAATATTTGGAAAAAAATGAATGCGTTTCGAATTGATTTAATACAGAGAAATATTGAATAAATTATATTTAAATGATATTTTAAAAAATTGTAAAAAATAAACTACTTGACTTAAATAAACGTTTTTATCTTTAGAATTCTTCTAAAAATTGTAATAAATAAAATTTAAATTTAAAATGTTCAGTATTAAAAAATAAAAATCATTTATACCTAGATACTGTAGGTATAGATATTGTAACGCATGCGCCTATAAATTATTTATGTAAAAAAACATATTTAAACATCGATTAAGACAATCTTTTTTTTTTCATTTGTCGGGTCATTTTGTTACACCTTGTATATTATATTATATTGACTACGAACAAGCACCGTCGAACATTAAACATTATATAATATTATAATAGTTTAATGTGCTGCAGCAAATACATTGCACTTACGAATGTCATAACACAATCGAATCCAAACGATATCGTGATTCCATGAGTTCACTTCACACGTTTGCTATTAAATATTGTTTTAAACAACAATAATAATTATATGGTTGCTTCCACATCATAAAAGTTATTTTACGGTCGCTAGTCTTATTTTTTTCGTTTATCATTATCACGTGTGTGCCAGCACGTGCTCCGAGCGTTTCAAATAACTACATTTTCGTATCAAATTACTCTTTTTATTATTTTTTTTTTTTTTTTGTTAATGCAATTTATATAATATTATTGCTGTACCTATTTATAATATAATTCTTTGCTCGAGAGAAATATTATTATTGTTTCACCATTCGTTAACAAACGGATTATTCGTATAATTTATATTGTTAAATGATACCCATCTATGCTAAAAAGATTAAAAAAAACTACTCGTACACAGCTATTAAACTGTTCAAAAACAAATTAATTTATCTTAAAATCAAGTAGGTATATATATATATATATATATTAAATGTTTCATAAGATTACTAAATTAGAATGCCTATATACTATACTATGTATTATATATAAATATAAGTTCATAAATATTTGATCATTAATAATTAATTTACTTACAGGTCTTAAAAATTTTGAATACCAACTCCAATATATTTTCATACACTACGAAAAAACTGTTCGTAATAACTATAATTATCATCGCCATCGTGCTGTAATTTTGTCATTTTAAGATTAAAAGATTCTTAAATGTTTAAACCGTTCTACGTTTCTACTGTTATATAATATATACAGTCGCAGTGAATCGTAACTTTTCAGCACCCGTGTATTATATTATTATGCTGGAATATAATTTATTTTCCACCTGCATGTTGTAAAGGTATCGATTTGTATATTTAGCTTTCCAAAATGTGATTATTTTTTGCGCAGGTTTTCTCAGATTTATTACGCTAAGTATATTATTTAAACGCATGCATTATAAAGTAGGTAGGTAGATAGGTACCAACAGTATATATATATATATATATATATATATATATATATATATATATATACACATAGTGTGATTAAACAATATGCGTTTAAACGTGCGTGTATGTGCTCAAGTTTAAAAAAAATAATAATAATAATAAAACCGTTACGGATTTCATCGGATTTCTAATTGTTTATGTTTAACATCACGTAGTCCTTGACACGAAGTTCACGCCACCTGCACCCGTTGTTAGAAATAATAAAAGTTTTATATTGTACATATTTTTTAGCGTGCACAAAGAATTAAAAACACGTTTTAATATAAAAAAAAAATTGAAGAAAAAAATAATATAATAATAAAACAAAAACCACTATAGCACGACGGCGACGTAGACGAGGAACACGAGCAAATAGCAAATAATAAAGTGAGCGCATATTTTACTATTTTTGAGTACCTACATATAAATAGGTACTGTAAATTTAACACTATTATTGTGCGGATGTAATAATTGTGTGGCACCTGAGTAATTTCAAAAAATTCCTAAACAGTTTTTATTGTAAAAAAAAAATACTATCATGTCTAATGTAAAAATTTATCTCTTTGTGCAGGTTCTTGGGTTATTTGAATAGATATAATAATATATTATACGAATTTACGCAAACTTATTAAAGTATAGTTAAATAACCAATTATGGTTGAATAGTGTAAGAAATTAATAGTTAGTAAAACATTTTGATATTATTTTTTTAATATTTTTTAAATATCCATTATTCTAGTTTATGTTCTAGTTGACCAGTTTAAATGTTTTAGAATGGATTAAATTGCTACAAGTCAATAAGAGCACTAAAAATTAAAATAGGTATACTAACAATGCGCCGTGAATATTTAGAAAAAATCCTATAGAATTAAAGAAAATTTAATTTTGTAATTTTAACACGTTAATGGATAATCATGATTAAGTATAGGTACTACTTTAGAAGTATTTTGAATTGGTGACGCCTGCGGGACACACTTTTTATATTAAAACTGCAGCTATAATACTACTAAGTAGGTAGTCAAAGAACCGACCTAAAAAAAAAAAAAAAAAAACCAATGAAGTTTTACATGATCTATAAAATTCGTTTCTCATAATAACTACATTAGCATTATAAGGTCTCTGAAGAACACATAATGCATGCAAACATGTGTCTAATATACTTAGACAACTGGAAAGCGGATGAGGCTTCGCTAAAACAACGATATCTCTCTAAGTTGTCTAACAATATAAAGTATCTGTAGGTAAAGTGACTCAACACAATATAATATGTTTTAGTAACCGTTCTGCTCATATCTATATAATATTATGTCTTTCGGCAACAATATAATATAGCTCCCCCACATAAAATAAAAGACGGTATAATGTGTACAAAGTCAATAACACACTATTATATCGAGAGCAATATTGTCAAAACAGCAAAAAACTGTTCTTTCTTTTCACTGCGCATACATATAAAATATATATATATATATATACACTTGAATTCGGTTAAATATAATATGCTATGTATGTACGAGTATTACATGTGACAATACATATACCATATACCACATACCACGTACAATATAATATATAGTTCTACCTACAGGTGTAAAATACTCGACGTATGTACAGTTACGGTTTTCAAGTATATTATTTTATAAATTTACATTTTCAACGGTTTAAAAATATATATATACATAAAACAAGACGTATGCAGAAAAAAATTGGTTACATATTTTATTGGCATGTTTATATAATATATAATATTATAATATGATCGTATATGGGCGTGCGAATACGTGAGTATATAGGTACCTAAATTGTACTTCATTTGTGAATAATTTCTCATCGGAACGTAATTCTCGCCATTTACGCATTCACATAGGTACACATTGTATATTGCGGCAAAATAAAATATCGGATTACATTCGCGAAGACGATGTTCGCTTATATTGTTATCAGCTTATCGCGCATATTGTTATTTACCGAGATATTAGATCCGTTTCGAGAAAATAAATCAATATTATTATTACTTTTTTTTTTTCACTTTAAAGTCTGATACTCATCGGCAGTGAAGAACGATGGCAGTGGCGAAACAGTGCGAACACATAAATATTGTTCAACGCCAATTATTATTATCGTATACCTATACTATCGATAATAATAATTATTATTGTAGTATTTCATAGAAATGACTTGAGCGAACTTTAATAAAATCATATTTTTACTCTTATTTATATTGCAGTATTATTATTATAGATATTAGTATTAAATCCTCGATAGTTGGGTCACCGGCTAGTGGTTTATTATTTATTTTAATTATTATATGTTTAAGAATACTTAATTAAACGTTAACTAGTTCGTACAGGTTAATATGTCAATGCTTGGTGAATAATATCATTTTGTTTATGTATAGTATATTCGTGGGGTCAAGGGAGTCATAAAGGTGTGTTGTATTATTGACAAACAAGTTATAATAGCATATTTTATATTTATGCTTAAATTGAATTAGTAGTTTATCGTATACTGAGATGACACACCCGCAAATAATAATGATTTAAAATATTACAATTTAAAAATGTCCATAACTCGCTTAAAAATGTGAATATCGCAAAGACACAAATGACGCGTTCTTACCTTTGAGTTTTGATAAAATATATCAAAATTAATCCAAACTGACAACAACTATATTTTTGACCGAAACAGGTCAACTCGCTCTGAATTTTAAAACCGACAACATAAAATTGGTTCTGCTTAGAACGCATACTGTATATATTGCCACGAGTTTCATAGGTTTGTATGACGGAGACAACACGCGATGACGTACTCGTTATTTTTTAAGCATGATAATAATATGTATTTAACAATAAACATCGTACGAGACAACGAAATATACGTTACTCAAAAAAGTGAGTCTATAATTCTATCGCAGTATCTTATTAGTAGTTGTAGTTCATATATATATATATAGTATTATACACACGTTAAATGTGTTCTTACATAATTTTTATTGTTGACGAAATAAAATATTTGATTCGTATCCAATGACTATATGAGCGTATAGTGTATATGTAAATAAGTAACAATAAAATATAATATAATTACCTATTCATTATACGGGACATTATAGATAGGATACCAAAAAGCACAATAATAACGATTTAAATATAATACAGACAGTGTTATACAATATAGGGAATAAATATTAAAATCACAAATAATTTAGGTAAATTGTCTCGACAAAATATTACCAGAGACTTTAGAATATCAAAAGATCTGTTATTTTCATACAAAAGCTGTATACATTAAAAACAGTTAATGCCACATTAGCGATGACCACTAAAACAGGTGCACGTTATATTAATAACATAATATTATAACGGGTATAAGGTACATTCAATGATACTATTGTGCAATATACATACCTATCTAAATAATAGTTGTATATTCAATTGTGCAGCTCTTTTTTGTGAATAATATAATATAAAATAGAATATACATCGTACGCGTTATAATAATATAATATATTTATAAACGTAGACTACAACCGTTTCGACCGAAACTGTACAGAAATTCTTCGCATTATTGGTTTGTCTTGTATATTTTTATGCTTTTGGGCATCTGGGCGTCCTAAACAAACACACATTTCTCGACTGGTCGGTAGTGATGAGAACATTGCGATGGGAATTCGCTGTGTATAGTATATTATTGTCTTGGGTACGTTATGTTTGCAAAATTCAATAATAAACATTTTCATATCGTCCCGAAGCAGACAAGCGCTATGCATACATGAACAAAAATTTACGCGAAAAAGACAGTGGCTATGTCATAGGTCAAGACGCGCCAAAATGTTGTTTGAAAATAATCATTATTTTTTTTTTTTTTTTTAATTCTAGCTCGTATGTGTCGAGTTGAAATTAAAACCGCTCTGAAGTTTGATGATAACACTGTATTATGAGCGCAATAATATTTTGAGAACTCATATTATGATATTATTGTGTAGGTACGATATAATATTGTAGTTTTAACGAAATGATTTATAATTTTCTACACATTATGTCGTTCGAAAAACTCAATCAAAAATAAATCGTCTGCTGGCAAATATATATAGGTACTGTACTTAATCATCGCGAGCATAAATAAAACTAATTAAACCATTACAATGAAAATAAGTAAATTATTACCGTTAAATCTTTTGAAATATTTTAGTGTACAGAACGAGTTTAATTTTAATGATGACATATTTTTCTTAAGTACCAAAATAAAAATATAAGAGTAAATTTTATGTTAGTATTTATTACTTGGCAAAGTCACAGAGTTATATTTTTTATCGTATTTATTCTAGACATTTTTTGGCTCTACCTAAAATGTAGGATTTTAAATATTTATTACTCCTTGACAATATTTAATAATAAAATGGATATTTTAATATATTTCATAATTTACCTAATTAAATACTGTAACTAATTTAATTATCTTTGTAAATTTGAGTCATTTATAGCAATTAATTATTATAATTTACCGTTGATATTATATTTATAATATGCGCAATAATTTGTGTCAATGATTATAAATTACATTCTAAAAGTATTTCTACAACTACAAGAATTGTATGCCATGAAAATAGTAAATATTGTTAATATTAGAACCTACCATAATATGAATTAAAAGGTCAATTTTTTAAATAAATGATTATAATTTATATTATCTATAGACTATAATATTATATTTCCTTTATTTTAAAGCCACATAAAAGTTTGTTTTAATATTTTTTTTTTCATATAATACTCATAATATAATATTATAACATATGTTCGACGGCATATCAAGAGCTCGTTTTAATGATAAAATCATTTTTTGTCGAGCCGAATGATATAATATATTATATCGTCTCGATATAATTTATCTCGAAAAGGAGTCGTCGCCGCATGTGCAGTAGAATTTAAAACATGAAAAACATAATAATATAATAGATAATGACATAATAATAATAATAATAACGTACAAGACTCGTGTAATATATGCGTGTCCGAAACTGCCGATATCATCTGGAGAACATATTATTCTACGACGCGAATAACACACACATATATTATTATACCTATTAAGAACGTGTCCCGTTGTGCTCGGAGCACATTTATGATGAAATGTGATTTATCGAACTAATTCCTGCGATTCATCCCCTCGGGAGGACAGCGAAACAGGGTGGTTCGTTGTACTCGGCGGGGTGCAGCTATATAAAACGGCATCGTATAATTTATATAATATTATATTATACCACAACCGCACATGATGCAGAATATTATGCTGCCGTATACCCAGTTAGTGATAATCCGACATGTGTAATCGTTTCATTCAATTTTATTTAATATTATTATTATTATACTTAAACGATCGACATCCGTATTAATGAATTCGTTATCATTTGCAGGTCGTTGTTGCTGTAGCTCGTTTGGCTTACGATATTGCATGCGCACAGTTATCGCTGCTCTGTCGCGGCAATTTATATTTTCGCGTCATTATCGGCGAATTAACGCCGTCTGCGCCAGTCTATGGTAAGCCTATATGTAGTACCTGTTTATGGTATTATACTCGACAGAGAGATCTATTGTGATGAGTGGTAAAAAATAAATAAACGAAAAAAAAAAACAACAGTACGTTTTGATTAGGGTCATTCACTAATTATTATTTTTCTCAGGGGCAACTACAATACGCTTCCGGTCACCGATGTGTGATTTTACAGAAATCAGTTTTCTACAAGAGAGTGCCCGAGTAAATGCGATGAGGTCATATCGATAACAACACATTTTTCATATAGTTACATAATCCAGTATAAGATAAAAATATGCACTATCGTAATTTTAAATTTAATAAATATTGAAAAAGTACCTACCTACCTATACAGGTGGTAAAGAAAAATTCAAAAAAAAAAATGGTTATAAAACTTTCAATATTAATAATGATATATTATCATTTTATGCATAGATAGATTAATAATCATTATAAGCTATAACTTATGAGATTGATTTAACTATTGCCCCTTATTTCAAAATAATATTTATTTATATTTTTTATTACTTGACCTTAATGAGCTTGATATGTCGCAATTGGTATAAGTATATTTTATTTATAAGACTATATTACAATATATTTTATTAAACTATATTTAAAACTATGTTTTATTATTTCAAATATTAAAATATAGAATGTGGTTTTATTTTTTTGATTTAAATGGTTTTCAAAGCTTTAGTAAACTTAGCACTATAATATAATTTATAAATACTAATTACAATCATTATAAGCCATTGATTTTAAAAGATTGTATTGTCAATTTTTCTACTAACTTCAAAAAAAAAAAAAAAATTAAAATATTAAAACTTTTAATATCTCCCAAATTTAAATACTTTTTGTCCATATTTCAATGATTTTTTTAATAAACATTTTGAGGTATAGATATTATTGCAGGTACAATAGGTATTTTTTTATAACTCACTTGCGACGCAATTTGTAAATCGAATTAAAATTAGTATAAATTTCCTAGTTTATAGCAAATAGAATTATTTTTTTATATTTACAATTCTGTTTTTAAATTGAGTGAAACTGAATCATTATTATTTTTTTACTGTAAAATAAACAGACATTTATACAAATCAAAAGTTCTTTATTTTATTTGTATAAATAACTATACATTGTTCTTTTTTCTTCGTATGAAGCTTTGTAAATGATATTTTTTTAAATATATTTTCTACAACTTTTTTCTGTTTTAGTGCCTAATATCATATTAACATTGAACTCATATTTAAGTTAAGTAAATGTTATTCTTAAAGTACAACAACCGCACAATATTTTAGTTTCTGAGAATCAATTTATGCAATTACCATTGAACCTACAAATAATATAAATAAAATAAACGTCAAAATGTATTTGTATTCTTATTCACTATACAGTACAGGAGTTTTGATTTGAAATCGCGCATTTTTATCTCATGGGTTAAGTTTACGCTTGATGGCACCTAATTAGTAATATATGTAAATTATTAAAGTAATATTAGTAAATATAGCTTACACATTATATAAGTGATCAGGTTTTTAATAAAAAAAATTCGCTGTTTTAAAGAAAACTATCTATTTATATAACAGTAAACACGTATCTATGAACGAATTTATCGAATCTGCAGTGTAAAGTATTAGTGATTACACACCCACACACACATATATATATATATATATATAAGTTCAGTATTTGGCTATTTTATTTCAAATTTGCAATATTTGCGAATTTATTTTAAGCTGATTTTGTAGATAGGTAGGTACTATACAATATCGAATACTTAACGAACTATTTGATTTTTTTTAATCGCATATTATATGTAATACGTTATGTGTGGAGACGATGAAAATATAGTTTGTTATAATAGTTTATGTGTATGTATCAAACTCTTTAGGAAGTGTATCGCGGTTGTTGCGTTCAGGGAGCATTACCGGGCCGAGTTAATTTTCCAGTAACACTCGTCCTCCGGGTGCGCTCGTCACACAATATTGTTACACGGCAATATATTTTAGACATTTTTGTCACAACAAAAAGCTGGCTTGTACGGTTGCGGTAAGTCGAAGGCGTTTTGGGCGTTCTAACGGAGTAGCAGGCGGGTTAATAATTATAACAATATAGAGTAACAAGTACTATTTTCTAGAGCTACGCAAGACGAAGAGCGTGTACTATAATTATATTATTAATAGGTAGATTGATGTTGCGCACGATGATGTCATTATAGTAAAACGAAAGCCACTCACCCGTCTTTCTGTTCGGCCGCCCGGTCCCTCTGCCTGCGGTTTTTGAACCAGTTGGACACTTGGGTCGTGGTCAATCCTGTGGCCTCGGCCAATTCCCTCTTCTCCCTGGGGCTCGGGTACGGGTTGCTGGCGTACCATTCGCGCAACACCATCCGGGACTTTTCCTTGAAACAGTAGCTGGTCTCCTCGCCGTCCCATATGGTCCGGGGCAGCGGGAACTTGCGGCGGACCCGGTACTTGCCGACGGCGCCAAGCGGGCGGCCCCGGAGCTTCTCGGCCTCCACATAATGCGCCTTGAGCCAGAGCGCCTGCAGCTTGGGGTGGTTGTGCGCGGAGAATTGGTTGCTCTCCAGCAACCGGTATAGCTCCTTGAAGTTACCTCGGTGGAACGCCACGATGGCCTTCGCCTTGAGCACGCTCTCGTGCTTGTGCAGCTTGTCGCAACTGGGCAGCGACCACAGAAACCTGCCCAGCCGCTCGATGTTGCCGGACTGCTGGAGCACCTCGCACACGCACGCCACTTGTTCCTGGGTGAACCCGAACGACGGCAACAGCGGCGTCATGGCGCTACCTCCACCGGCACCACCGCTGCCTCCACCGCCCGACGACGAACCCGGCGAATGCTGTTGGGGCTGGCTGGCGGTGCTCGCGTGGTGAGGCGATCCCTGTAGCCCGCCGATGATGCTGGGCCCGCCCGGATGGTCTACGTTGAAACTCCCGAAGTTGCCCGCAGTACCGCTGCCGATCAACATCACTGCAGCAGCTGTGCATCCACTCGACTCAACGACATGACGACAACATTACACGGCTGGACGCGTAGGTACGTTTAATATTCGAGTGCAGCCGATCGCGGTACGAGGTGGGTCGCAAAAAAAAAAAAAAAAGAAAATCAAAGATATCGCTAGCCAACGACGGCGGAATTAAACGAACGCCGAAAACCGTAGCGCGAGATAATAATATTATGTTATATCGAGCGGAATATAAAATTAAAACATTACCGAGTGGTTTATGCGGAACCGAACGGACAGAACGACGAGGACACAATAGACGCGAGAAACATCCGTACGCTTTAACAACAATATTTTAGCGTTACGACAAAACAATATTATTATTATTATGATAATATCACTGTATATATTTTTTTTCTCGACGATCACGCGATCTGCTGTGCGTGCATGCAACGTTTAGGCTTTGCGGCCGACTAACGCGACGACGACGACGACGACTCCCGGGCCAGCCAGCCAGACGACTCGACACACACGTACCCCACTACCGACGTCGCCGCCGACGCCCGGTTACCGTGGTAACCGGGGCCGCCGGGGCCGTGCGCGACCACTCTGGCCGAACGGGTAGGCGGTCCCCCCCGCGGTGGGCGCGGTCTCTGGGAGGTGGTGTGCGCTTAGTGTTGCCGCTGCACCGCTGGTGGACATACATATTTGCGCACGTTTTCGGTCGCACGGGCCACGGAATCGCGGTTCATATCTATACCTACCATAATTTTATTTTAATGTCCAAACGTTGTTATTTTTTCGACCAAATTAATCGTGAGAATATATTATAGAATGGAACGACACCGCAATATACCTACCAACTGTATAATATAACGTTACTATGCAATCATAATAGGTATTTAACAAAAATATAGTAATCGTGTGAAATGGTTCTTTCTTTTTTTTTTTTTTGAAATTTCCGCGGTCAAATTAATAGATAGGTATAAATATAATCGTGTGCTTAAGAATAGGTAATATGTAGATATTCTGTGATGC
Source organism: Pentalonia nigronervosa (assembly GCA_014851325.1). Classification (NCBI taxonomy): domain Eukaryota; kingdom Metazoa; phylum Arthropoda; class Insecta; order Hemiptera; family Aphididae; genus Pentalonia; species Pentalonia nigronervosa. The sequence goes on from JACXSJ010000605.1 coordinate 127,257, forward strand.
GCGTGTATATTTTTATGCGTCGCCGATTAATAGATAGTTTAGATTTGGAGAAATTCTGATTTCGACTGGGCGAAATGCAAAATAACAAAACTTTCGTCTAATAACGTTGTCTATAGTTTCGAATTGTCCATAATTTCGATTCGTCGAATTTCTGATTTCTAATTTAGCCTATATATTTATATAGATAATCAGTGTTATTGGAAAGTTACCGAAGTACCTACCTATTATCATACCCGTGGCATTTTCGAACACAAAATTGACATCTCCATTTTAAATCCTTGTATAATACACGTCTATTTTACGCAGGGCTTGCAAACGTTATAGTAACGTTATGGTTATAACGTTGTATATGACAAAAAACGATTTTAAATTTGTAAACGTAATTAAAACAGAAAACTGTGAACAAAAATAATTAAATGCCATAAAATAAAACATAACGTTTAACAAAATTTGTAATATATCATTAAACAAAAAATAACGCAAAACGAAATAGTTTAAAATCCATTTACTTAAAAGTTATAATATTGGTTTCGTAGAAATATTTATTCCACGTGATTTAGCAATCAGTCTTAGCGATCAATCCAAGAATTTATTATATTCCGTATCCGGGCCATTTCCCGAATTAGACATTATTTTTAACGATAAACGATAAACAATAAACGTAAAAATTGTATAACGTTTTACTTCTAAACAACGATAAATCTAAAAATGTAGGTAGATTGTAAATAACGTAAATCAAAATTTTGATTTCAAATGCAAGCCCTGAATTTTTATGACTATGAAAAACCATTTAGAGATCATATAATATCAATGAGACAACACAACTGTTTAGAAATAATTATAATTCAAATTAGTTTTGACATTCCAATTATTAACTCTTCTCCTAATAACCACTGCACTTATAAATATACAGCGTATTTGTCTATATACAACGAAACCCTCCACTGGGACCTGCACATCAACATTAAAACTAAAACAGCCTATAACCTCTACAAAAGGTTTCGCCAAGTCTTCTGTTCTATTCCGTAATCCTCGAATATTGCCTGGAAACCCTAGCTGCAAATACATAGAAGACTTAAACAAACGCAAACTAAAAAAAAATAAAAACACTTTTTTTCTTTAACAGTGGCATAGTGTCACCATATGGGTGGCTTCTCTGTTCATTCAAGTCTTTCAATCGCCATGTATAAATCTATTTTTCACATTCTCTGGGTATATACGTGGGTTAGTTGTTGTAAAAAATAATGATTGTAGATTGTATATAATAAATACAATATACATACCATTAAATGCAATTTAATGAATTGTATTATATATAATATATATATATTATGTTTAAAAATAAATATGTACAAATATCATACTTGATCGAGTAATTTTATGTTTTTGCTTTATAATCACATTTTTTTTTTTTTTTTATTGTTCAAGTTGTAGTTAAAATATACTTTTTGTATATTGCCATTGGCTAAATAATTTGTAAATTATAATGTAAAATGTTTACTACAATGTGGCGATCACATAAAGTTATTAAAATAAATAGGTATAAAAAGTACTGGAACTGCAGTGGATATAGGTAAATGCTGGGTAAAACACACCATTCGGTGGGACATATATAGTGGGACTGCTGAACAGCGGAATAGGTGAACGCGACTGCGGTAACGGTATGAATGATCATTTTCTCAATACCTGTGACGGAAAATACTTGCAAGGTTAACCGGTTGGATTTAGATTGTAATTCTTATATGGGTGATTATTTTATTTCGCCAATAACTAATTCAGTGGCGCATAATAAATAAAATAGTTTCAATTATAGAAACATGTTGTCTTAGACCCTTATTTATGTCTATAGACAGTTTGTTTTGAACGGACTTTGTAAATATTTATAGATGACCAATATGGCTACAGATGAGATTTTCGTATAATATATTATGTAGACGCAGTTTAATACCACAGCGTGGTGGCCGTTTATATTCTTCATTATTATATGATACCGGTACTTACCTACATAAACTAGGTACTTACTCATATTTTCATTTAAAATTTAAATTATTTAAATAATTATTGTATTTATATCTTAAATATATTCTTAGTAGAAACCTTAGTTTTAATATACTTATTTATATGATTACTTTGTCAAGAAGTTATGAAGCACTACGCTGTATACCTATATAGTTTAGTGTATAAATTAATACCTACTTGGGTGTATAATAATTAAATATACTATTATATGATGTATAACTTCAAACTTGTAAGTAAAATTCACTATTTTTTTCTTACAGGAAGTCAACTTAGACTATAATATACGATAACATTTTGATATTATTGTTAGATAAAACTTGATTAATACAATTTAAATTAACTTGTTTAAAAAAAAAATTATTATCAAAGATTATACGAAAATATGATCGAATCAGTTTAGAGAGAAATTTGAACTTTGGATAATATTATAATATATTATTTATCTAAAAATAAGTTAAAAAAAAAAAATATATATATATATGGTAATTAAAAGGTAAATTAAATATTTCAAATGAATTTTGTCTGAAATTATAACTGTATATATAAATTAGAATAACTATACATGTTTATTATATTTATTTTATCGCGGTAAATCAAAATAATAACTATAATTCTTTTTAGTGGCACAGAATGCTGTTTTATTCGCAAACACAAAGTGGGTCAGTTAAGCTCATATGAAATCATAACCGTTAATTATCATTTTGTTTTATATTATTATATCAGCTATAGGCACATAGGTATAGTATTGAGACTATAGGTACTTATAATATTAATATAGAGCAAAAATACTTACCATCAATTTCATGAATTCGATCACAACCCTGCAGCTATTCTTGCATTCAATTATTAAAAACAATTACGTCAGACCAGAGATGACACTAAGAAAATATATGGTTGGGTGGGTAAGAGGAACTAGCAATTATCGTTATGGTTACCGGATTTCTGTTGTTTTCATCGTATATTTTTAATACATTTTCACGGCACGTTATTTGGTTTAGTTGTTCGATTTGTTTTTATCTGAAGTCATGTCACGTTAACAGTTTATGAATTATTTGACAATTATTGTCGTTTTTAAAATAATACGCCATTATTATAATGAAAATGGCCGCTGTTCATCAAAACAGAAAAACGGCATCACACGAATCCCAGATAAAGGTGCATTTTCAAAACACCATCGGAAAAGGCACGTTCGGACAAGTCAAGTACTGCGTGGCAAAGATAAATAACGAGACCATTGGTTTTGCAGTGAAAATCATCGACAAAAAGTCATCAATTTATCAGTACAACAGATCGGTGATTAGCCGCGAAATCATCATTTCGAAAAAAGTCAATCATCCGAGCCTAATAAAGTTCATTAAAATTATCATTAATCATCATTATGTCTACATGTACATGGAATACTGCAAGTATACCAACTCACTGCTATTTCGCTAATTAAAAAATTGTTGCGGTTTAACATAGTACCAAGTGATCCGATAAACGTTTTTAAATACTAATACTTCTTAAGCCTGTATAACAATATATATATATATATGTATAATATACACACACACATACATATATATATATATATATATATATATATATATATATATACAGTTAAAGTAGATATAGTCCTTGATCCATTATTAAAAAAAAAAATGTGTCCATTCATGTATTCGCACAATGTAAAAATGATACGCAACGATCGTATTAAATTCTTACACTTAGAAATAAAATGTATTGTGCAAGAAAATTAATATTGTAATTTTAAATTATATCTGAAATTAATAAAATAACATTTTGGGACCTACCTAATTATTCATATAGTTTTGAAACAGTGTAGGCCATTGGCCTAGATATATAATATAGGTTCGTAAGATTTGAAATAATGCGTCATGTGAATTCGTATTCTGGGTTTAGAAATGGTGACATGGGTAAGACTGTTGAAAAGTACGGTCCTTACGTGGAACGCGATGCACAATTTCTGTTTTCTCAAATCGTCGCAGCCATCGAATACCTCCATAGCCTGGACATAGCACACAGAGACCTTAAACCGGAAAACGTATTACTGAACCATCGAAACGAAGTGAAAGTGGCCGATTTTGGATTGTCAAATTTTTGCAGAGATTCGACCAGCAATAAACGAAGACTGTCGTTGACTCGCTGCGGCACAAGGATGTTCATGCCGCCGGAAGTATTGCAGATTTCGGACAACGGATATAACGCTAAATTCTTCGACATTTGGTCAATGGGTGAGACACAATATGTATTTTAAATCACTTAATTTCAGTAGGATTACATTGGATATACGTTTGTCGGTAGTTTTTCCTTACTGTTGTGAAAATGAGCTTTTCCAATAGCACCTACCTACCGTAATATAATATAATCCCACATTACGACATAACATTACATTTTTTTTACCACTCATTTTACACGCAGGAAGTGTGTACTCATATATTATAATTATTTTAAATCGAACACATTATTCGTTTTATTTAGAATCTAAAACGTGTGACATCCAAACATATATTATAGTGCAATTGATTTCATTGTGTTGTAAATGCAAACGAGTTAGGCCACGAAACGATTAAACGTCAAAATGATTACGCTGCAATATCCTATATAAATCGCGAGGAAAAATACAGTTTCGATTATATTAACAATTTCGAAATACTTTTCATTCGATTTAGAAGTATAATAAACATTCAATTAATGTGGCCGATTAGGTATAGATAGCTATAGATACATTTGTATAGGTACTATGACTATGTAGTATGTAGGTACGTTGCTGCGATACGAGCATTTTTATAGATCGGTCAAAATAATAACAATAGACTAATTTTCATTGAATAGCAAGTAGATATAAGTTTTACAACAATATGTAACATTGTATAGATGTTGAGGTATACTTACAATCATAAAAAAAAAAATTGGTATTTTAAATTTTCAAATTTTTTTTTTTTAATGACATACAATATAATATAGACGTTACCTATGCTTTCACTAATACTAAATATACACATAAACATTCAATACAATGTGTTTTTTTTTTGCAAAGGAGAGTAAGTTAATGATTCAATTTTTTGTTAAGTAAATAACATAAGTTAAGTTAGTGAACACAAGATTGTTAAGTTAGAAATTAATAGATTACAAATAACACATTTAACTTTCTAATTTTAAAGTTAATATAGAAAACAAATATAAATGTATTTATTAGTTAACTTAATTTTAAAAAGTTCGTTATCAATGTTTCAATCTTAAAGTTTATAAGCTTATATGTCTTTACAATAATAGACAATAAGAAGATTTACGAACTATTTTATACCAAATCATTTTTAAATGAAATAAAACATTGGAGTCCAATGCGGCTTGTAAAAAGTTTTCTTCTATCAAATGAAAAAAAAATAGTTTTCAAAATCTGACAGTTCGGCCATAGATTTGAAAGTTTCTCCAGAGAAGTCATTTTTGTTGATATATGACCACATATATCTCCCTCCCCAAATAGGTAGATACCTATCTGGTCTTAAAGTTACTGGAAAAGCATTATAATTAAGGTAGGAAACTAAAGTATAAAATATAATTTTCAAAATTTTTTATAGAATTGCCGAAAATTTGAAAAATCGACACCGAACCTCTTACTTTTCCAAATCGTAGATGCACTCAGGGAAAATACAATCTTAATTTCTATGATTTTATTTCATTGATTTACTATTTTATTGTTTCCTTAAAATTTATGACAAATTCCATAATTTCAAAAATAACATAATGAATTAAAAAATATTTACTTTAATTTACAATAAAGATTATATCACCAAATTTTAACAAATCCATTGATTTTACTATTCGTTTTTCTTTAAAATAAAGAAAAAAATATTACATATTTTTGTTTGAAAATTGTAATTTTTTGTTTTAAAGGTATTGATTTTATTACAATTGATATTTATTTCTATTATATGATTTCTTTCATAATGAAAGAAATAATTTCATAAATTATTTAACTGAAAATTTACTTTTTTCTTAAGAATTCTAAGCTTCGATAATTTAATGAAACCGTTTGTCCGAAGACAATGAATTGACTTTATCGGATGAAAATCATAACCATTTTTAACATGATTTTTTATTAATTAAATGACATTTTTTTTCTGAGTCTAATACTACCACACCTACCTCGTTGCGAAACCGTTATAAATATTCATAATGACATTGCAGCATACAGCAATACTTACACCTATTATATAATATTATAATATAATGTTGTATATACTTGCAGTCCCCTGGCCACCCCATTAAGACCAGAGGACTACGAGATGTACTGCTACGTTACAGGAGGCGTGCTGCATTACATGCTGACCGGCCAGGTGCCGTTCGACGACGGCCGCACTAAACGGATCGTCGCGCAACAGGTGTCGGGCGACATTGTTCTCCTGCGACCGATGTACAAGCGAACGGTTTCCTCGCCGGCCAAACGGCTCGTACGGCACATGCTCGAACCAGACGTGCTCAAACGGGCGCGCATCGCCGCCATCAAACGATCGAAATGGATGACGATGATGACTTAGACTTTGTTATGGACAACTGTCGAGTTGTGCAGTCTTATTGTCAAATTTTAAAACACCGAAGAAAGTAATGTTCGCAAATGATCGAACTATTCGTTTTATATACAAATCAAACCATAGTGTACCTTTACCGACCTATTTTTGTTTGTTTTCAAAACAAATAAAGTTTTAATATGTTTAAAATGAGAGTATAGTTTCCCACGTAAAAAATAATGTCTGTATTATAGCTAGTGCTAATTGTTTGATTTACATTAAGTACGAAATCCTAAAGTACCTATAATAATAACTGTAAACAGTTTAATACAAATAAGATTTAAGTGCCATCATATCTATATAGAGAGGTACATGCATAGACATAAAAAAAAATCGATCAAAATATCAATCAAGTATCATGTGTAACGAAGTAGACAAATACTGTTTAGAATTATTTTGAACAAGTTATTATCAACACCATCAATAAACAACATTTTAACTAACCTATAACGTGTTTATGAGAAAAAACCAAGTCCATAGTGATTTTTCTGTACGCTTGCACATACACATTCCATATGCATTTTATTAAATATTATATTATATTAAAAAGTTTAAAATGAGAGAACTTTCCCTCGGAAAAAATAATACCTATATAATATTTTATGTTGATTGTTTGATTTAAATTCAAACGTTTAGTACAAAATCCTATAAAGTAGGTGGTAAGATAATAATTGTATAATAATAAATACTATACCTATATAATAATTGTAAACGGATTAAATAGTAATAAAAAATAAAAGTTTAGTTTTTCGATTAGATTAAAATACCATCATGCGTATACTTATTATTTAACTATAGTTTTTATACATAGGAAAAAAATCGATCAAATTATCAATCAAGTATTTATATGAAGCAGACAAATATTGTTTGGTATTATTTCAAACAGGCCGGTATCAACGACATCGATAAATAACATTTAGCTATAGTGTTTATGAGAAAAAAAAACCTAGTTTATAAGTATAATATAGGTAGTAGTGGTGTTGCTATACCTATACAGTACTTGCCATACACAATGTATAGTAAATAATTCTAAAATCATAATTTATTGTGTTCCGATGTGCAGTGAAATATTTAAAATGAATATCATTATTTTACAATATTAAAACTATATCGGACAAGTTGACCCCATGTGCCAAACCTGTTTAAAAATAACGGAGGCACCCTTTATTATTTTCTAATATATATAGTTAGAATTAATACCGGTCCGTAGTGGAATATTATCTTTCGTCACATGAATAATATAATAATTTCTTAAAAAAAAATAAAGATCCTGTACAGCATTTTTCCTGGAAATCGGAACAAGTTCCACGATAAATGGACACATAAACATTGCTGCGACTGTTGTGATTGTACTAAGTAAGCGTAATGATGAGTGGTATTTTATGTATTGGAAAAAAAATACGTCCTAAAATTAAATAAATGTTCATTTGTACGTAATTATACAACTGTGGCTGTACATTGGTGTTTTTTCTTTCAAACTCATTCGTGGGTAATAAAATGTTATAGGCTCTAACATATTGTCGTTACCCGAGTAAAATATAATCTTGTATTCATATATCAATAAACTTGACATATGTAATGGAATCATACATCATTTAGAAATTTCAACCGTTTTTTTAAATATACTACAATTGAAAAATAAATGGCGAAAATTCCGCATAGTAAAACCGTATTGAAATAATTGAAGTGTGAAAAATAATTACTATTATATATTACAAAAACTGATTTTTAGTTAATCCAAGTTCAATGACTTATCAATGATAAGTCATATATAAATGAAATCTTTAATTAATGTTTATTACATAATATATATTATAAGCAATGTCGAGTAAAGATAATTAAATATTTATTTAGATAAAAATAAAAATAATTGAGTATAATTTTATCTAAATAGAGATAATATTTCGGTAAAATAAAAAGATAAAGATAAAAGATAATTGCAATTTATCTGGATAAATAAAAAGATAATTTTTTTTCTATTTCATAGTGGTTTATAACTATATAAAAATCAATACAATACTTTTGTGCGCAACTGCATATCCTTACTTGTATATACATAAAATATAATTATCATAAAACATAACAATAATATTTTTACTATTTACCCATGTAAACCTTTGGAAAATCTATACAAATTTCATTATTCTGATACATGCATATTTTGTATTTTGTAATTATTATATTTGATATTTATCTATCTAGATGATTTAGTTAAGATGATGTGATTATCTAAGATGGCACATCATTTAGGTATATATTTTTAAATTTATCTAGATAAGATAAAAAATAGTTAATAATTTATATAGATAATACATCTAGATAAATTTATCTTATTATACTCAAAATTGATTATGAACTGACATGGAACAACAATAATGCACGATAGTCAACAGTGAACAGTTATCCAGAAGTGGCAGTATTGGGGATAAATATCCTGGGTTAAAATATCCAGCAAATAAAATAACCAATGATAAAAATACCTACAAATTTGGATTTTTTAATCCAATTGGGAAAATTAAAAACAGGTTGTTTAAAAGAAGATTAAAATAATGATATCATTAGTTGTATAAATTATTAATAAAATTAATAAAACTATTCAAGTTAAAAGTATATTTAAATAAATATTTAATTTTTTAATAATTGCCAAGTGCCAGTAATGAATTTTAAAAAATAATATTTCTTAGGGTATAGTTCTTCATAAAATAATTATTATTCAACGATCTTATTCAATCAATATATTTTTTTAAAGACTCTATTTTTCGTCTTATCAGTTGTTTTTTTAACCTGAGACTTTTTATCTGTTGGATAAATGTTGTCTAGAATATTAGTTTAGGATATTTTGACCTAACCTTCAGTGACCTACCCAATTAAAACTAATCACAGCTGTATCATGTATATTATTAAAAGTTATTAAATTAACAGATAAGTACCAAAGTCATAGTTTTGACGAATACAACAATAATATTATAATAATTGATAAACATTTCATAATAGTTGTCTACTGATTTACTACAGTACTACCTATAATTTATATCCTTACTAGTACTATACTTTTAATAATAGAAGATATAATTCTCAATATCGTTTTGCTGTTTTAAAATAAAACCATTTCGATTTCGTTAATAATAATATGATCAACAAAAACATGTTGATGAAAATGCATTTTTATCAAAAATATATACATGCAATATCATTGACATCCGGTGTAAGATAATTATTACTTAGAAAATACTTTTTAATTTTTCTGGGCCAGTAATAAAATAATTAATATATCAAAACGATGAGATATCTTGTACTGAGTACCAATCGATTAAAAAATAAAATAAAAATAGGACCTATACTCGCCTAATTTATATTATAATAATTTTTTATAATATTGTTCAATGTTAAGATAATCGGATTGTATAATCTAAAATATACAAAATAATTTATTTAAATTAAGTAATATTAATATCCGCACGTTAATTATTTTTTAAGCCTTAATCATAAAAACTTGCTTATTAATTTTTAAAGAACATAAAAACCATTTAAGAGTAGGTACCTGTAATAAACTTGTAACTCGAGCATTTAATTATTAGAAGTAGTAAAAAAGCTGTTTGAAAACAATCTATGTTTTACTTATTTTCGGTTCGGCATCAAACCATTATAAGCCTGTTTTTTTTGGGCTGGCAAAAAAATTATATACATATATATTATATATATCTCAAATCTCGGAGATCTCAATTTCCGGAAAAAAAATTAACAGTAAAAATGTTTACTAATAATTAATTTAGTATATTATTGTAATATTGAAACGCTACAAAAAAAAAAAAAAATAAATAAACATTATAATTTATCAAATATTTTGACTTAAATTTAGTAAATATCTGGTCTAATGATAAAAATAACAATGAACTAATTAAAAAAAAAGGTAATATCTTTCTTATGTGTGACAAAAAATTATGAATTTATTTAGAATATCAATATATTACAAGAGACAAAATTAAATATTTATGATAATTTTGTTTATGTTTTTTTTTATCATTTTGTTTTATATTAATATTACAATTTATGATATTTTTATTCTACGTTTAATTAAAAATATTTAAAAAATGATAATAATGAATGTTATAATATACACTAAATTAATTATTATTTATTTTTCAGTGTCTTTTTCCGTGTATTTTTTTATTAGTTTTTTTTCCGAATACCACAAACTACACTATAAACTACACTATATACCATATGCTTGATATTAGTATAATTTTAATAGGTATATACATAATATAGGTTAACTACACAATTTTTTACATTAAACAATATTATGTGAAACAAAAAAAAATATTTATATATTGATATTTAATGAGATATTTTGTACTGTAATTATTTAATTATATTAACTATTTAACGAGCTTTTATTTCAAATTGTGAATTCAAGCCCCCCATAACAAGCATATTCAGTGGGGCCCATTATCTTCTTAATGCATAAATAAAAATAAATCAAATATGATAATCTTAATTGTGGTAAAAAGACAATATGCACTATATGTATGATATATCTTCTACCAGTTATACTATATTATACTCGTTAATATATCATAATGAGCATAGTTAATTAAGGAACATCAAATAAGTTTGATAAACATTTTTTACCTCTAAAAAAAAAACGATTTAAAATAAAATCTTATATATTTGATATTTTTTTAAATCATTATTTATGATAATTTAAATATAAAAATATAGTCTATTTAGGTATAATTGAAACGCGTAAGACATAAAATAGTAACACTAAGCTTACAGTTTCACTAGCCTAACCCAACTTTAGTTCTAAAACAAAAAAAATAAATACATTTTATAATATTATAACATAATAAAAAGACCACATATGTCTACATATTTAATTCAACTTTGATGGTAATAACTAACATATTTTGAAAATATCATAAACTCATAAAATAGATTTTGCATTATGTGAATGTTTCTTGTTTGAAATCACAATGGTAAATGCTTATTTCAAACATATTTGGGTTAGTATTTGTTTATTAGTAATTACAAAGTACAAATTACACAATTGCAGTTATATTACAGTCATTGATAATTTATACAACACGTGTACCTATTACACATCTATATCTATAAACACGTGTATAAGCGAATAATAATATCGGTAAAAATATTTAAGGGACATTTCAATAGAAAATTAGACACAAATGAAATTACATAATAATAATAATAATAATAATATATTATTATCAATAACGACATCGTAATATGTTACATAATAAATATGAAATATATTTTTTGAAAGCCGTTTTCTTTTTGAAATCACATTTGCAACGCTCGGTGGAGATACATTCTACAACCATTATCGTTCATTATTGTATAGATATTAGTTTGGCTAGGGATGAAGAAAATAACAGATAAATTACTCGTGTTTTTATATCATATAAAACGTACAGAAAACGCTTTGGTCACGATTAATAGAATTTCATCCAGTGAAAAAAGCTGTGTACAAATTGGGAAGATTTATTTTATACGGTTTCGTTCACGGTGCGGTGATTTTTCTACATAGTGGTTTTTTTTTTTTTATGTAGACCAAAGAAAAATCGTCTTTGAAAACCGCTGAACAAACAAAACTTGATTGTACTTACTGACCCGTAACAATACAAATGGCGGAAAAGTTATGGTTTCCGGACATTAATGGCCGTTCCCCTATCATTTTTATTCTATTTATTTGGCACAATCGCGTAAATATAATAATAAATTTAAACAATTATATTATTTATACGACTCGCGGATGATCATTTATCTTTTATAATAAATGTTTGTCATTGTATTTCTACGATTGTGGAAAAAAACACAATTTTTCGACTGGTAATTCATTTTTTTTTTTTTATTTAGCTTCACAGAGAACTGAACATTTGTGCAGCATAGATTTATAATAATATATAACATGTGTTCTGCATTAATATACATTGTTTCGTAAAAATGGTTTAAGTGAAATTCCGTCTGAAATAATCGGTAAAAAAAATTGCAATAACATATAGCGGAACGTTCCATCGACGTTATAACTTAAAATATACCTAAAATATTGTATCACCGCACATTCACTTATATCTACCTAAAATATAAAGTCTTTACGTGAAAACAATACTATTTAACTTTATATTTTTTTCATAATCTGCCGGAATAATATTTTTACCTCCATTATATTATAATATTCATTTTTTACAACTGCTCGTTGTTTAGGTACTTATTTTATATGAATTTAAAAACTTTCGGTATAATTCATCGATGGGCGTTGCACTTGTACTTTAATCGTAGTAAACGAAGTGAACAATGTTTTTTTTTAATACATTTAAAAGTATTTTTGCTGGTCTTTCTTGGACTTTTCTTTTTAGATTTATAGCTTGATAGTATTTGAAGTCGTTGAAATATTGACGTTATGTCATTGCGGTTTGTGATGATGCTTATAACGATTATTTATTGTGATTTCGTATTTCGAAAAACTTGCCACTTTTTTTTGTGTACTTTTCCATCGTATAATACAATTACATAAAGAATGTATATAATATAAACTTAGCAGACGTACAATTTTTTATTCAGTTTTGAACTGCACGTGACTTCAATATTACTGGTTTTCATTATTATGTTTGCATATGTTTTCAGTTTGTCGTTATCACGAACGAACGTACGTTTTACAGCACGGAATAAATTGTAAACGGTTAATGATATTTTAAGCAACAGCCGAGATTTTAAGCGAACCTTTATTATAATATGTTACATTGTGACGCTTATCGCGAAGCACTAGTTTTTTCACATTGGAAATGCGTACAAAACAACTGCCAGACGGTCGTGACGACAGTGTTGATATACACATTGTATATTATCAGTAAGTAAACAAATCGATTTAATTACGTTGCAACCTCTAAATAGCGGACACTCTCAGTCACCGAAATTTCGTCTGCTATTCGGATGTGTCCGCTATTCAGAGATGGTACGATTTTGAAATTCATTGGATTAATATATTATAATGTTGTTAATAATAATATTTTAATGACGTTATAATTTAAATGTTTCAATGATACATACATATAAAAATTTAATTATTTATTCTAATGTATTTATATAAATATTTAACGAAAAAGGAATATATACGATTTAACAACGATATCGGTTTCAAAAATGCATAACTCCTGAGTTTTCGTTATTTTGATGGAAGTCTAAAGTTTCAATTTTTTCGCGAAGCAAAAACTCATCGCGTCGAAATCCGTCATTAATTAACAAAACTGCCGAAACATTAGCAGTCAGGATATTGATTTTTTCGTCACAATGGTCATTATACGTCGTAATCATATTATCTTATTATTTTCCTATAACGAGTTTAAACAGTGTCATATTAAACTACGGTGAAAGCGTTTTTCTGTCATTGTTTTATAATTGTTTTTCAATAAAAATTGAAACAGGTGTCCGTTATTGGAGATTCCGTTGTTCGGGGGTTTTCCTATTTAAAAGTAGTCAAAATGCCCCCAAAAAAAGTTCACTATAATATATTGTCGATCTTTATTGACTATTTATTAAAACAATGATGCACTTTCATTGATTTAGTTGCCCGTTGACAACGAGGCATCGAATCATATTAAATTATTAATATTAGCCGATTATTGCATCCAAAATCCCAAGCCACAAAATGCAAATAACCTGTAAAAAAAAAAAAAAAAATGTTCATGCGAGTATAATATTTTTTATGTGTGACGCGCGACTGCAGTATATAGTTATTGTTGCCGAAAAGTCGTTGCACAAAAAATGGACCGGTTACAGACGCACTAACCTCTTATTACGCTTGGCTCACCTCGACACAAAAAAATAATTGTATTACTTTCGTTTATGCAGTTTTTTTTAGATTTAAAATTTTCATGAACAAAAACCCGAGTAGATTGTCGCGATATCCTGATGGGAACAATTAGGACATTTATACCTACCTACAGAATTCTAGTTAGTTTCTCAATCATATAATTCACAGCAGGCAAACGGGAATAATTATATTTACATGACACCAGTAATAGTTTTCGACCATATCGATTTTGTTTAGGTTTTTCGTTTAATCCCAGGAAATAATGATCGTTTTTCAATTTTAATTAAAAACATTTTTGTTTTTTGGTCGAAACGCACGAAAATATTTTACTTGAATAAGGCTCCTTACGAGTTAGTCTTACAGCAGTTAAAAAATATCAAAAATAAAATACACCGTTAATATTTTTTTTTTTTATAACATTCAAAGTTCAAATGTTGACAAAATTATGCATTTAAACGAAAAAAAAATCGGAGAACTAACTTTTGCTGAATAGTGGGTTTCGAGTGTATCTCGAAAAGGGGATTTGGGAGTGAAAGATATTGGTACACTATTGGATTAGTCACACTATATAATATGTCGATTTGTTTTTCAATCCCGAGAGATTTCCGATCGTTTTGAATTATCTCGGTAACTCAAAGTTTTAATACGTCAATTTTTTTTCTCGATACCTCCAGACTACAAGGTCCCAAGGTTCCACTGTATACGAATATGAGTGATACCTTTTCACACGAAATTAAGTCTTCATTTTCGCAAACTACTTATTGGCCTAATCGGTTCATATTGTGTAGCATAGTAATTTACCTATGACATGACGGGTATATAATGATAATACTATTATAGATACAATTATTATTATTTATTTTTATTGTATATTTTATAATGCCGAAGTGTTCGTTATCGTATATTTTTATTTTATTTGAGTAAAGTAGTGTAACATCCTCTCTTCTACCGATCGTCACTCTGCAACTCCCTACTGGTGGTCGTTCTGTTTATATTTACGAGGTCTCGAGGACTTGACCTCAGTGTGTGATATTATTGCTAAATATAAGGGTTATGTAAGTAATATATGTGTGTGTGTGTGTGTGTGTTTTGTATTTTACAATGATTTAAATTACCATTATTATTACAATATTCCTAGGTACTTTCATATTATGTATTACCTAAATCCGAGGGTTGCCGATGTGGTTTGTCGTGTAGATATCTGTTGTGGGTACCCCAGTCGTCGTTCGAGTGCTCTTCTCGCTTGAGTCGCGCCTCGACTGCCTGAAATCTCCGTCGGTCATTACTACGGCGAGAAACCTTCGTCAGTATAATATATTATACGTTTGGCTGCCATGTCTTGAATGCCTAACACTCAACACATTAGTCGTGCGATATTTTAGGAATAGTGTACGGTGTCGATTTGCGTCAATCGTTATAGTATAGTAACCAATGTTGTAATGAGTATATGATAAATAATAGTTTTGCGTGTTTAAAATTTAAAAAATATGATCAACGGCTATTGTCTAGCGCGATATCGTTCTACGAGCCCTAAAAATAACCGGACGCAATCGGTCTATCGACCCCGAAAATCATTGAGTACAATTTTTGCTATTCAAACGCAAAAATTGGTTAATCTCTTCCTCCGGTATAACTAATATAATAATATAGCGATATCTGCGCGAGACTGTATCGATAACACGAGAATAATATCATATTGTATATAAAAGGTATAATTTCGACACACCGAATACGCGTTTCGATTGAATCCGACAATAGCGATTTCGACGATATATATATTGTAATATGTACAACGTAGTAGGTATATTATATTGTACAATAATGATATTATATTATGTTCGAGTCGTCCGTGTCGTCGGTGCGGGACGCCGTGAGGATAAAAGGCAAAGGAGGCGTTTGTTATTGACGGCGTCGACGAGTGCCACTTGTTGACGGGGCGACGTTTAGAGCGGATAATGCGCGACGACGATGACTCGATTTCAGCCCCAAATACGCGTGTTTAATAGTCCGTCCCGAGGGCATATCGTGTATATATTATATTATATTATATTATATTTGTATAGCGTTTGGTAGTAGTATAATATAGGTACCCTCATTATATTATATAATATATTTAGGTATCGGCTATACCCACTGAATACGGACGGGATGTACACCACAATTCGCTTTACCCCCCCGGGACCGCACACAATACGATTGATATTACCACGATTTCTGGACACAAAAGACGTCGTTTTTCGGCGGAAGAAAAGAATATATGTACACTATAATGGCCATACAAATGTACAATAATATAATATAACGCCGCATAAGTATGCACAATTTAATATAATCTACAACGTTATAGCCTTAGGTATTTTACATGTCTCTTACACACACACATACACACACACACACACACTTCAATTCTGGATCATATGTATTACCGACCATTCCACCCCCGTTTTTCCCATAACGTAGAATTTATTTAAATTCTGATTTTTGGAATTTTTAAGTATAGGTACCATATCATTGTAATTATTTAGATTTCTTATACCGTTTGAAGATAAGTCTTCTGCGGAGATATAAACTTTTTTTTGTTGATATGAGAAATAGTCTTTTTTTACCGTACATTTTTAAGCAGATGATTTTTTCGAAAATGTAAATGTAGCAATAAAATCAAAACCCTGAAATTATGGTCCTCAATAATGGTTTAGCAAAAATTTAAAGTAATATAATATATGATATTCATTATAGGTAGGTACTAGAATAATTTTTACGAATTATATAAAATGTTGATACTTTTTGCTAGATTAATATTAACTACTACGCAATTTTAATTCATTATGGCCTTCATATATCTTCTAAATATTATCCTTACCAATTCAAAATCGATCGACTCAAAAACTACTAGTTTGAATTCCAATATAGATGCGTCAAGATTTTTAAAAAAGTTATCTGATAAACACTTATAAGGAAAATAAGGTGATATTTATTTCGAAAAAAACAGTTGGTGTCGTCCGGGACACTCCTTATCAAGAAATATACAAATCTAAGTTTCGTAATATGGTCTTTGAGCTAATGTAAATGAACAGACTTCAAACCAAAAAATAAGTTTTCGAAAATCTTGATTTTAGAATTTAAACCATCGAAGCACTGTTCAGTCTATTGCACGGACTTCATACCAAAATATTATTGTACTCGGTTGATAATTTACCTCATGATCTGTCCAGACACGGTTCAGTCTATTGAACGCACCAGACACCAAACAAAGTTTAAAAAAAGTTCAAAATAAAATTGGCACTCTCGATGTATCTACCAGTCTGTTAAACCGACCTCACCCCTTGAAATCGTTACTCGAGATGTGTTGGCAGATATACTCAAAAATTCTGAAAATCAGAATTCGAATAAATGCAATACGTGTTAAAGGAACAAAATGGGAGTAAACTCTCTTGGTGCATCGCTCTGTATAATATAAAATAATATATATTATTGTGATAAGTTCTCCTCTCCTCCTTCTCGTCCGCGGCTTATTCCCCGCGAAGATTGGGGAGATATCCGAACCGTATATTCACACACACACACACACACACACACACATATATTTATATATATATTATATCTATAATAATATAGAATGTACACCATATACGTGCCCTACCTACGTATTGTGTGCGGTTACCACGCGGTATAAAGGACAACATCGCGGTTGTATATTATATATTATATATACTAACTATATTTATTATTATTGTTTGATTTTCTGCGACACGTCCGCCGATCGTGAGAGTTGCACATAATAATATATAGGTAAGCGGGGTACCTGCAGCAGCATTATATTATTATTATTATTATTCGTTTCGAGAGTTGCTGCTGCAGAGCATAGTACGTTTTACAATATTATTTGTACATGCGATGGTATTGTATTGTATTGTAAGCGGATCGACCGCTGTGATTACTGATTTCGACGAAAAATGCCGCTCCGGTTCACCTGGACGACTGTGACGTCTTCGTTATATTATATTATCGCCGAAGACGACTGTATATAGAACGGCGTCTGTCGCGGCGGCGGCGGCGACGGTAGCACACGCGACATCAGCTGTTGCTGCCCTCTTTTCAAGACCGTTACAATAGGTACTTATATTATAATATGTATACGATATATATATATTATTATTATAACAAATGTACGCGAGCACCTACTGCGACACTATACTTAACGCCGACGTCACGTTAAAATTCATCGCTTCGAAATCCGTATAATACGGGTAGTGCGGCGCTGCTTGCACCCCCTCCGACGTGAACATAAAAAACATATTATTACCTACCTATACAGATGAGATATTATATTTATCACCTCCGCAGTTGCAGCGCGTTTCGGATCGTTTCAGAACGTCTCGTTTGAACGCCGCACTGGGATATTATATGGCTATATGGCAGCAGGGGTCCCCGAATTGTGGCCCTCGGACAAATTTTATCTCAGACGAGGAAAAACGTGTATAAAAACCGAAAATATCATGCGTTCTAGCGTTGTAATTTTTGTTCGTTTCTGCTTATTGGTTTTCGCCGACGGCAGCAGATAATAAACTGCGGTTGTGAAGTATACCTTATCGCTTATATTATTAATTTTAAACTATCTGAATAGGGTGCCTGTGTGACCGTCTGCAGCCGATTACACGTTTACGCCAGTCCGTCAATAATTATTATCTTTTGCCCCTCTTAGAATTTGACTCGCCAGTAAACTAATATTTATAATTGATAAACTTTTTTTTTTTTTTAAGTGAATTACACTAATTACAACTTATGAGGAAGCCTTGAAATAAATAACTTCAAAAACAGTCCCAATATTTTGAAAATTTTATCGTGTACAGAAATATCTAATATAAACATTTGGTGAAAATTTTTAGTATCTATGATTATTCGTTTTTGATTTACTCTTAAAAATTAATACCCAATTTCAAACAGTTTAGTTGAGAGTAAGACCTGCTTGCTATTTTTTCCACTAAACAACTTTTTATTTATATAATAATAATAATAATAATACATTTTTATTTTGCGATTATTTGTATAATATTAAATTATGTTTTCATTACTTACAATCGTATAATAATATAATGTTGAAAATATATTCTTTAAGTATTGATGGTCCGCGAAAAATTACCAAATTATTAATTGGTGACCCCTGACCTTTAGTAAAGCTGACACAGTGTCGATCTGGCTCATGAATGGATCCCTGTCCTGGTAATTTTAAACGGGTCCCGACGCCACACACAAACTTTAAAAAATATATAACTGTCTTTTAATAAAAAGACAAACTGTATTATTTTTAGTTAATAAATAATATATCGCTTTAAATATATTTGTTATTATAATTACTATCAAAAAAAAATTAATTATAAATTTTTATGAACATAATATAGTAGTTTTTTTTTTTTTTTAATTCTTTGCTGGAATAATGGAAGATCCTAATATATTATCAATTATTTCATCTTTCTTTTGCTTTTAAAATCGAATGACGTCTTCATCGACTTTATACTAATTATTGGATTCAATCATATTGTTATCCTATCAAAGATCTAAGTCTGGTTTTAAAAACGTTAACTACATTTTAGAGTTAAATTATTACAACGTTTACACATTGATAGAACCTCGATTACTCTTAAGTGATTTAAATATAAATGTTCCTGATTGGCTGTGGGCTTCCATTATTTAAAAATATACTGGGCCCATTGTCTTTGCCGGCCAGATCGACACTGATAGTAGGTAGCAGCGCAAGATAAGCAAAGTATCGGCCCACCGAATATTAGGATTTCTACTAGGATTTGACCAGATATTGCTACAGCTACTGTGCGGTTTAATAATTTGATTAAATTATATTTTCTACTTATGTTTGTTCTAATTTCTCATTATCATATAAAAATAAAATAATAACTATACACTTATGACCGGCAGATATTTTAAGATTTCCTCAGTAGCTCGCTGGCCCAATCTAGGCCTGGTAGGTAGGTTATAATAAATATTTTATTATATTATAGTTGGGTAATCCAGTTTTTGATTTACGATATCACTGCGCAGCACGATGTCACAAGCTGTGATCGGTGTATATTGTCTAGTTAAAGGGTATTGCGGTAACTGTACAATAACACGCTTAAGACGAACCTGCTGGTTATCATTATAATGGTCGTCTGGTTTGATTGGAAAAAAAAGTTGCTTTTTTAAGCAAAAACATAAAAAAAAAAAAAATCGCGTACCTACTTAAATATTTCCATTTCTCGTTTATTGGGATTGGTATGTTTAGAAGGGGCACAATAAAATATTTTTAAAAAAGAAGAGACATCTGCACGTGTTATTTACTATAAACCGTTTATGAAATAGGTACCTTCTATGTAATTAAAAATGTATAGTACGACACCTGAAACTATCGTTCAAAAAGCGTTCGACGTAAGTTTGACAAAAATTATTTAAACTAATAAAACCTTCAATGTGATAAAATATTGACAAAATATAATATAATATTTCCCCAAAGATCGAATTATGACTGCAAATTTTTTCCAAATCAGATATATGGGCAGCTTTAAATTCTTAAAATTTGTCTCTGTAGATCACTGTCGATTTTTTTTTTTTCAATAAACGTTTTAGGCGTGTCCCGAAAAAGACATACACCGTGGATTTTCTCGAGGTTTTTTCGTGTGTCAACCGCGATAATGATGTACGTTTGTACGTGTACCTAGGTACACGTTGCGCGCAAGACGGTGACTTCAACGGCCGAGCTACTGCAGACGTCACGACGACGACGAAACGACAGTAGGTAGATAGGTAGGTAGGTAGGTAGGTACCTATATATATATATATATATATGCCTAGTGCCTATACCCGTGTAGATAATAATATTATATGCGGTCGGCCTGGTCGTCGCAGCCGGTGGGTGGCGGGGAAAGGAGAGAAAAAAAAAAATAAGCGCACACGAAATGTAATTCAATCGGAGGCCACGGCCAGTTGGCGTACCCACGTGTATAACGTACACACATCCTCCGACTACTCGGACCCGGCTACCGGTTGTAGGCGCTGCGGTGTGTGTGTGTGTGTGTGTGTGTGTGTGAACAACCGTGCATTCGAAACTGTGTCGGTGGTGGGGAGTGACAGAGTGGTCCACGTAGACCAGCCACCCGTACTTCCTGAACTTATCGTGTTACACGCACGCACACGCACACGCACACGCACACACACACCTGTGTGACTTTATGCGCTCGCGTGTGTGGGTGTGCGAGGGTACTTGTTACGTCACGGCCGCTGCCGACCGCCACCCCCCCCCCCCCCGAGACCGAATTGATATGGTCCTGCGCGCGGCGGTTGACTTCTCACGGGCGAACGGCGAAGACGTATTGTACAGCGGACGTGGACCGCGAACGCGTTGATTTGTTGCGCTGCCGACGGTGCCAATAACGCGCTTACAGCGCGGATATTTTTTTTTTTTATCTTTCACGTCGATTATTCTCGAGCCAATCGATATTGCCGTCAAAAATCACGATATACGTATAATACAGGGCGATTCGACCGGGCTCTGCGACCACGTTGTTTCGACGGTTTTTGGAATTTTTAAACAACGATACTTAAAGACTTTATTATTGTCAAATTCTCGACATTTTTTCCGTACTGCTCGAGTAGTGCACCTATTGTTGTAATATGCATATAAGTCACAATTCACAAATACCAAAGCCATATGAAATAGCTTAAGAAAGCGTTCTTGTTGTACGAAATTCAGTATTAAGTCTTAGTCAGTCGGTTTCAGTAGATGTAGCAACGTAGAACTGGGTTAAACTGTTATATATACACGATATAGAATGCGTAGGTACAAGGAAAGAAGCTCTTCAGCAGTGATGCCGTCACTGCCGAACAAATTATAATAAATAGTGTTCTATGTTAATTCTGTTTATTTATAAGACGTATATATGTGTACGTCGGAAGCGATCTACAAAGTGGCGCGCCCGAAGTGGATTTCGAACCCACGACTCCGAGATCAAGAGTCCGTGCTCTGACAAACTTCTGTTTCTCGTCAAATAATAACACCCCTCCCTCATCCCACTTTTTTACTGTAAATTGTTTAGAAGATGTTTTTTTGAAATGTTGATGCAATTTATTCAACATTAAAACGAATAGTTTTTTTAGTTACTTGATTGTTTATAGGTACAAGAATAAAAATCATTAAAAATGGATTTACAGAAATATAAAATAGATGTATTGTAGGTAAGTAGGAAATAATATGATCAATAGTATTTATTATACTTGGACCATTTACATAAATTACATAAATATTGATGGATTAATATAAATTATTAAAATGTTCAGACCATACCATATATCTCCCATATCTATGAAATACGTTATCATTGACCAGCTATTATCCTCAATACACAATAAGTTAAGCGACTCAAAACTACTCGTTCGAATTTTGATTTTGAAACGTCAATATTTTCAGAAAAGTTATCTGCTCAATAATTTACAATAGAAAAAGGCGAGGTTATCATTTTAACAACAGAAGCTTGTATCTCCCCACAAAGCACTCTTTGAGTAGTACCAAAAATCTCGATAATTCAAAAATAATAATAGTCTTTGAGTGTGTTTAAAATTTCTAAAAATCAGATTTCGAATAACTGCGTTATTGGGATGAATTATTGGAGAGAGAAGAAGGGTAATCGTTCGTAGTGAATTGCCCCGTAAAAAGGACGAGTCCACCATCGTCATCCGTCTGAATAATTACTATTAATTCTGTCGTGCAAATATTGTACTATTGTGCACATATTTTACGGACACGGAGTTTAAACACATAATATACTCAATTAAGATAGATTTGTACCGATAATGCGACTGCGTACGACCATTTTACGAAAAACTACAACTGCACGACTACAGGCGAGACTGATTATGATCACTAAAATAATTACATATTTTATACCTATAAACTATGTGCTCGTGTACAGTCAACATTGGCCAATAGTCGTATTATTATTACCTATTTCCAGTAATAATATTAAATTATAGAAATAATTATTGTGAATTGTGATCACACGCGGAGAGTATAAAATATTATTATAAATCACGCGCGTTTGGTATGCAAATAATTTGCGATTACTTACACATATCTCGGTTAATCGGATCTTGAGAAATTTTTATGGAAGAAGTTTATCAAAAATGCATGTGTAACGTTAGACTTAACGACACAGAACCGCTACAATAATACACAATGGTAATAAAATGTTCGTAGACGTGTCGTCTTTAATTCAGATAACCTTCTCCAAAGGTACACGACGGAAAAATTAATATTTTCGCTATCATAATATTATATTTTATCAAACCGCGTAATGTGCAGGTAATGTCTATTGAAGTGAGCTTATACCTATACAATAACATATAGTATTGAATTCGAAGGAATAAGTCGTATATACATTTTAATTATACCTACACTGATAACCTATGTACGCGTTATTATATAATATTTATAGGTACCTGTCCCATAGTATACGAGCTAAATACTATCATGTTATTTAATAGAATTGTAATAACTCAATCTTATCTGCTACAACATGCGTTTTTTTTTTTTTTTTGTAAGACTTGTTTCAATATATTACTATTACTTTTGTTAGTAATTATTAACCGTTCGAGAACTAAACTTTATATTTTATAAATATTTCTTAAACGGTAAACCTTAAATATGTGCACGAATACGTCCAATTTTTAACTTTTTCATAGTCCGAAAGCATCTGCCGACCACAGTCTTATCGCAACAAATCAAATTTATTAGCTCGCGAGTTCGTCATAAGTCCTCAACAGCTGTATAGGTATACCTATTTAAAATAAGCTTATCGGTTAGAAACTTTTAAGATGCAGGTCCGACGGTCGGCTATGATGGTTCGAATGTAAAATAAAATACTATAAAAAACGAACACACTCGTCCAAACTCTTAAAAATGGGCATAAACCAACGAAAAAACACAAGTAATAATAACTAAATATTTTTTGGGATGTAAGCCAGTTCACCTTCTCGTTAGATAACTCTAAATGAACTTGAACGCACTTGAACTACGTCAAAAATATGACCTTTTTTTTTTCTCGGAACGCACTCGGAAAACTCACGTCATATTATGTAGTTAGACCTGCTACAACTGCAAGTACTCCAAAGTCCAAACAGCTTCATCTGCCGTTCTGCCCGAGCAAGGATTGTGGAGAACAAACGGAGCACAATAATGTCTTGGCGCAGGAACGTCAAACTCAAAGTATTAGCTGAGCCAACTATATTAAAAAGTTTACTATGCGGGCCGTACATAAAAATTATCGAAGAAAAATGATTTACAAATTTTTTATTTTATAATCCATAATATTCTATATAAATATAAAACTATGAATAATATACTTGTTTGATTACAGTTTATCGGAAGATCAGACAAGAAAGCAACATAATGTATACCCACTCTTACATGCCTAATTGTGACACGAAATTTAATTTTTTTTATTAATTTAAGTTTTACTATTAATTGTTCATTAATATCGGTAGCCGTGAATCATAAAAAAATGTCGTGGGCCGCGTGTTTGATATGTCTGTCTTACCGTCTTGGCTGTAGAGGGGCCAACGACAAATGGAAACTGAAATATAGCTGTTATTCATAATTCAAACTTTTTGCAGGTTCTGGCTTGATGCTAATAAATAACTAATAGAATCAGAAAAATACATAACTTAAACTTTTTTTTATTTTTGTATTAAAACACTATCTATTGTAGTAAATGGTAAAATTCAGGAAAAAAATATAATAGATTTTAATAATTAATAATATGATATAGCATTTTCAGGTTATTAATAAATCCTTATAAACTTCTTGTCTTTGTATTAAACTATAAATTACAGTTTTTGCAATGTATACGTGTATTGTATATATTTTGTAAACATGTTTTTCTATTAACGATAAAAATAATTAAATTGATATGAAACGTGATACTTGACAATGATACTTTTATTTAAAAAAAATAAAATAAAATAATAATAACAATATTATCGAATAGAATTATTCCAATGCACAAATCTTATACAATAAACATTTTTTGTATATTATTTACAATATAATATCTCAGGAATTATATTTTTAACTAGGTATACATTTTTTTTTTGAAAATGTTTTCTAAAATTAATATTAGTTATTAGTTATAACTATTATTTTAATATGAGAATATTAATAAGATTAAGGTTATATTAAGAATATGACTGTGGAGAACATTTCAAAGGTTTTAAAGATTGGCTTTATATTTATTATATTAATTTGAAATTCTAATTCCTAAGTATGCCACTAAGTACCAACTATTCTATTCGTAAATATAATTTTTGACCTATACCGAGTGATCTATTTAACACTTATGATTTCATTAATAATTATAATACCGTTTTTGAAAATATTCGTTTTACATTATTTTAAATTGTAGAAAATAAAAATTTTCTTTAAAATATATAATATTTTTTACTATTATTTGAATCGTTATAGCTTTTTATTTTTAAAAAAAAAATTTAATTGCAACATGTATTTTAAATTCCCATTATTTCGAAGCAGAATACTTTTTGAAGTACTTTGATGCATAAAAATCAAATTTTGGACTATCTAATAGTTTATGAATCATATATTTATTTAAAGCTTAGATGAACATTGTGAAACGTTGCTGCGGGGGGAGGGCGCTGCAAAATTTTGGTCACTACTCCTCTGCTCATCTAAATTTTAAATACTTTTAACTAGGGTTGAGGAAGATTTCTAATTTTGTGTAAAAAGATAGCAGAACAATGTAAGTAATGTATATATAATATGTTTCATAACTCATAACACAAGGAGGATATATTAAAAATTTCATTATGCATATAAATGCATAGCTATTTGAGTGTACTAGACAAATTAAAGAGGTACACATTTGGAAAACTTTGATATTAGATATAATAATGATATATCCTTAGTATATAACATATAACGACATGTATGAAAATATTATTACTTTCCAAACGTGTACCTATGCCTATGGGCAAACATAATATTAATTGTACTACCTATCGGTAAGTTACAGTACCGTACACAGATTTTTCAATGGAAGGGATTATATTAGAAAATTATATATATATACCTATTTATATATATCAAAATACTTTTTAAATTGTATTCATTTTTATATATCTATCCAAGGGGTGGTTTGGAGGTAGTATGTCAATATATGCCCATTACCGTAATTTTTAAAAAGAGAAAAACTGCATTTTTTTTTTGTATTTGTTCAAGATTGTGTTGTATGTTTTATTGGATTCTCTCGAGGAGACTTTAGTGTATTTTTCTGCTAAACAGGAGTTTTATAAATTATGAGTACCTATATTATACTGATATAAAAACGATAATATAACCAGAATATTAACAAATGTACACTGACATCTCCTAAAATAAAAATGACGTGAGTTTTTTAGTAATCACGGATCTTGAAAATCATTTTTTCCAACTACTGCCCTGCTCCAGTATATATACAGTTGAAACCTATGCAGCAGTCACATCTATCTATTTATGAAACACTTAAAATAATCTCATCTCCTAACCTAATAAACAGTCCAAAAAATAAGCTTGTCCAACACATTCAGAAATTGATATCGGAAATAAAAAACCCAATATGTTTTGGAAACGAGAAAGCAAATACGACAGCCTATGAAACCACCTCATCTCTACTATCCATAAAAATTAATATATCATCCTCATTCGAAGCATTTAACATAATTTATAACATAATAATGGAAGAATGGCAGAAATTTTGGAAAAATATACCACTCTCCAATAAGTTGAGAAATGTAAAACTGTTTTTAAAACAACTAAAATACCCCTACTGACATAAAAAGAAGAGAAGAAGTGACTATCACCCGACCTAAAATAGGCCACTATCGTTTAACACATATATAGCTCATAAGGAAGGAACCAGCACCAGTTATAGTACATTCATATCTCTGTGTTTCAATATTAATATAATGCAGCCTAAAAATCTATATGTTGTTGAAGCCTTTACCAAATAATTATAATAAAAAAAAAAAAAAATAACGATAATGTATACAATTTGATATAATACCTATTACATATTATCCATTGATGTGGTCAATATATGTTTCTTTTGTTGCGTCTACATCACCTTTTTCGCACACAGTAGTCCGGCACGAGTGTATATTATATAGTTATTGTATATTATACACATAGACGCCATGCCAGACATGCGATTGATTCAACCAAATGCACTCCCTATTATGTTTTTATCGATTCAAAGCGAATATTGTCCCTCGTCTCAGCCAAGACATATTTTTATCCCATTGAAAACCATTGAAAAACATATGATATTATACACACGCTGGAAACGTGAGATTTTATTTTTTGACTTTAAGAACCGCGATTTATTGGTTTTGAAAAATCAATATAATTATTATAGTTACTTTGTGTCTTTGACCGGACGAAAATGTTTACATCGAAGATTATAAGAAACAAAACTAAAAAAATGAAGAAAAAGATGTCTACAAATAGCTCAGTAAAAATCTAAATATTTTAATTGTACACAAATCCTGATATAAATTTTCGGTGAAAATTTCTACAGTTATTTGTTTCTGAGTTACACCGAAAAACAAAGTAACAACTAAACACAATTTGCCAATAGAAACCGCCTTCAAAGAAGAAGATCGATGAATTTTTCCTATTAAATATCGTGTATATATTGTCAAACACGAAATAACCACACTTTATTATAAAATCAATACATTCATCGCCTCACTTTCAATATTGTAATGCACTTACCCTAACCTATTTGCCTTCGCTCAGAATCTAATATTAAAAACCTTTGGATTTCATATTTTAATATTGATTTTTTTTTTTACATAATATTATATTTTCTACAATGATTCATCCATTTGCCTATTAAAATACTGCAAGCTCACAGCTTGAAATCGAATACAGCCAAGTCCGTATCTATCGTGAGTCGGTAACACGACGAAAAAAAAATAAGTTAGACATAATAACAATATTATTGGCACTTGTATTTGGACGATATCAGACCGGAAATTAACGAATCCAAAGCCGTAAATCAATAACAATTCACGATATAGCAACGACGTAGAGAAATAAGTTTACAATAATTAATAACGATTACTCAAAAGTAAAATAAATCGAAACTATGAACGGCGAGACATGTGTTATAGCGCAACGATAATCTCCATCCGTTTTCCATTTTCCCTGCACACCGCACCTGACAGAATGAGACAAATTTCAGATCGTCTCATATTTATTTTTATGCAGTACTTGGATGCTTACTGGATTGTTTCCCATCGTGACGCTTCGTCACTGCCCATAATATTTACGGAAGACACTCTAGGGGAATAAAAGAAAAGCAAATGTTTCACTGTATAAATAGATTATAATAATTATAAATATAATTACATCATAGTTTATAGGGAATACGATAAAAAAAAAAAACTCGAATGTCCAAATCGTCGAAAATATTAATAGAGTTGTAGACCTCTACAAGTAAGTTACAAGTAAGTTGAGAGTTTAATAAGCTATAAGTGCATCAGGGCTAACGGTATTGAAAATGATTTTCGGTATTACGTTATTGATTTCAATACCAGTTTCAAACGGTATACCGTAAAACAAAAATTATAAAGAAAATTAGTTGGATGTGTATAATTTTTCTAGCAGCTACTATATATTATGTAAGATGTAGCCAAGTTAAGAATATACTCGTCTATGGATGAGGCTAAAGTGTATTTGATATTCGTTAGCCCCCTTCCCGCCACTTTTACCACAAAATACCGGTAAACTGAAAATACCGTCAGCCCTATTTTCTCGTCTATACGGTTAAAAAAATTGTTTTCTACAATACTACGGTATCTTACGATACATCGAAAATCACGTATTTTTATGGCACACCGTACATAAAAATAATTTCAAAATACCGGTATTCGCTGTGTACTGAAAATATCGTCAGCTCTAAAGTGCGATATTCAATATATTTTTTACAACGACAAGTTTAAATTTAAGAGACCGTGTAAATTATCATAGAATTTCAAATAACTTACATCTTTATAAAAAGTTAATAATCTCGTAATGAAAAACCGTTACGGCAGCCTAAACTACACAATATACACTGGAATTACTCGAGACAATAATAATATAATATGTATTACAATTATTTTGTGATAATATTATTACACGGGTGCACAATATTATTCGAGATTCCGCGGTGATGGCAATATAAAATCTGAAGTGCTCATCGGTAATCACCCTTAGCGCACCCCTATTCGACTTTTGCACATTAAATAACCACCTGTAACAACCTGTACGCGTTCAAAATTCTACGCGCGGTACCGTTTTCGTCGAAATTAGAAATTCAAAACACGCGGGTGGAAATCGTTTGTCCGGACGGTTTTCCAGGTCTTGAGCGATAGGTCGTAGGCATTGATATCGTTTTTCCCGGCACCGGTAATGTACATATTATTATGGGCATGGGCATTTTCTCTCCTGCTCTGGGAGTTTTCTTTCGGAACCTATTCGAATAATACTATTGACATGAACACGCTGCGCGTGTAACCGTCCTCCGCGTTATAGGTAGGATCAGAGGTATATGCCGCGTTATACCCAACATAATATAATGTTGTTATTATTATTATTATTATTATATACACATATTATAAATTGCGTTTCGTTCTTTAGGCAATGTCTATAAATCGTATTGGCAGCGGCCAATTAAGCACACATCGAAGCCACGGCATTCGGTGTGTGCAATATACTTCGGCTTAAGTGTGCGCAGGAATCCCGATATGGAAAATAATTACTATTGTCGCGCTCCCACCCACCACCCCCCCCCCCAACTGTGTGTGTGTGTGCATGGTCGGGCCCCGCTGCGCGTGTGATTTGTACGAGGTAAACTGGAGTGACAGGATAATAACGTGTTCTGCGGTCGGCGGGGGCTCTTCTATTTTATAACCCGGAGAACTTTTCACGTCCGCAAATACCGGTAGGTAGGTAGGTACGTAGATATATAATAACGTGGTTTGGTTAAAAGCCAATTCGTGTTTAAATGTATTATTTTTTTTTTTTCATTTCGTCCAACAGCAGCAGTACTGCAGGTCGATATAATATATAACAACGCTATGAGAGGGTTTTGAAAACGAGTACGCGCGCACACCCGTATATATGGTTTATACGGTATTTATGTGGTATATACGTGTGTATACGACTTTTTAGTTTTTTCCTTTTTTTTCGACGGCCAATTTAATAATAAAAAAAAAAAAAAACACTTTGAATAGTTAAGTTGGACATTGTGGCATAAATACTGTCGTTGCGTATTCTCGATTCTTACATCGACGCAATTAATTTAGGTATTCGATCCTACAGGTGACAAGACGCTACCGAGTCTTGCCTCCACGCATCAGGCAATATTATAATATGATATTATATACTGCACACGCGTTACACAATGTCACATCGCACACATAGCATTAAATATAATTATTATTAAACTGCACCACTATAACACTGCAGCATTGCGTACACAGAGATATTAAACACGCGGAGTTAACTACTTAGACATACCACGGGCGTAAGACATTTAGCGTAAGACACTCTTCAAACATTAACGTTTTTAAAAATATTTTTTTAACGTTCATTATTATAGCTATTAAAAAAAAAAAAAAAAAAAAAAACATTTACTTCTAAACAATTGCAAAGCTGTAAATATTTCGGTGTACTTAGGTACATATAAATGAAATTTTTGACAAATATTTTTTGAACTATAATTATTTAAAGTTTAGATGAGCAATGCGCGTGGTACAGGAGTACCCTGCCAAATATTGACCCGCTACTCCAATCGTTAAATCATCAATACTAATAAATTATAACGTTATAACAAATGAACTACTCAAAATATAAACACTAAAAGAGTAATAGACGTATTAGATAAAGGTCCCCTCGCACTGTAATGGTGGTGGTAAAATTCCATTGTCTCGACGGTGCCGCTGCGGTGAATTAATTGTGTCCGGCTATTCATTTTACCGTTGCCGCTGCGGTGAATGAGGAGAGGGGCTTAATACGGAAACAATAATCATCACTACGGATTAGTAATTTTTTTTTAACCAAAGAAATCACCTATACAAAATTAAATATTATTTACTATTTACGATTAAAAATTAAAAAACATTTAAAAAAAAACTACCTATAAATTATAATACATAATAAATAATAATATGTCAATAATTTGAATTTTTAATTTAATTTAAGATTATGGGTGCATAATAATAATAATAAAAAAAAAAAAGTTTTTTTGAACAATAATATGATACAAATAATAATATACCTTATTTGAAAAGAAAAACTATTCAACAATTTAGTTTAGTTTAAGTTGTGTGCAACTGCGTTGTTGATTAATTATTAATTATAACCATATTTGGTTTGAAGTTAAAAAAATTGTGTTTTAATAAGCGATCAACAACCATGATAATTTTTATATTCTTTTTTCCTCGTTGTAATTATAATAATCGGTCTCACATTAATTATGTTTAGTAATTTCATATATGTAAAATCTACTAAATTTAAAATAGACGTTTCCGGGAAGTTTTATTTACAACATCTCAAAGATGTCGACACGATGTTATTGACGTAATGTCGATTTGAAACTTCTCTGAAACAATTATATGACATAATATTGCATTTAAGAATAGATAATTTTTATGATCATATTAAACTGTTGCAAGGATGTTGAAAATATGTCTCTACATCATTTCGATTCAAATACGATCACAGAGATGTTAAAGATTAAACATATCATTGACGGTCAAATGATTTGATACACTGTTTGATCATTAAAAATATAATTTATGGTTACTGTTTTATATCTATAAATTGTTATAAATGCTGTAAAAAAGGTTCATGGTGTCGGGGGAGATATATCCCTCATTACCCCCTCCCCCTTTGGTTCGACCGCCACTGAAATATGCATATGGAATATGCAATTTTTGATGTTATACATGTTCCAAAAAATGTTTTATTCACATTTCCAGAATAAAATATTGCGCGGTACTTCCAAGTTATAACCGCATATAGATTTTAGACAATTATTATATCAACCCATAATAACTAAATTTTATGGTAGTGTTTAATATTCAAATTTTTAGTAGATATTAATTAAAAAAACTAAATTGGTAATGGCAACTTACTCTAAACAAAGAATATTTAACTATATAATAATAATAATTTATAAAATTAATTCAAAATTAAATAAGTATCTACTATACCGATTGTGACATTGTATTAGACATAAGTATAATATGTCATTAAATAATAAAAATTATTAAAATTAAAATAACCTTCAATTAGCAAATCTTCAAAACTCTACATCAATAAAGTTTGAATGGATAAAATATTATCTTTTATCTTTTATTCACTTCACTCAATAATACATCAGACATCACGTCGAACAAATATTAAATTGTTTTT
This sequence comes from Pentalonia nigronervosa, assembly GCA_014851325.1. Classification (NCBI taxonomy): domain Eukaryota; kingdom Metazoa; phylum Arthropoda; class Insecta; order Hemiptera; family Aphididae; genus Pentalonia; species Pentalonia nigronervosa. Next base: position 160,180 of record JACXSJ010000605.1, read on the forward strand.
AGTTTCTACCAAACTATTGTTAAAAATAACAAATAAAAGAATCTTGTTTTTTGGGATTCAGATATTCGGAGCAGTTCAACGACGATTACGATCAATTGTTTGCTATGGGAATACGTCTGAAAAGACCTGTCTATTCGCATTAAAAACCATCTATTGGTACGATTACAAATGACACGATTGACACGCATACAACATATTTTCGATTTCTTCAACAAGATGATATAATATTATGAAGGTATTTCTTGAATCTTTACAAAAACAGTAAACCTAACCGCCAGAACATAATAATATTATGTTAGATAAAAAAAATACGTTCAAAAGTAAACCTCTCCGATTTATGAATTCAATACCCAACAAATATCTCAACATAAGTCGCATGTAGGTATAAAAATAAAAAATAAAAATATGTCCATGCTCGAGTACAACTAAATATTGTATTTAAAAGCTAATTAATAATAACAGATTAATAATTTTTGTTCAGATTATTTTGTAATAAGTCTCATAAGTACCTTAATATTATGTGCAATACAAATTAAATATAAGCATTATTGTGTAATAATATAATATTATTCAAATGCTTTTTTAATAGGTATTAAAACTTTTGAAAAAAGTACTTAGACAAAGTATTTTAAATACTTTCAATAATCACGTAAAAAAAAGATTGAGAATCTATAGTTCATTTATTTCTTTACTGTGAATTATACTCAACCGATAATTAAAATATTTCCACAAAGAAAACAACAGATGAGGATTCCTCATCACACTTGTGATGAGCATAATGAGGTAAAACACTTAATCTTGTATTTTAAATGATATGAGCGATAGCGTTTCTTAATCTTAACTTATACGCATTACTGGTATTTGTAAAGAGTTTAAAAATTTTGTGGAAAGTCAACACTTTCTTCAACGTTTACCATCATGTCGGTTGATTTGTATATTCTCTCTTCACTGGGAGTTTTCTTTTGAATATTAAAATTAATCTCGTTGACAATATTATTTTTAGTTGCCAAAATTTCCCTCTGAAATTCCCACTCCGGATTGGTATAGTTGTAAACAGTGTTTACATACATTGGGTTGATAAATTTGTATTTAATAGTGGCTATGTTGCAGAAATCATTGTTGAATTCAATGAGGTCAGTGTCGTATACACCACACAAAGTCTTAACGTATAAAACAGATATTTTCGGTTTTCAATAAATTTATTGGATTTGATACAGTATATCATCACTAATACTTTCTTTAAAAGAGATTCATAGTTGTTTTTGATTCGATAAATTACATGTTGTTAGAATTATGGTGAATAAGTCTCTGATTTATTCATCTGAGGCTTCTTGTAGTGTTAATTCAACAGTAATTGTCGTTTTCCAGTAGTTCTAAGTGTTGGCATGCATTTCTGTACATCTAGCATATAGATAATCGTCAACAGTCTTGAGATCTGAGAAATTTCTTAGTCCCCGTATTTCGTGTAGCAACATTAGGCGTTGTTTTAGATGTATGGTGTATACTCAGCCTAGTGCTTTAGTTTTCATAATTTCTGGATGATCCTTTACTGAAATTCCTTGTTTGAAAGATTTTTCTTGTTGTTTTTTATGTATAATAGGTAGAGAAATCGACATATAGTTATGTTTTCTCGAATGGATCCGTTTGACACAGTTGGAAAAAAGCTGTGAATGTTATGTTTCTAGCATTTTTCTAGAGATGTCTTTTGTAAAATAAACTCTCTGTCCATTTTCCAAATGTACTGCTAGATGTTTCACAGTTGGTTCGTTCGTGTATTATAAAATCAAAAATCCGTTATGTTACTTAATTACTTTTTATGTATCTTCCCATTTGGTACACGAGGATCTCGTCATTTCATAAACATTTTATTGTTTGCTGTATTTGGCTATTCGAAATACTTCTATGTCACTGCCATTGTTTAAATACTTACATATGACATATTCAATGGATGTCGCTGAATTGCAGTATTCTACGTTTATGTGTGCTTGGAACATTTTTTCAAGTAATTAGTTATACAATACTAAACATTGATTCATCTCTGCCTCGTACTCGTATTTTTACTATGAATTCACCTTTTTTTGGGTGATAGTCTTCTGTATTTGGAAGAGCTATTTTCTCCAGTTTGTGTGTCATCCAAGTATAGTGTAGGTTATCTTTTTTGTACATTTTCCATCACTCGTACATGGTGAATTGAAATTTAATGGCCCGTGAATCATATTTTTCACAACTATGTCATTCAGCTCCAAAACTTATGTTCGAATTGTCCACAATGTTCTAGAACATTCTACAACATTCGATAGTATCCTGGAATGTTTCGCGATGATTTGGGATATAGTCCTATGTTGATATATCGATTAATCATTTTTCATGCTAAATAGTATCGATTAATTGATATAATTAAAAACAATATATATATCGATTAATCAAATATATCGATACAATTGAGAAAATACATAGATTTATCTTCAAAAGTACACATTTCTGGTAGAAACGGTAACATTCTTCATGGGTGGGGAATAGAAGTCTACCACATTATATAACTCCCTTGATCGTACAAGGACTCATTTCAGAGTTTTAGCGGCACGCACATTGTACATTTTCTTTTATTATATATATATATATAGTTATTATTATTACTTGTTCCCTGTTACCTATGTATCAAATATTTGAATTTATTTCAAATCCATATCGCTCCAGCTCCACCAGGTCTCAGTTCATTGTTAGCGACCTTGTTTTAAATAAGCGATAGGCGACAACATGGCTTCGGCACTTAAAGTGCCTGTACAGGATTTGTCGAAATGTCACCACACCAAATAATATAAAACATGAAAATTGGTTCGGTTAATTTATATGGCAATAAAAATATAAACCTTTTTAAATATTTGAAAGTACCTATACAAACTTGTTTAAGGTATTTGCATTTGTACGCAAATACTTTTTTTTTTTAATTCTTTTTCAAATAAGTATCTGCATCTGTATACTTGAATACTTTTAAAAATTATTTTGTACAAAACTAATATACAATAATATTATAAAGAAAAAAATGACTTTATGGTATAGTATAATAATTATCGTGTTAGATGCTAAACTCGTTACAATCAATACCAACATCACAAACTTATACCATCATCAGATTCTATGAGCAACGCGAAAATCATCGTTTCGAGATGCCTAAAATATTTTATACAATGTTGTTAATATAGAAGTATAAATAATCAAAACGTTTCAAAATAGCGGTGCAAGAAAAAAAAGATTTTTTTGATAATATATTGTACCTACTTGACAAATACCACAAGAAAACAGTCGATGCTTTGTTTTCTTATAATAATAAAATAAAAAAACCAAAGAATGCTATTTAAACTTATATTTACGAATAGTAATAAAATCAAATGTGTTTTATTCCAGTGTTATCGAATAATCACATAATATTATTTACATTTAAAATGTGTACCTATTATACTACTCGCATTTTTAATTGACAAAGCTTCTTCAAACACGCGAGTACATAACGACTTAAATATTTAATATATTTAATATTTGTAACATTTTTAATTCAAACGGTACGTCATGTATGTACCTATGCTTTGTTTTTTCCAACTATGTACACCGTATACTTTATATTTTAAAATGTTTATAGAAATATTTAATCTCTTAATCCAAGTTGGAATTTTTTTTAATCTTATGACTATTTAGTACAACCCTTTTCGTGATGTTATCTTTTTTTACTTGTATCTACTCTTTTATACTATGTATAATATATTAATATTATTTAAACATTTAAAATAATTTATCTAAACTATCTACAACATTGTTAATATATATATACCTACAACAAAAGTGTTAATATTTAATATTTACATAACATGTATTTCAGATTGAGATCCAATCTGATATTTTATATTGAACAAATTAAACCGGATTTTTCTAAAACTTATCGATTCCAAACTAGACTTCATATTATTATCAACTATATAATAAAATAACGAAATAACTATTACAGCCATTTAAATCTTTTCGATTAATTGTATGCTCAACAGTAAATAATATTTAATATGATTACCCCACGGTGATAGGTATCGAAAAGAAAAACCAAGTTTGTTTATTAGGTATATAATATATTTGATTAAACATAAAATACAGTGTTTTAAAAAATATGAAAAGAATATCATTGTATCATAAATTATATTAACGTAATGAATGTATATAAGTCAGTTACATACATTTTCCTCAGTAAACAAATATCTATAAAAAAAGGATACACGATGCCTTCAAAATGGCAGTTTTTTAAAATCTACAATGTAATATAAATTCAGCGGATATATTGTTGACTTGGTGTTAAAAACATCCTACCGAGAAAAATAATATTTTATAAATATAAATAACTAGCTGAATTACCCGGCGTTACCCGGAAAAAATATGTAACCATTGACAACCTTATAAATAAACAGATTGGTGGTATAGCAACCATTTATAAACAAATATTTCCATCGTAAATCTCAAAATCCCCGTTTGAGCACCTCCCGGTATTGGGTTTTTCCAAAATTTTCATTCGTAAAAACTATCTCTTGGAAATTACGAACAATTGAAAAAAAAAATTGAGCGAAATCGGCTCAGCCGTTCTCAATTGATAAATTTTATACATTTTTGGCCGAAACCGCGTGCGCGAAACATCGTACTAACCTAAGAGGCCATAACTCCGGAACCACATATCGCACAGCGTACAAACTTCACAGAAACCATCTACATATTAATCTTAATATACCCTGAAATTTTTATCGAAATCGGTTTGGTGGATCTTGAACTATAAAATTTATTCAAAATGTACACTTATTTTTATATATATATATAATATAAGAAAGATAATATTATTATGACTAAATAAATACTATTTTTGTCACGTTTAATTCGGAAACATAAACAAAATTGTAATAATTATAATACATCGCATAAGTTATTCCACAAGTAACCATATAGATATTATAGGCGTACACTTATTGTTACATTGGTATTTCACTACATAATATGTAATTAAAATTATTAGACTCGCGCCATTATTCTTTATAAAAGTATATATTCCATAGACTTGATTTTTAATGCTATTTCAAAATTAATGTTTTTTGAATTGTGTCACTATTCTTGTGCATAGATAAATCATGTGTATAATGTTTAATAAATTATATTGTTTGGTACGTCACATTGTATTATTACATATTACAAGACTTACATTTGAAATCAAAATTTCGTTTTAAATTATTTACAATCTAAACGCAATACAATTTTTGTGTTTATCGCTAAGATTGATTGCTAAATCATGTGGAATAAATATTTCTACGAAACCAATATTATAAATTTTAAGTAAACGAATTTTGAATTATTTCGTTTTGCGTTATTTTTTATTTAATGATATAAGTTACATTTTGCGTTATATTTTGTTTTGTGTTTTTTTAATTATTTTTGTTTACAGTTTTCCGTTTTAATTACGTTTACATATTTCAGTGGTTTCTTGTCATATATAACGTTGTAACCATAACGTTACTAAAACGTTTGCAAATTGAAATACCTATTATACATATATCTGATCCGCATATCATTAAACCAACTATTGACTTGAGCACTTCAAATAAAAAAAAATTTATCTATTGTTCCGTAATGTTAAAAAAAAAAAAAAAACGCGTATAACTTTGTTTATTGTACTGACTCGAGTTTGGACGACTGAGTGAAGAAGACTCAAGCAATACGTAAAATAACAAATAAACGTATATAACAATATTATATCATCATCTGACGTTAATATTATCGAGAAGTCAAACGCGACGATGCTTAGCATATAAATAGGCATTGGGTATAGAACGCACGACACGTCTTATTTATGTTGTCTTGCTATCATTAAATTCACGCAAGAGCGTCTACCACGCCATTACACTTTTTTACAGGCACTCGCATATTTTTTGTAGTTTTTTTTTTTTATTGTTTCAGCTTTTCGTACACGTACAAAAAAAAACGGTTCATGTAATGTATTATGGATACTCGTCAATTCGTTCTAGTTTACCGTTTCATTGGATAGCTCACAGACGACATTAAATCACGCGTTTCTTTTTCACGGTGCACACACACACACACACAATATTTTATAAGTTTACCGCGGCGATCAATATAATATTATGTCGGAAAATTTCCAGAAAAATTTGAAAAAAACCCGTTTTTTACGCAGAGCGACAGAGCCCCGGAAAATATGGACGAATTAGAAAATATATTTCCAAAAATAATCAGTTAATTTAATTTGTTATCATAACTTATACCAGTTTTAACTCTAACAATATAGAATATGTATGATGGAGGAAAATTGAATTATTCTTATATTTTTTTTTTTTTAATGTTATGTCTTCATAATATATTCTATTCCTTAGCATATTTCTTTACTTTCGTATCCATGCACAATTGTAAATACTAAATACCAAATAGTTATTACTTATTCTACTGTAGTTTATCGAATCGGTAAAATTGAAAATCAATAACTTAGAAAAAGTTATAATTTTACAAGTTTGCACTATGTTTAAATAAATCATGTTTTTATTTTTACCATATGCCTTTTTCAGGTCGAGTATCTGTAATATTTGTTAAGTTATTAAGGTATATTGAATAAATACTATAGTTGCTACGTAGTAAATACCTTGATAATATTATGAGATTATACCTCTAAATACCAAATTGTGATAATAAATAAACAAAGATTGCAATATTTCATTATATAATTTGTAATCTGAACAGATAGAATTCTAAAGATTCAACTCATACTTTAAAATTTATTTAACCTAATTACTACATAGTTACAATTAATGTATTATTATTATTATTATTCATTGGATAGTTTCCGATATTTTTTAGTTATTCCCAATTTTTTTCGGAAAAACACGTCTTTTTCCGAAATGAAATTTGTTTTTTTTATGTACTATACATAAAATTAAAAATTAAAACCAACTCAAAGATGAAATCGAAATTCGTCGAAACGAACGTTGAATGGATAAACGGCCTGGACATGGCGGCGCTCGGCGATTATAGAGCAGCCCAATACGAATTCAATAATAAATTATATATATATTATTATAATTGCATTAATCAATAACGATAACGCCCAAAATGTGCTGTGTAGCGTGTTCACGCATTGTCGTATATATGACGCGTTTACCCATACAATAATATTGTATGGCTGTGGTATAGGCATATAATAGCTGTGCCACGGGTATATACCGTAAATCCACCGCTGCAACGGTGCAGGAGCCACAGATGTGGCGCTGAGGGGGAGGAGAATGAGGAGGTGCAGCTGGCGACGGTATTATTATTGTTATGTACATAATATGAGAAAGCCATGAAAACGGCCCGTTTAGAATCGGCACGCCGATAAACACACATCGTCGTCTGCAGAGGAGGACACCGCTCGAGGAATATACGCTTAATTATTGTTATTGTCGTCGTCGTCGTCGTCGTCGTCGTCGACCGAGAGAAACGGAAAGCGTTCGATTATTGGCGGTACCTATAATAATGTACAATTGTCGTCGCGGTGAGATGTCATTTTCGCCGACACGTTTTTTTTTTCGCGGCAATTTCGATTTACTTGTACATTGTTGTCATTATTATCGTTTGGGTGAGTGGCGTGAAACCGTCGTCGAAGGGCCCTCGGACACAGACGTACATGCCTAAATAGGCTGACGCGCGTGTCATTCGCAGCTTATTATTATTATTATTTGTGCCATTTAAGATAGCAAGCGGATCAGTAGCGTATTTGACTAAATTTTATGGTGGGGGGAGGGGGGGAAGACCACTAAAATTATTATACACTAGCTTATATTCTAACCTATTGATTTTACCACGAAGTGATTTTATTTTTGTGTCTAGTGACACTTTTCTAAGGCAAATAATGCTAAACATTCATCAATTTTAAATGAGATTTCTGGTAGCAGATTTAATCTTGCTTTGCCCTAAAATCGTAGCACCCTTTATTACACTCATATAAGAACCAATTATTGTTCAAATCACGGTGGGGGCAATCGCACTTTTTGCTCCCCCCCTCAAATATGTTACTGACGCGGACCGTATAGTCAGAACAAAAAAAGAAAAAAAAACACGACGTACAGGATGATTCGGTCGAGCATGTCTTTTCCTCTGATGTAACGCGTATTCATATAAATTCTGATTTTTAAAATTTTCCTGCAGGCTAACGTGTTTTTTAATACTTGAAATTTTGATATCATATCATTAGGATAATATGGGTCCTACAAATATCTGTTTTTCCAATGAGAATATCTTACATTTTTACAGTATAAATTGTTAGGTACTTGGATAGTTTTTTTGAAAATGTTGATGTGTTTAAAATTTAAATCAAAATTTCTACGAGTTGAGTCTGAGTACTTAAAAACGGTTTTACAAAAATATAAAAATAAATGTAATTTTTAATCTAGTAATCCTCGGACGATTTTTACAAATCATAAAATGTTTATTAAGTATATAAACCTATATAAGCATTATAATTACTACAATTATTATTGAATATTATCAAAGGCCCCATATTATTTTCTAAGCTCATATTGTCATGGACTATATAATTATTACCACATTAGACGTACTAAGGATATTATAATTACTCGGAAACCACTCATTTAAACTTAAATTTCAATATATCAAAATTTCCAAAAAAATTAACAGTTTTTAACGATTTACAGTAAAAAAAAAAAAAATGATGGTTATCGTTTGAAAAACAACAGCTTGTATCTCCCCTGGATAACTATAAATATAAATAGTATAGAACATCTTTCCTACCCACTATTAAGGATTCCAAAATTCAAAATTTGAATAAACGAATTATTATTGAAACGTGAATAAAAAAAAAAAAAGGGTTAGTGAGCATATCATAACACGACGCTCGCTGAATCACTTTGTATAATCGTATACACTGTAAACGAAAGAAACAAGCATAATGGCAAACATGAGGCGCACGCAACCACCACCGGGGCTCCGGTATAAGGTATATGATTTATACGATTGTTTTTGGTTAACGATGTTGTGTTAGTGGTAATGAGGAAACGAGCCGCGCGCGTGATGGGCGGCCGTTGTTAGGTACGCACTACAACACTACATCCAAGCCGACCTATAAATAATAATATATCGTTTTAATAATTTACATTATTTTTTCCTTCTTGTCGTGTCTTTTTACACCACGCCGACGTTTTTCGCCCATTTCATATATTATAATATTATTATTGTTAGTATTTTGGTTTATATATTATTATTGACTGACTGATGACTTTTCAGATTGTTTTGTACGCGAAACGATAACGCGTAGTTACGACATCCGAACACAAAATGGAAACGGTTTTGAAAAACTGTGCCGAAAGATTAACCTTTTTGAACAATTCGATAAAATAATAACATGTTTATTATAAAATTATATCATGTGCCATTGATGTGTTCAGTGAGATGTTTCGGAACGATGACCTCTGCTGTTAACAACAAATTATTATTGATCTCGTACCATATGATTATAGGTACCTACCTAGGTACACCCACTTTGTCGAACCTGCACGCAAGGCTGGATAACTCGGCGAATTCGTTTTAAGTTAAGTCAACACGAGAAAGAGTAACCGCTAAGTTAAGTCAAATGTTAACACGTCTACTTTTTATAACTCCATTACCTACGTCAAAGATTAAAAGAATATTAATTACGCTACAATTTAATCCATTTAAATAAATTAAATTTGATTTTAATACAATGCATAAGAAAAATAGTATATACTATTGCCTTCAAAATAGATTAATTTGGATATCTTATAAAGCTGGATGCATTGGAGTATATTTTATTATATTGACGGAGAACATAGTGTGGGCAGTTGACTCTGGTCAACTTTACCCCCACCCGTCAATGTAGAGTTAACGACCAGTCATTTTTTAACTCTTATATAATAAGTTATGTAAAATATATTTTTTTTGGTATTTTGATATTTATATAAGTGACACGAAGTTGTATTTATACAAGTGACACGAATACAAATTATTACACTTAAATATTTGGGATATTTTATATCTATAATATATTCATAGACACATAGACATTAAACACATAATATGACAGATTAATAATATTAAACTTATCCATAGTCAGATTTTTTTTTAATGAATTATTAAAGAAAATACTTTTTTTAAATGTCATACAAAACTCAAGTCAATCAACTATAAATGAATAAAAGTGATAATTAATACTTGTAATTTGTTTTATGAAATTCACAAAAATACATATTACTAGTAATTGTCTACTATTATTTTATTTGATTAAATAATATTTAACTTAATGCCGACTTTTCACAAAAAGATCGACGTGGATATGCCAAGCTATCAAACTGGTAATGATTATACGTATTTTACTCTTTAGGAATTTCCTGTTATAGTCTCTGACATTTCAATACGATTGTAATCATTATTATCATTATCATCTAAGATATCTCCAAAGTTGCACGTCTTATTACTTAAAAAAATAACTAACTACAAAATATTAAATTTATAAAAAATTTATCCAAAAAAAGCACTTTATTTTATATTTGAATAATTCTGTTTAAAAATATAAGATATTAATTTGAATTTGACGCGTTCAATCGTACGACTCTACAAAAGTAACTCGTTCGATTTAGACTTGTTAGTTCCAAACAAAAAAAAAAAGTAACGAGTTACCTACTTGACTTAGTCAATATAACAATGTATTAACTTGACCTTTAAAAAATAAATTTTAATTTTTTACTGGATAATGCCCAGCTTATGTTATCCGCACGGTTTATCTTCATTTTTCAGCCGACACAATTATTATTATAGGTAATTTACGCACCTACATATTTACTAATTATTATTAAGGTAACGCGTGCGCCGTGACCATAGATACCAGCTACAGTACAATAGCGCTTGCAATTATTATTATTATTATTATTATTATTATTTAGTTTAGTCGCACAACCGATGGCTCGACGACCCGATGACGACGATATCATAACGTTTATATCGTCAAATCGTAAATTCGTTGTTATAGAATATGTTATAGATTAAACAGCGCAGTCAGATCACAATCTACGATTTGTTTCAAATTTATACCACACACCTGTCAACCGCACACCGTATACTACCTATCTCGTTTGTCGAGTTTTTTTTTCATTTTTTATCGTGTTACACGCGCGTTATCGTGATCGTTTCGAAGAAAAATTAGCCCAACGCATACGTGTATACAACACGGTGTTGGCATTGGTAAAAAAATGCAATCCAAACGATTTCGAAGCTCACGATTCGGCACGAACCACAATAATATATATTGCGTACAAGACGTAAGTCATATACGCATGTGTGCGCGCATATTATTGTCTGGAATTCATTTTCAATTTACTACTTTACGAATAATTTACAATTTTACCGCGATAATAAAATAGCGTATGTTTATGTGATCGTTTTATTATTATTATTATTATTAAATTGAAGTATGTTATATTGGCTTCTGGTTATAATGAATGTTTTCGTGTTCTTTTTTTCTTAACGCATTAATTTTTAACACTAACAACAACAACCGAACATGGGTGCCGGACGTTTCTACGATATTTATATATAGGTACATAGTATATAGTGGTTATGACACCAGCTGATTTTTATATTATTATTATATAGCTGGTAAATTACTTTTTTTCTATAGACAATACACTAAAAAAAACCGTTTAATATTAACATCTGCCTTGTGACCGCAATATTGGAGCCTTTAATAAGTTTTAGTCCAAAGAGCATATTATATTATTATTATTATTATTTTCGATATTCAATAGCAGGTAAGGATTGTGTCTATCATTTAGGCACACAATCGAAAATGAAAATAAAATGTTTATAACATATTATACACGGCGATTAAAAAAAATAAAATAGGTACCTAGGTATGTAAACAGAGTAAATATAAACGCCCATTTAAATGTTACCTACGATCTCTAGTTGAGAACTACTTACCTGCTATAATATTATGTAAAAAAATATTTTCTAAAACGTTAATATTTTTCGAGAAAATGATTAATTAGTCTAGGGATTGAAACTTAATGTACTTAAAAATGTATAAATATATGTATAAAAAAGTACAAATATGATATAAAAACATGCACATATTTTTTTTACCCACAATTTTCATAAATGAGTACAAATATTTTACTAAAAAATATTTTTATACTTTATCATTTTTACTTAATATCAATTTATAAAAACGGCAATTTTTATGTCATCTAGAGATTTGAAAAATACGATACAATAATACTTGGTGAAATAAATAATATACATTATAATAAATAATTATTTTTTTTACTGCCGAATTTTCAAATTGTATTTATAATTGATCATTACTCATCAAATATGCTCTAAAAATGGTAAAATTATGAAATATGCTCTTAAAACAAAATTTTTAAATTTTTTTTCGTAGAGTCATGAAGTTAAATCCAACCAATAAATCTAATAACCCCAAAAATAACATGCAAATACAACCACTTCTAAATCTTAGCACTAATTAATTTGAAAAGTATATAATCTATACTATAATTGTGTATAGAATAATACATATTATCCTATCGTCCTGTAGCTTTCACCAAATTGTCTGCTGTACTATTGGTGTTCATCTTATAAATTTTCAATAAAATATATATTTGTTAGTTTGCATTGAAAATATTGTATTCCTCTTACGTATCTATTACAAATTGTTTTTTTGTTTTTACATATTTTAACTTAAATAAATATTTTACATTTATATTATATACATGTAGGTACCTACAATTATTTCTAGGTATACATAGGTTTTTACCGCATCCAATTAATTATTTTTTTTTTATATATATACACATAGTGTTTACCGTTTTGCTTATGTAGCTTTGATTAATTCGAATATTTGCTTAGGCGATAAAATACAAATTATACCTAATAATAATTATTGATTTTATTCAATTTTATATGTTCAAATCGTAATTTATGAGGCATTATTATCAATTGTTAAGAATAATTATTATACTTCAATATAATTTGATTATTATTCCAAATGAGTTTTAAAAACCACCCGAATGAAAAAAATCTATATTACTAGTACCTATCTCCAGCCAATACTCAAATACTCAAAACAAGAAAAAATATATTTGTAATGGTTTGATAAACAATTTTTTGGATGGCATTTAGTTTATGAGTTTTTTGACATTTTAACGAGTTTTAGTTTTTATCTACATACAAATGCGATCAAAAACACAATAACGTGTAGTTGTAATAATATTATAGGTCACAGGTATAATTATCTAATTATTCAATTATTAAATACCAATATTTATAAAAATGTATTACAATAAAACATTTAATTGCCGGACATTCTCGGTCACTAAAATTGTGTCCGCTATTTAAAGGTTCCATTAGGAGAGGTTTTGCTGTAAATATACTACCACGTTAGAAAATAGAAATATTAATATATTCAACTTCGGATTTTTGTGAGGATTTACTGATATATAATATTATAATAATGGATCAATGTAAATTCCATTACCCCAGCGTTTTAAATTATTTCACTTGGGCGTAAAATGAAATTATATGTTTAAATATTAAAATTAGTTATAATAATAATAGTTATATAATATACCTAATACACATATGCTTATACATACGTAGGTGCCTATATTCCAAACGAGTTAATAATTAATCAACCAACACATATAATTATGTCGTAAATGGTATTTATATGTTATAAATCCAAACAAACGTGTAATGTTATATTCACCCGCTACCAGCCGCTACTATAATATGTATATGACATCGACGCTAATTATTACCTGTTTTGCATGTTCAAATAAAATATACGAACGAAAAAGGTGTAGGTATGTGTAACCATTGTATTTTACTTGATTTATTGAGCTCATTGAAAAAAAAAAAATACATCATGATCATTGATCACGTCTTATAGTTAAAATCCTCGGTAAAAAATGTTTGCTAGTATTTATACGATGTTTTAACAAATTATATGACACGTATAATTGATTAGCTACCACAAGTATAATATTTTATGGATAATATAATAATTAATTACACCCCAAACGCCATAACAAATTATTACGTATTATAATTATTTCATAATATCTGCATTAATATTGATAGTAAATATTTGTTTACGGTACTTTTACGATTTTATTGCGAGCATTTGTAATATATATTATTTTGGGTGACCGATTCGTCCACGATCGTTTCGAGTAAAATAATATATATTAAATATTGAAATATTTAAGAAATTATACCAAATAGTAATTTATAATACAAGAACTACGCTGACTTGCTGATCGTCAACACTCAAGTATACTAAAATATAATAATGTTATGCAGCAGTAAATTATGTGAAAGTGTTTGATTATATTTAGAACTCAAAGTTACAGAAATTCTTTTGTAAGAATACATTTAATCCATTTTTTTCAATTTGTGTCTTTACAAGTTTTAAGTAATTTTGCCACATAATTCATACAAACGCACTTGTCTGTATAAAAAAACTATTGACACTAAAGCCATTATTGTATTCATATACACATTTGTTTAAGAAGTAATCAATGGTTGGAAAATAATTAATAATCCAGTTATCATTAAATAATTTTATTTAGTTCTAAAAATTTAATTGTCTAACTCTAAAATTGGTAGGTTACAATATCACTTATATTATGCATAATATATTACGCTGAACAGAAAAAAAGGGAAATACGATAAGATTATAGTCGATAGTTTGTACTTAAAATCTTTTATGTAATGACTTTCTCTATGTATTTAAATATCGAAGATTTAATTATTATAATTAATATCGAATTGGAAGTTTCATACTTTATTAATTCCTCATTATTAATAGAGCAACGTAGAAACTATTTTATCTTTTATCGTTTACAGACCTTTATAAAAAAAATATGTAAATGCCCATCGTACGCTGCCGTATTTAACATAATATTAATTAATTTTATATATAACTGCCATTAAAATAATAAACTTTTCGAAATGATTTACACTAATATACGTATACGATGATTATTTCTTGTATTTTCTATCGTTAATGAAATATTATTAAATGTTAATATACATATAATGTTATAAATAATATAAATAAAATAATGTTATAATATGTTTTTTTTTTTAATATTATATTTTAATATACGATGACGTTTTAGAATGGAAAAATGTATTTTTTATTGCTGGTGTACACAGGGTGATTAAAAATGTATGTACGGCCACTTTATTACTTCAGAATAGAAAAAAAGTATAATACAAAAGTTTTTTTGATTTAGAAACATCTAAAATGATTTGTATATTATATAATTTTTTACAATATTTTAAGGAGGTTTTGAGCTGTCAATTTTAAAAATGTATAAACACTTTAAATACCTCTCAAGCATAGAGTTTTCCATTAATTAATGGTGTTCAAGCACCAAATGTATTTAAAAAATGTCTCCATATTATGTTGTAAAAAAGTACAAATTCCCATTTAAGTTTCTAAAGTTGACCTTTTAAAACTCTCCTAATACATTGTAAACCATTATAAAATGTACAAATCCATTTTAGATGTTTCTCAGTAAAATAAACTCTCATATCATACATTTTTCTATATTTTAAAATGTTTGAATATTCATACGATAAAATGGGTGTAACATAAATTTTGAATCACCTTGTATAATATATATGTGCCATGAATTGTATACCTAAAGGCTAAATGCTAAAGTGCTGATTTTCTTTCTGGTCCACAGTGACGTTATACTCGAAGTATTTAGGTTAATTTTAAGCTATTTATACAACGAATCCATTCACACCGTTCTACGTTTTACGTGGTACTGAATACTGAACAAGTCAATAACAGTCTAATGAACGATAAATATAATAAAATGTGACAACAAACAATTAATCGGTACCCAATATAATATAGATATGTGACGTTTTTGTCAAAAATTATTTCAACATGCCGTACTGCACATCGAAAACCGAATTATAGGTTCTAACAGAACAATTAATTATTGTATATTAACGCACGCAGGGACAAAATGCGATCTCTCGTTCCTGCAACTGAATATCAGTATTTGATACGGTTTTCGTGTAGATACCGTGTTTACGGTTTATTGAAAAATCGGATGATATGCAATATAATATAATGTGCATTTTCGGCATCGCATATCGACCTGGGCTGTAGTTTGTTTAACGTCGACCGATCAATGGCATCGGAACACCTCTCCGACACAATGATCATTGTGCATAAAAATAATATTAACTCAAAGCCAAAGCATTATTGTTGTATTGTAGGTAGGCACTGCTTAATATAATTTTCCATATTGTATAATAATATTATACGCTGTGAAGCAAAGCATAGTCAGTGACTGTATATATTATCTATTTAACTGAGGAATATACCGTTATAACAATATTGTGCCGATATATCATTGGTTCCTGCATTATTATTATGACTTTTTTTTGCGTCTAAGGGTTGTTTTGTAACACGATACAAACGGATAAAGGTGTATGTGTATGTGAGTATAAAGGGGTTGCCCCGGGTTACCTTGGTAACAGAAATACGGTTTATTCTCGTGCTCGGGATCGATGAAGCCGAAAAGCAATATTATAATCATATTATTTTACCTATCCGGATGAATGAATCGAATTAAAAAATTATAAAAAAAAAATGTTTAATCGTGTCGGTATGTTTGTCGATGTTTTCCGATAGAGTGGAAACAATGAAATTAAAATTACTGCCGGGTGGTACGAAAAAAAGTTTTTTATTTTTTTACGCACCTGCTATTTTCTATATTTGTTTTTAAAAAACAAAAAACATTGAAAAAGTACACTTTTTATTAAAATATGTATTTGTGTCAACTGCTGCTATTATCTTAAACAAAAAATAACAATACAACGGTTATTGTGTGAATTTAAATTGTTTTTGAACCCCATAAAAACAATAATAATAAGCATCCAAAAAACAATATGAATTAAATAATCGAAAAAATGTATTTTATTCTATGCTAATGTGTACGTATATACACACATTTTAAGACAAATTTCGACACTGTGTTATAGTACACCGTCACAAACGCAGTCCACAGAAGAAGGTAATCCAAAAATCGATTGACTTATATCTCATTATTTAGTTAATGAGTTTTCATTGATGTATATTTAAATATTAAATAATACAATTTCAAAATTAATCCGATTTTCTGGTTAATTTTACCTACAAGTGACGAGCTAAATAGGAGATCTATTGCGATGCGTATACGATTCCCGATTTTAATGGTCAAGTAGGAATATTTTTAAAAATTCTTCATTTTCTCGATATTATGCATCACAATGATCAATTAAAGACTGGCAAAGTAGACAGAATATTAAAACTACCCCCATACCTATTTATCGGAATTGTGTTAAATGTTAATGCGTTGCATTGATTAAAATTCAAATATTAAATCGTGTTTATAATAATATGCATCACTACCGTGTCAGTCGATCATTCTTTCACACACATATTATATTTACTTGAACTTAATATTATTAATTTTTTTATTGAACATTCGCCCAGTTTCTACTTTTTTTTTATTGATTAAACATGATGCGGCTGCCTTGGATATTGAGTGCTGTACGATAGTATACACGTGTTTATATTTATAATAATATTTATTATAACTATTAAAATATTATAGGTTTGTAGAATACCAACAGTATCATTCTGCAAAAATAATAATAGATAATGGTCATTTTTTATAATTATAGTTATTTATATATTTTTGTTAGTTTTACAATTTGTCTTAATGTCTCAAAGTCGGAATAATTTTTGCACTAATCTTCTATTTTTTTGAGGGGGGGGGGATTAAATTCAGAACATTTTGCGTTTTTGGATGACTCAGTGAAATCTACAAGATAACTTTGCTATAACTGTAATAGGTGTATATATAATATTTTACATTTTACTTTACTTATATACTTACTAGGGATACTATATAACTCGCAATCTTTTAAAAATATAAAATTATTGATATTTTAAATTTAACATAGGAATCGTATTACATATACATATCACCCCGAAAAATTAAAAGATTTGAAATCTGGTAATCTAGAATTATTGATGGATATATATAACAATTGCTATATGCACTGTCTTAATCCTCATTTTTTTTTTATACTTATTTTAAACCATTTAAAATAAACATAAAATAAAATGGTCAATTTTATAAATAAACTTCATTGGAACATACGAAAAGTCATACTCTCACTTGATAATATAAAGAAAGCTTATAATTGAAAAAATAAAGAAATAATAAATGCTGTTAAATTAATAATACCACAAACCATATTTGATCTACATCATAAAACCATGTCAATAGTTTTTATCACTTAACTTGTTACGCCTAGGTGTTAAAACTTGGATGACCTCACTAAATATATTAATGTATTATTAGAGTAGCGACTATTGAGTACAGTGGTTGTATAGACCGGCAAAGCGATAACTGAGACCGGTGAATTATGAATAGTGGAAACAATATTAATAACTTCAAATATGGTATTATAAATATAAAATTATTAGTTGTTACCATTATGTAGGCATAGATATAAAATAAATTATACTTGTTTATCCACGAATATTGGTTTATTTTTGTCGGTTCAAACAATAAGAAATATTAATAATTATTTGTTTATGCTTTATACATAATTATATGAAACGGCTAATGAAGATCGTCATTCGGTGGGTCACAGGGACATATATATTTTTACTTTTGCTATTATTAATTGTTCTTGCTACATAACATTAAATAATACATAAAATAAAATATATATATGTATATATGATAATATTTATAAATATATAAATTTTTTGGGATTTTTCATTGTTTACGATGTTAACTCTAAACTTATAATGAGCATTCAATATTGAAATATATGATACAATAATAAATGTTACCAAACGTTTGTTTTCCGTGTAATAGGTATACGGTATACAGAAAAATATAAATACATATAAATAACAAATATACAATTTTTTTTTTGTCTATTAAAATAAATTATCTAGATAGGCACTCATAGATAACCAGAATTTTATTCAGACGAAGATAAATATAACAGAGTTGAAAATCATCCATATGAGATAAAAGATAAATAATTTTTATCTAGATATTTCCCAACACTGTCTATTTGTATATATTTAACACGTTTTTAAAATATAAGTAATGTTGTATTGTTACGTCCAATGGCCACAAATGCCGTGGAACGATTAAAATAAAAAAAATATTAATGCATTTTCTTTTCAGTGTTATTGAGGAATTATTTCCAAAGGACCGCAATCCAAAAATAGTTAATCTTTCTAGGAAAGAATATTGGTGGACATTTAATGAAACAATGATTATTCTATTCAATTTTCAATAAACTATTCGATAAAAAAAATATGTTAGTTTAATTTCTTACTATATAGATTACATACCTACAATATTTATTCGTTGTTATAATTTACTTAATTAATTTAATTTATCTTTATATTATCTAATGTTAAAAAAAATGTGCAGAACTAGCACTGAGAAATAATTTCCCAACACAATTTTAACTAATGAAAATCAATACCGATTTTCCAAAAACTTAGACCATCTTTGCTCAAAATATTGTTCCACAAGTGTCTATGCTCAATGTGAGGTATATTCTACAATTATTGACTGTACAACAAGCGGTTATCTATTTTTTACGTTATAATTATGACATTATAAGATATCATATTATATAAAAAATAGAATTAAGTTATTTACCACATTATTAAATAGACGGGGAAGATCTCAACGATCGCTTGATTTATTAAAACTCTACGTCGTCCAACCGACATATTAATATTATTATGTCCAGTGTCGGTTTAGTCCAAGAGTATTTTTTTAACATTGGGGGTCCATTGTCAAATGGAAAATGTATAATTAAATCTTTTAGAGTCGTTAGTGAGACTTTTAAAATTATTTTTGAATTAACCACAACGTCTGGTTTATCCAACACATTGTGCATAATATAATTCAAATACATCATCGTGTACATAATGTATACACAAGTTAAGTGTGAACAAATATTTTAAAAACTAAACTTTGATCTCCGATGAGCCAATAATCTATAGATATTTTATGCATCTTTTTGTTATTTGTTGAAGATGAAATGAATATATTTTAGGATATTCCACTTTCCAGCAATAAATTAAAAAAAAACTACTAGGTATTTTTATAATAATTTATAATTTATTTAATTCGTGTTATTTATGTTTATCAATTTTTTTTTTTTTATTTTATGTTTACAAATATTGTAAAAATAGTATGTAAAACCTGTCGATTATAATTTAATTTTTTTAAATTATTATAATTACAAATAGTGTTTCAAAGTAATAAAGTATTTTTTTAATTACAAATAAAATAATTTTATTTTAATTATCAAGGGCAGTTAATTTTTTTTTAAAGTTTGTGTGGAGGTTGTGGTCGATAAAAATTTACCGTGCCAGGGGCCAAATCATGAGCCAGAGCGACACTGAGATTACGTCCATCGTTCGACTTTTTAAAACCGAATAAATGGACACTTAATACTCATAGTATTATAAATTATAATAGACCGCTTAAAAAACATAATATCGTGGACGGCGTTTTCGAAACGGCTGTATGACTGTTTGAAAAAATTGACTCATAAAGTACCAGCTATACTTTTATGTACCGCAGTCTGCAGTAATGTTTATATGCCTATAATACGGATTATTGCGTTTGCCGTTATTGAGTTTCGACTGCAAAGTAAACAGAAAAAAAAAATTATAAAATCTCATACCTACTGCAAGCGCGTATAATGTATAGTACCTATCGGGATGTAATGTGTACGAATAAAATATACGGTTCTCGTTTACATCATATTATTATTGTAAATTCAGAGGTCAATAAATATCCTGGCTTTTTGTAATGCGGCGTGGCACGTTATTCGAATCGCATTACACCGCAGTTATTTTACGAGACAAAGTGAATACTATTATACTTTATGGAACGATCGCACTGCTGGATGATATAATATTGTACGGGTCAAAAACGTTTATACCAAACGTTTGCAATTAAATGGAAATCACGAGTTTGTGCACGAAAATAATATACACATAATATGTAGGTATATTAAAATATAACGAGTGCTAAATACCACACAGTGCAGTCAAATGACAACCCCCGTTCAATACTGTCAATTATTTAGTGAATACATTTTTTTTTCTTTAATTTTTATGTACTTTATTCAAAATTCAAACGAGTAATTTTTCGGTTGGTTTATGCTGAGGATATAACATTATAATCTTGAAAAATGATTTTACAAAAATATAAATAGATGCAATGTTGGACCTAGTATTTATCGCTCATTTTGTAAATTACAAATATTTATAGATTAATTAGAATTACTAAAACTATTCTCAAATCACAATAGAGTCCCCCCTTCATATCATTCAAACCCATGATGGACCTATTGTCTTTATCATACCTACACAAAGCTAAATAACTCGAAAACTAATAATTCGAATTTTGATTTTAACGCGTCCAATGATCCGCCAAATTATTTTCAGTGGAAACAAGGGACGGGTGATCATTTGAAAAACAGAAGTTTCGCCGGACACTCCTCGAGCAGGTAGGTAGGTAGTACAAAAAAAAAAAACTCAAGAATTAGAAGGTAATGATATGGTCTCCAAGTAGATATTGTGTATTTAAAAATTCTAAAAATCAGATTTCGAACGACTTCTGCGCTGTCGGAGATGAAAACGATGGGGGGAGGGCACTGTGCTCGGCGAATCGCCTTGTATATTATATCGTCATACACACCTAATTGAGGGAATGTGTGGTTTTTTCACCGCGATTCTCCGGCTCGGTTTTAGCACGTAATATTATTAATATTATTGTGCACGTACAAATACGCCTCTCAGCGTGTCGCCGCGTGGCATAAAGTACAAGTCCGGTGTGAGCCCGCGTCTCTAAAAAAAAAAAAAAGGAGATAAAAAAACCATCGCCTGTGCCCGCCGCCGCCGCGCGCGCGCACCGCAGCCACGACGATCGAGTGAGGGGGGGGGGGGGGCGCAGGGGAAAAATGATTTCGCTATAAAAACAGATTTATTTGACAACCGGGGCCGACTCATTCGTAGCCCAGGGGTGGTCCGGTCTTAAACATAATACGTTTATAAATTATACACACACATTATAATATTTACATTGTGGAGGCTCGACCGCGGTTATGATTTACACTTTTTACACCTATATATAGGTACACTATTCGTGGCGCACGCATGTATATATAGGTATAATATATTATTACCGTAGAGTCTCGTATGGTAGTAATGATATGCATCTATATGTACATAAAGTGTTTGTATCGAATGCACATTAATGGTTAATAATAATAATAATAATAATAATAATTATTATTATTATTATACTAAGTCACGGCGAATGTGCTTATGTATTATATGTGCCTATATATTAATATGGGTTATGGGTATGGCCTATGTATGTATACGTGTTCGATGTTTATGTAGTAGCCGAGATATTAAATATAAAAAACAAATTATTATATATTATTGCTTTTTAGGCAATTCATTTCAATCATAATATATAATAAAACGACTGGATAAAAACCAATGCGCGGATGGGGTGGGGGAAAAATCGAAACCATCTGATCGTTTGTTTTTACACGGGTCTTAAACCTAATTTTATGGCTTGGAAACGAATCGTATTATTAGTAACCGGCATATCGTTAAATTAAAAAAAAAAAACTGCTATAACTTGTCGGAAAACAAAATAAGTGATGATAATCATGTAATTCCCGATGAGGTTTGAGATTTTCAAATTTTATTAATTTTGTTTCCATAAACGTTAGTAACAATTTCAATGCTAGGTGAAAATTATTGAAAATTTAACATGCGGTTCCTCAATAGTTGTTCTCAAAACAAACTATAATAACTACAAAAATACATAAACACAAATTTTGTCGTAAGCATAAAACTTTTAAAGGTTAAATTTTAACAGGATATCGTACAAATCAAGATATCGTACAAATTATTTTGTAAGTAGTTAATTTTTTAAGAATTCATAAAATTTTCAATTATATAACTACTATTATGATCTATTGGTCTTTTAGAACTTTTGATTTGGTTTTCGATGTGGACTACGGCATGTTAAATTATTTTTTGACAAAAACGTCGCATATCTATACTATACTGGTTAGATACCAATTAATGTAAAAATATTGTAACATTAAAATATATATCGTTCATTAGTTATATTGTTATTGACTTGTTCAGTAGTTCAGTACCACGTAAACCGTAGAACGGTATTTCTACCTAAATACTTTGAGTACAACTTTACGGTAGACCAGAAATAAGAGAGGAAATCAGTATTTTAGCCTTTAGCCTTTACATTATTTATGGTGCATATATATATACAGAGTGATTCAAAAATTATATTACAGCCATTTTACCATATAAATATTCAAAATACAGAAAAATGTATAATACGAAAGCTTTTTGATTGAGAAACTTTTAAAATAATTTGTACATTTTATAATTTTTTTAAAATATCATCAGCTTAAAGCAAAAACTCATTAACAGCGAAATTTCAATTTTTTTTTTTTATTACGCCATCTTATTTATAAACTTGAAGTCTACAATTTGTGTAGAGGCACTAAACATCAAATTATTGGCTAAAACCTGTTTTTTTTTTTTAGTTTTTTCAAAATTTACTAACGATGTTAAATACAATTTTTAAAATTAAAAACGCATTTACCAAATATTGTTGTTTTACCATTAGTGAGTTTTTGCTGTAAGCCGTTAATATGTTAAAAGGGTTTTAGGGGGGTCAATTTTAAAAACTTAAACGGGAATCTATGCTTTTTTTAGAAACATAATATGGAGACATTTTTTCAATACATTTAAGTGCTTGAACAACATAAATTAATGTAATACATTTATGCTTGAAAGATAGATATTTAAAATTTTATAAATTTGTAAATTTGACCATCAAAACCCTTCTAAAAAATTTTAAAATTTACAAATTATTTTAAATGTTTCAAAATCAAAAAACGTTCGTATCATTCATTTTTCTCTATTTTAAATCAATAAAGCGGCTGTAACATAAATTTCAAATCACACTGTACATATATATATATATATATAATATGGTACGGGTATATTAATATAAGACTATAGTCGTAGTAATGATTTTCTTTTGTAGGTAAGTTGTATCTATCGTGTACATAAATTGATTCAGTTTCGGTATTTAATGCACATTAAAGGTTAATAATTGTTATTAGGCAAAGTTACGGATTATTATTATTATTATTTTACATATAATAATATAAGATGATATGGCCACACGCGTTCAATGTTTACGTAGAAGCCGAAGTATTAAAAAATATATTATTATTGATTTTTAGGCGATTTGTTTCAATCATAACATTATTTTAATACGATGCGTATCACGACGAACAGTTCGCTATATTGTTAAAGCCGTTTTAGGTGGCAACCTCTATCGTTCCACTCCCGAGGGAACATTCTAATGATCCTGTAATATATTTTAATATTATACAAAACTATTTGTACAACACTTTCGAATCTTAGTCAATCAGTTAATCCATTTATCAAACACAAACATGTAGGCAGGTTATGTTATTATGATTTATATTATATTCCATTGAGCGTGTGTGATAATTATTTTAAACATAATATAAAAAAGTGTTATTATTTATTACTCTGCCGTCGGTCGTAAATACCTACTGCAGTGGATATCGTGTAAAAAAAGTAAATATATATTTTAAAATGTAATTTATGCTGTGTGAATTGCTGGTAGGTATTCGGCGAACACCGTTCAATGTGATTGAGTGCAAATCATAACGTTTATCGAGCTCAATATTGAATACCATTATTGAAAAATTAAAATTAAAATTAATATTAAATGCTATTAAAAACATCTTAAAACAATCTTTATATAAATTTAAACACTAAGATTTACAAATTAAAAACAACCGTAATGATAATATCAGTTTAAAACGTTTTACGGGGCAAATCCTCGATGATTGTTATACTTAAAGTCGAGTTAAATCTGTTTGAATTGTATCAAAACAACCAAACTCGTACATATATTCTTTAGGGGTGGGCTGACTTTAAACTATTGTACTTTATATAGTAATTGTAGTCGTAGTAATGATATTCATCAATATATAACATAAATAGTGCTTTCGTATCGAATGCACATATTTATATTAATAATTTTTATTATTATCACACATGCAGTAATGGCAAATTGAGGTTTATGACTTTATATATTAATTATTTTTATATAACATCAGGGTTGGCCAACTTGCGACTCGCGTCTACTTAACAAAAACCAAAATTTACTTATTGTTTTTATTCATTTTATTGTTTTATTTTAAATTATAAAATATATTTATAGATATTTTGGCTCTTGATGTCATTGTATTAATCCACGTGGCTCGTAAACATATTCATGTTGGCCACCCCCAGAATCGTATTTAATAATTTTGCACCCTTGGGCTCAAAATGCACGCCAATTTTCAATAAATTTCTTTTAATACTATAGTGTACAGTAGTGGCTAAATTTTTTTTTTCTAAAATTTGAAAATGCAATAAAAAGGACCCTCGTAAGTTATTATTGGTGTAATTAAAAAAAAAAAAATACGAGCGTTATTAAATCACAATAGTTTTTTTATGAATGCCTGAAGTTAGAATTTTAAAAAATTTACAAATCAACTTGTTAGAAATATATAAAAATTGTATTTTTATATTTAAGATTTTAAAATTAAATGTTCTCTTTGCAAAGAAAAATCCAATTGTTCGTTCATTTTATCTGTAAAAATTTTTCAAAAATCATTGATAACTATTAATTATCCTAAGTCAATATTTATAGATCTGTTTAACTTAACGTACTAAAATTTTGCACGTGTAGACTATCCTAACACGTCACAGGGACAATCTTTTTGGTAGTCTTTATTTATTCAAATGGCCATTAAAAAAATTTTAGCGAAATAAAGAAGTAAAAAGGCTTACAGAAATATCTAGGAATAGGCTTTTTAATTTAATATAATATGGTTTTATTCTTGCAATAATTATTATATTCATAAATAGTTAAATGTTATTAAGAAGGTGATAATGGAGATATTATTTTATTTATTGGTGATAAAATCAATTCTTTCAAAACTGGTGCTGCGTCAAATTTTCCGGATTTTCGTTAGTTTTTCTCAATTGCTTAGAAAAGTATTGATTAATTTCCTGTTTTCTACCACCCCTTTTCAAAAGAAAAAAATACAAATCAATAAAGGAGAAAAACTCAATATTGTATTTGTTATATATATATACACGTTTAACTCAAAGGTGTAAGCAGGGAGTGAAGGAGATGCAAGGGATACGACTCTCGTTATTTTATTTAATATTATTTGTCTATTATTTGTAAAAAAATTAAATTTGCCTTATTTTAAACGTAACTTTTGATTTTTTCCACCCTTCCCCCCACCGATTAATAATAAAAAAGGTATAGATAGGCCAATTCTAAATCTAAATTACAGTGTTTTTTTTTTTTATTTCATTCCATACATTTGTGGTGATTGTTAAACGATAGCTGTGAGTGTTCGGCAAAATAATATGGCAAAATATGCATATTAATAATATGAGTATCTACCTATGTAATATTTTGAAGCACTGATGGTTAAGACAATATTCGTCAATGAGACTATTTATTGAGCATAGTATAAAGATTTTAGCTGATAGCTCAAATTGTTCATCAACTTCACACTTTTATTACTACATAGGAATTCGTATTAATTTTGTTTTTAAAAACCGTTTATTCGTGAAACGTATATGGGCTAGTGTTCTGTATGGTCCAGTCTGGTCTGACCGGTCATAACAATAAAAATAGTCGACTCGTCGGTGTAGTCCGGTTCAATAATATTTGAGAGTAATTCGGTCCAGTCTCGGTTCAAATGTTTTATATTTGATTCGGTTTGGTCCGGTTTTAGCAAGAAAATATTTTTATACCGATCCAGTCCAAAATCTTCATGATCTATTAAAATTATTGTTTTGGCAATATGCGTAAAATTAAACGAAAAATACCAACTACAGGCAATCGTGTTATAAATATTTATACTTATACTAGCTGTCCCGCCCGGCGTTGCTCAATCCAAAGATTAAGTTAAGATCAGCCTCAAGTAATTTACATGCGACTAAGCAAAGGGTAGGCAATCCAACTGTGTCGGATCTTGGACAATATGCGAGCAGTATATTATCAGGTAGACAATGCACTTGCAGTTGATTAATGACTCCGCGAGATACGTAAAATAATTGAATTCAGAATTAGAAACATGAATGACCAACATAATATTGGTCCGGTCAGACTTCCAAACAAATGGAGCCATACAGTTTGGTCCAATTTTTTATATCGAATCGGCAGTCTGGTTCTGGTCTAAGATTTCATTAAATTTAATTAAATCACCAGTCTACTCCAATTTTCAAAAAAAATGTAGCCAGCAGTTCAGTCTAGGTTATGTATTTTGTTAAGATTTTAAGTCCAGTTAAGCCTCTAAAATAACGGACAGTGCAGTCATGCAGAGCCCTTATGCATGCGTTGTTACTCGTAATCGTGTTTTCTATTTATTTATCGTCTCTTCTGCTGCGCCTGCAATATAATAATACCAGCATAATAATTGCGAATTAACAAAAAAAAAAAAAATAATAATAATAAATAAATAACAAATAAAAAAACGAATTAACAAGAACGATAAATATTTGAATAATTTAATAGATAGTACCTAATATATTATACACCAGGTACATTATCATACCTACTACCGTTCTTAAAACAGTATAATATTCGGTGTACACGATTTATTCGAACGGATGAGATGGTACGCGTACAAGGTGTTTGTATAACTATGTAATAAAAATAGAAATAATAATAATCGTCTATGTTATACGCTCGTGTACTAATATAATATAATGACACTTGTGGGTGTTACGTACGACCGCGGCATAAATATATAACAGCGAAGCGATTTGGAATTCCGGACGAATGCTGCACGCGCGCGCTCGTTGTATACAGTGCGCTGTATTAATTTAAATGAATATTAAATAAACCATTCGGTTGTTATAATAAAGAATATGAAAAATATATTGAAAAAAAGAAATCGTCCGGAGACGACTGCGGCACACGAAGGAATATTAAAAAAAAAAAAAAAAAAAAATAAGCGATAAACTACTGAACAAATAACAGTTATGATAATAATAATAATGAAAAAAAAAACTGATAATAATATAAATAACGCACGCAACTTTTAAATACAATTACCTGCGGTTTTGATTTGTCGACCGGTGCCGCGGTGATTTATTTGTGTTGACCGGCGTTTTATACACATTATTATAATGTAAGTACACAGTGCCCATATATACGTATACAACACGCGGGCGACTACCATTGGGAGGTCTCCGCCCGAGACGGTCCGCCGCGGTATAATTTTCAATTCTCGGCTTGTTCCATTGTCAGAGTTAACAGCACGACCGGCCATTATCGCGTTGATTTATGCGATAATCGTCCGTTTAGTGTTTTTATTCCGGGGTGTGCCTAATAATCGCTTTTATTAACGCCAAATCCACATAATATCGTTATGGGCAGTGGGAGGTACGCGCCGCGAACTCTTCAACAGCGACGACGACAAAAAAATCGGTAATAATCGTAATTATAATAATCGCATAGTGCGCAGGTAGTTGTGGTATATACTCGTATTATCATAAAAGCGCACAATAATATCGATTATAATATATTTTTCATATCAGTCTTGCCGAGAGGACATCGACAACACGTCTTATTGTTTTCGATGCGTTTTTAATACCTACGCAGGGCCGTCCTTAGGGGCGGGTGAGCAGGGCTCAGGCCCCGAGTCTCGTGTTTCAAAAAAAAAAAAAAATAGTAAAATTATTTCATTTTCGTAGCATTCAAATTGTATGTTCTACATAATTAGTAAATGTCAAAAATAATATCGAAATGATGAAGTAGGTAGGTTCAACGTAAAAAATAATGATATATCCAATGATAACATTATCGTAATCGCAATACATCATCCGCGGAGATGTGGGTAGCGGCTTTCGACCGATTTTTTCGTGAAAATGCAGTAAATTTTAAAGGTATTATTGAAAAATACGCAGAAATAAAAGCCAGAAAAATTAATTTTCGACGAATAAAATGATTTTTTACTGTATTTTTTAGGTGCATCTAATAATTGCTTTTATTAATGCCAATTCACACAATATTATCATAATAGTGGGAGGTACTCGCCGCGAACTCTTCGACAGCGATGACGACGACGACAAAAAATTCGGTAATAATCGTAATTATAAAAATTGCATAGTGCGCAGGTAATTGTGGTATATAATAAAAAAGCGTGGCGGTGGCGAAGCAAAAGCATAATAATATTATTTTTATATTGGACTTGTCGAGCAAATATCGGAAATACGTCTTATTGTTTTCGATACGTTTTTAATACGCCTGCCTATATTATGGCGAAACTAGGGTTGGACCTTCTGGAAATTCCCAGGATCCATCTCCCGGAAAACCCTGAAAAGATCGTGAATGGGAATTCCCAGGAACTCCAAAAACCGTCAAAAATTTAAATTTAGCCATACGTTAAATATGGATCACACCTTCTTTATATTTTAGGTATCTATAGCCTGTGTAATCGTAACAGGGTGTACCTAAAATATTAGCAGTAAACAATGTACCCAACTTAAAACGAAGAGAATATTTGTCTATTCGGATCTGACAGCAAATATTGACATTTATATATATATATATTTTTTTTTATCTCACTTTCCATTTTTTATTATTTTTTAGTTAATGTTTTTATTAAATGTACGATGATCCCGTGATCTGGAATTTTCAGTGAAATAAACAAAAAATTCTATAATTATTTGCAATGTTCACTTATCAAACGCGGTACGAATACTTAGTAGATGTCAGGTGATGATTATCAAAAAATATTTCGTGAACCAACAACCAAATCAAAGTTGAGAATTCATAATCTTGATTATTTTATTGACTTTCAACTTTTAACCATAAATGAGTTGTCTAACATATTACATTCTTTTAATCATATAAATAATAATGGGTGAACGTTTCAAAGTACATTTTTTGGCATCAGATAATTCAAATTGATCTTACAAATGCACGCGTTACAAACGATGTTCATGATTTTTTTTTTTTTTAAGAAAAGTGCTTACTTTAATAATATTCAAAAACAACCTTCTTGAAGTAGACACATCACATTTTGCTTGCACTCAAATCGAGACTAATTAAGGACTTAGGGAAAACATACATTTTGAGTCATAGTAATTAAATTTTTTTTTTTAATTAATATATCCTAATATTGACTATAATATATCTTTGTAGTATATACCCACGGAATAATATGTTCACTCTTTGAATTTTTATTAGTCTATCATTTAGATAATAATAATAATGTGAAATCATATTTTTTTATAGCCAATTTTTCGGGTATTCATCTGCAATATTGTTCGTAATGTGATATTATGGTTTTGTCGATCTCGAATCTGTATAATACGTATGTCGAAAATGTTTACAGAAAAGTTCTCTCTTTGAAATTAAATCTGACCGATGAATGTTTAAACTTTTAAGGGCCTAATGGGATTTCGGATCATTGAACAACTCTTAAGCATATATAATAATATGTAACATAAACACACAATATAAAAGAGTGTTTTAAAAAAGCGATTGCTGCGTGTCAAGTGGACAATAATATTGCTATACGCCTGCTGGACCACACAGGAAAAGTGAACGTCTATTAAATTATTATTTTTTATTATCAATTTATCCAACTCTTTCCATATAATTTACATTCTTATTATATAGTGTCACACGAATGGAATGCACATTAATTTTTACTCGAGTTAATCTTGTGAGTTGTGAGCTTTCAGTATGTCATCAACCATATAATATTTAACATTATACCCACAGTATAATATGACCTGCGCAGGTCGGAAAATCGAGGTTCTTCTGTATAATAATAGAGTGTAGCGCAGAGGTGGGTAAGGTTTATGGAAATAATTAATTCAAGTCCAGTAAAGTTAAGTGAACACAAGACCATTATGTAAGAAGTAAACAGTTCACAAATAATCAATTTAACTCGTTAAGTTTAAAGTTAATAGCTGGTATGGGAAAAAATACCAACTTAACACAGTTAAGTTGGTTAACTCAGTTCAAAAAAAGTTAATCTACATTTTTAATTAGTATACATATTATGTGAACCGCATAAAAAATATTTTGTGCTTATCTATAAATAATAATATAAACAACAAATTATGATATGACTTATGATATCACTATTATCGATTTTTGTTTTTGTGGTATTTCACACTGGGGTGAACTGTTTGCACAATACTTACCCCCATTATTAGCCATTAGTTTATTTTTATTTAAAACCGTTTAAAATATTTTTAATTTTAACTTGTATTACTTTTAAATCAACTGAAAAAAGCTAAGTTATTTCAACGGTCAATTAAACTAGTTAAGACAATTGGGAAATTAATTAACTGATCAAGTTAAAAAGTTTTAAGAAAATTAACTTTTTAACTTAACTCAAAGGTTTAAACTACAATAGTTAATGTTGGCGTGGTGTGAGGTTTTACTGTAATTTGAAATTAGTATATTTTCGTGTAACATTTGTCATTATATTTCATCGGATATATAAATATATCATGTGACTCAACCTACAGTAACACGTATATATGCCACCTATACCGCATAATGTATACCTAGGTACCGATACACATATATATATTATATATAGTAATCGCGTGTATAGCGGCGCGTGTAAACCGCAGGGGGTGAGTCGTGACGGGTAGGTTTTAGAGTATAATAATAATAATAATATATTATAAACTACGGACGGCACGCCGAGGCGACACGCGCGTCGTCCGTCGTCCGGGCCGCGGCGGATTACGCGAAAGACGCGGTGCACGTGCCGGACGGACAAACTCTCCGCGGCAGACCGCCTCGTTCAGGTGTACATAATAATATAATATAATACCATACGATTATATAACGTGTAACAATGGGCCGCGTACACGTTATACACAGCTAGGTAACCCGAAAATGGTCACGTGCGCGTTAAGAGCTGTTTTCGGGATGGTATATACCGCGGCGACGGTGTGGTTACATTATATATACCTTTATTATATTACGTGTATAATGTGAACTGTGTAGGTGTATCGTACTGCTGCTACTACTACTACTACTACTACTACTAATAATAATAATAATAATAATAATAATAATAATATGTAATAATAACAATAACGACGGCCTGCAGGGACGCCCCCAGAAAATAAGTTCGGCGGGTGCGACGAACAAAATACAGTTTATATAATACCCGCGCGTGCTCGTTTTTTCATTTTTTTTTTTTTTTCAAAACGTGATTTCCGCAAAAATCAATTCAACGTACCGTGTTTACTATTATAATAGTGAAATAAATATAACCTTAAAAACATAATATAAATATGTCATAAAATATATTTCGTATAGTATGAACTGGGCTGGTCTTCGCTCACAATCGTTTTTCGGTCGGTAAAAAATTTTGAAAATTTGACACAAGATTCCACGTAAGTTTTTATTACATCCATTTAAACATATTTAAAATACACAAGCCTGAGCATTATTATTATGAGCATTCGAATTTTAATTTTTAACAAAATTGGTCAAAATCACCAAAATTTGCAAATTATTTTGTATTGAAAAATGTATAATGTGTTCAATTTTCATAGTTACAAGATTTCTCACAAACACTTCATACTGAAACCAACAAATCTAAAAACTATATTATTATATTTTTCATTTTTTCTTAATGACATTTTAAGTTCATATTTAGATGGCGCATTATATTATTACAGTGACTTACTCGTCACTTACTGTACAACTGAGCGGTTAACCACTTCTGCTTTTTAATATTTTATTTTGATTAGTACACTCGAAGAAAATACAGTTTTTAATTGTTTAATATAATTTTAATTATGTTTTTTAAAATATTTATTAACTCGAATTGCCCTTTATCCTAAGTAAAACAGTATTTTTTTGATAATTTTTAAAAAATCTATTTTTCCAGTTCTTTTGTATATAGTAATGTAAAAAAGAAAGACATTTTTTTCAAACACTTTCAAATTCTGTGCCAGGACGACTCGCCTCTCTAGAACACACATTTTGATGAAGAAAAAATTGAATAATTGGCAAGTATAGTTACATTCAACAGCGATGTCGAGAGAAAAGAGAGAAAAATAGTGTTTTACTTAGTATTCAAATGTTTAAATAGGTGTCATTGTAAAATATATACAGCAATATACAACATCATATTGCGATATTGTAGCAGTACGCATATTATATGCGTATAATATAATTTGTATATAAGTGCAAAACGCTTAATGTACTAGACGATGTGTAGTGTAATATTATAATGTGCTCGCGATAATAATATAATATGAAACTCTGTATATAAACCACTGTCGGATTGGGGGTTGCACGGTGTGTTTTCGCTCTTCGGATTATGATAATAATAATAATAATATTATTATATGCCCACCACCTCGTGTACATACATACGTGCATATTGTACGATACACTGCACGAGCGAGTGAGAGGCGTGTGTGAGCCTGGGATAGAGAGTGGGAGAGAAAGGGAAGGAGAAAGAGAGAGTTATAAAATGAACGAAATGAACTCTTCGGCTATATATTTTAAGTACCTATACATATAACAGTGACGACGGCGGCGTTGGTGGTGAAAAACAACATCAAATGGGTCCGCGCGCGGGGCGGCCGATGCGCGCTGTGTATGTAGGGTGTTTCGGCCCGCGGAACGGTAATTGATTTTGTTATACAGCTCTTGCACGCGACCGCACGCGCGCGGGTTTTACCATCATTATATGGCCCCGGGGGACGTTTATGTAATTCGAAACTGTATATACTGCACCGCCCCCGTCGCCGCCAACGCCGCAGGCTAAAACTGCGCGTTGACTCTTTACTTTTAAGGTTTTACGGAAAAATTGAAAACAAAAAAAAAAAAATACTACGTAACGAAACAAAACGAAAAAACCGTCACCACCACCACCGTCGTCGTCGTCGTTATTAAAAGCTACCCCCATCCCCGCGCACACACACCATAACATTAACAACCCCCACACTCTTCCGTACACGTCATCGCCCTTGCACCATAGATATACGCCGTAAGTAATATTATGTGCTCTCCATTCATCGTCGTCGCCGTTTTATTATATTATATTATTATTACTATTATCATCATCGTCATTAATACACGATGCAGTCGCCCGGGAGGGGTGATGTGACAGGGGTGGTGCAACACGTGATGCGTACTATACGACGCCGCCGCCGCCGCCCATATATTATAATTATATTTTCTGAATAATATGGTCTTGTGTTCCGGTACAAATACGATGGTGACGAATATTGTATATTATTGTTATGTAAGTATATTCAAATGATATATAAACAAAGTGGAAACAATCTACCACCCCCCACTGCAGGTTATATAATATTATGTAATATCATTGTTGTTATAGGTAAATGCGCGTTTATGCAATATTCCCGGACATTTTATTTCGTCTCGTAAAAAAATATGTCTTCATACAGGTTTTATTTGCAAGGTGTAGAACGGTCTTATAACATCCGTTATAATCATGTATCCTGCGGGTCACTACAGCATAACCCATTGTTGTTAAATTTTTAATATTATCGATAATTTTATATTTATATATAGGAAACGGAAATTTAATACTACACCTTCACCCCTGTGTCTCCACGCTGTATAAAGCCAATTGGGCAATGGACTTCTGTTGACTGCAGCACGTTATAGGCAAGGATATTAACCATAGCACATAGAGAGGCATTCTTGATATTTGAATTTTTAATCAATTGTTATAAGCACTACACAATTTACAAACATTTACGATTCTAGTATGCTCATAATCTTGATTCAAAATTAAAATATTAAAAAAACCTTTCAAAATGGCCTAGGCAATATCCTTGCTTTTAAATTTGATGATAAGTGAATTGACTCTAATATTAAAAATATCAAAAATAAAACGAATTTTTAAATATGCGTACAATTTGCGTTAGTATAACGTCCGTTAAAATATCTAAGAAATTCAAAACGTTTTAATCCTAAAAAACAATAAATACAAAAGTTGAGAAATGTTTTAATCCTAAATAATGTAAAACAATTTTTTTTTTTTAAATATAAGCCCAAACTATAAGTTATAATGGTGCCTAGTGGCAGTCATGCATAGTATTCAAATACAAATATTTGGATACTTGTATTTAAATACCATAAAGCCCACTTAATTAATTATTTTTTACAAGAATTTGACTATCAATAAAAATAACATTGTTTTGTTAATAATTAATACAACTTTTTATTTATTGTTTTGTTTGTAAATTATATTAACATTAGTTGAAAAATATGCAAACGAAACATATAATCATATTTTTATCTCTAAATCGTCAGGCATACTCTAAGTATTTATTAAATTGATAAAATGTATCATAGTAGTAACATAACAAGTAAACTGATGAACATAAATATATTTAATTATATTGTATACAATTAAAAAAAAAATATTTTGTGAATATTCGTAAAATGCATTTTTGTATAAGTATTTTTAATACTTTTCTATGCGAATACTAGTATTAGTATCTTGATACTTTTTGAAAATTATTTTTCACAAGACTGCATAGTGGCTATTATAGTACTTGTTTATATTGTATTATCAACTATAAAAATATCGGCAATCGCCAACTACTCTACAACTGATTTCTAAAAATTGCAGTAATAATAAGTATACATATGTGTGATATTTGTTAAATTTTTAGTTTATTATGTACACACTCTTTTCGATCAATAAAAAAAAAAATACATTGGTATAATATGCTTTTATTCTTTATTTATTTTTATTCGTGATAACGCTACAAGAAAAATGACTTCATCGTCAGGCTCATAGTCAGTTGCATTGCTAAAATGTATTATTTTTATTTAATATTATAATATCTATAGACTATATTACAATATAATACAAAAGTGAAAATCAAGTTATTGATATACTCAACGATACATACTTTAAATTATTTACTTAAAAATATATTTTTATATATGATTTTTTTTTTTAATTAGTTTAAATTATAAGAATATATATTTTAGAGTGTGTGGGGTGCAAAACCCCCTCAAGTCACTATAACGTAAATTCTATTTGTACAGTTGAGAAAAAATTCTTAAAATAATATAACCAACATTGTTATTGATTATTCGCCATTTTCTGTCATACCTTTGGAGGGTATCGTATAAAACGGGTTGGCCAATAATTCATCAACAAATAGCCTGTTATCATACGAGTAATATTATCGTCGATTTCGTATACAGCGCAAATAATAACGTTTTGGCGAAAGAGTGTGCGTATTATTATTATTATGGCAGTTGCAGAGTAATATTTCAACTTATAATAATATTATATGATTTATGATTATATTACAGTGTACATTGTAACATGTTGCAGTACAATCGCGTCGACACGGTCACACAAATTATACAATATTTATAATATAATGTTATAGGTGCTAAGGCTATGCTATGCCTACTCATTTAATATTATATACCTATAATAATGTGCGTGGATGTTACACCCAATAGAAATTATTGTGTAATCGCATAAACTCACTTTATACTTAGAGTGCTCGAAATTATATGCGTTACTCCTCAAGTACCTATATATTATACGGTTATAAGTCTTCGCCAGCAAAACGTGTTGTATCTAAAATAGTAAAACGGAATACCTGCAGGTCTATACCTACGTAACCGCAACCTGCTTAGTGTATAATATTATAATATTATAAAACTATATACTTTACTATTATAGTCTATGGACACTATACTTATAAATTATAATTCGTTTAGTGATGCGCGTGTGAAGATTCCGTTACACATTTAGCGTATACTGTTAAAACAACCCGCCGACAATAATTAGATACTATTCACACTGTCTTGTTCGAAAACGTTATCGGAATTTTTCGATAACACTGTCTATATACACTGCAAAAAACCATTACAGTTTAAAATTATTTCCTAGTGCAGGATTATTTTGAAATAATTCTGAATAATATATTAATATATATGTATTAATATATATTAATACCACAGGCATTGGTACACACACACACACACACACTTATCAAACAATTGAATGTCAAACATTCGTAAGACTCACAAAAGACTGTTCATTCGTGGTTTTGTTGAAATGTGAACGGGTCAAAATTTGTTCTGTGTGTACAAAAACAAGAGATTCAAAACAAAAAACCATAGAACAGAAATATACAGCGTGAAATCGTTTTTTTTTTAATCATTATATTTGAGTTGACATCGTACACAGTAACTTTTGAAAACGATCCAACAAACATAACAATATATGCGATATATGTCACTAAAAAATAAGGATAACCTATTATGATCAACCGTATATCGTCATCAAATGCCCAAAATACACTGAAGTACGCAAAATCTTTATTAACCCAGCCTCGTCCTAACGTCATGCATTTAACGAAGAAAATACGGAAGCAATATATTTATTTTTTCCATTATATTATAAAATTTAGTTAAAATTGTAAATAATGTTATTTTGTTTTATTGATGACCAGCTGTATCTACTCTAAAAAAATGCTAATACCATCGCTGTTGAAGGCTTAACAGCCTTAACAAAATAATACATAATTAAACGTATTTAACTAGGTTTAACATTGTTTTGTAAATTACGAAAATTGAGTCCAACATAATAAATTATAATAACTAGGACTAAGGCTTGAAGACCTTAGAGTACATATTTAAAACCCTCAAAATAACTATGCACTAATGCATTTAATAAAAATAATATATTTTCAAGAAATTTATTATAATATAAAATTATGTACCACTAAATTTTTTTTTTTTTTATTAGAATTAAGGCTTCAACTACTGAGGTCATTAGCCTGGTTTATAGGTTTTTATAGTAGGTTTTTATTGTGGGTTGAAGAACGGTTGAGTTGGAACACGTTTTTGAATGTGTGGCAAGGATTTGTTGCTAAAAACCCTGGTGGTCACCCATCCGGGAACTAGCAACACCGGCCGGTACGTACACTCAGAGCGTTTCCGCAGTTGAGCGTACGACCGCGCCACACTTTAATTCATACCGCTAAATTATAATATTTATATGAAAAAAAAAATTATGTAAAATACAATTTAAAATTTAACCTTCTTTTATTATGAAAAATATTTATACATCACTCGCATTGTTCTGCAACCGTATAATATAATATAATATAAATAAACTAGAAGTCCTTATAATAACTCATCTCTAATAATAACATTATAATCATATAGTTTTTGTAAGGTATGTTTATAAATATTTTTTTATCTAAGTGCATATGATATTTGTCTTAATTTATTTGTTTTAATTAATATAATATTGGAAATCATATTGGACATTATGTCACTAAAATATAAAAATTGTAGAGTACATCATGCAGGAGTTCTCGATGTTTTTTGTATAAATACCACCTAGAACATATTTTTAAAATGTTCACATACACCACTTAACAATATCAGACCTAATAAGCTATTTTTTTTATTTTGTTTATCAATAAAAATGTATGGATACTTACTTTCTTATAAGTAGATATTTCTTTTTTTTAGTCTAGAAGCTTTAATTAGAAACTAAATAATTATGAAAACATAAGCATATAATAAAATTCACGATAAGCAAAACCGAATTCCTTAATTATTTTTGTACGTTGGTGATTTGGTGGTTAGTACAATTGTTATTTTCATCAGGTGTTGTTTTGAATAAAAAACGGTAACTACGTCAATAACGGACTACAAATATTTGTAATCTTATCAGTCTCGAATCATTCGAGTTATCATACGCACGTTTATTCACAACTTAATATTATACAATTTGTTTAATATCAATAATAATCATTTTTTTTTCAGAGCGAGATTTTCTATGGGTTCCACCTATGGGATTTTCATGTACCACCTGTTGAGAACCGCTAGTTACGCGTATAATTTTTTACCGAAATGTTTTCTCAATAAAACAATCATGAAAAAGTAACACAATAGTAGTGATTTTAACGATTTTCAAAATCTGCACTGTGGGTATATCAACTATAATAATTATAAGCAATTGCAAATATTTATTCCAGTATCAATATCTACAATATTGTTTAGCCATTAAATTTTCAGAATATTCACACGTGATGAGAGTTTGAATTTAAAGGAAGGCAAAGATAGACAAGTTCGTGAAAATAACTCGAACAATATCATTAAGTAAGAAATTAATTTTTTATTTTCAACTCACACAAAGGTTTTTATATTATAACGATCAATGATGTTTAACAATACATTTAAAAGATATACATAAATACTAAATATTTAAATATGTTAGTAGATACCTATATTTACAAAACGTGTTTGGGTTATCACTCACACTGGAGATGCTCCGATCTCAGTCTTATATTTTATATCAAATAATATGGTCTTCAGCGTTTAAGACGCCTTATGTTTTGAAAGTTATCGAGTAGTTGAATTTCTGCTGGATTCATTTGTTTATCCAACCTTGTTTCGTGTTTGCGGACAAACTTAGTAATCTTGTCGTCATGGACAAAAGTTATCATCAAATCTCGGTGGATAATGTAATTTCAGTCGTACCGGTATCGGTATGCTGCGACAATAGTATCTACGAAGAGCGATATTTTGGCAGTATTGAATTATCTCAATGTTAAAATTATACTAACCCAATCCCAAAATTGTATTTCATAGGTCCATATTGATTAAATTATCGCTACGTACAGCAGACGTTTGCGTGTAAGGTGTAGTTAAAAGTGTTTTCCGGCCACCCAACAAAGTTTCCTCATTTTCTGCTTAATTTGCAGTTTTTTTCTGACGAGCATGTTTCCGGTTGAGTCGTGAGTCAAGGTGCATTCTTAGATATTTTGCAGAATAAGTCGTTCTGTGGGATGTTTTGACAATTTAAACGACAAAGTTTCCAAAATCAGTACCCACTTTCGGCGGGATTCACGGGCCACTAGTTAATTAATAATAAAAACATTAAAACCAAAAATATCAAAAAAAAGTTACTTTCAACTCGATGGATTCTTTTAAATAATCTGAAAAATGCTAGGTTATTTCAACAATCGATTTAACTAGTTCGGCCCCCTAAGTCGGATTAAAACAAACCAATTAGTTAATGTCAGGGAAAAAGTTTAAAAATAGAATTAAACTTTTTAACTCGACTGAAACTTTTTTACAACTATAATATATACAATCGATATATTGTCCACATTTGTATTTACCGCGGTACACGCGATCGCGTATTACAATATAATTGTGTAAAAAACAAATTTACTAATTAGGCGGATACTTTAAAAGCCGTTTAATGCGTATGTGTTTTTATTTGTAAAACACAATAAACACGTGTACCTATCTACGCCGCGCGCAGCAGTTAATGTCCGGCCGAAGTGCCGTAATAGTCTTCCACCGTTGTAATAAATAGGCATATCGCTTCGAATAAAGTACCTACATATATTCGAACACGCGTGTGCCTAAAATACGGAACGAGATTATCAAATAGTATAATAATATTATAATATAATACACATATAAACACTTTGAAGGATGGAGAAAAATAAAAAAATTAAAAAAAAAAAAAACGGGGAAAAAACACTGCGGCGTGAGCGCGGAGCCGAAATACAGACGACCCGCGGCACTACGAACCCAGTCATTAAAATAAATCAACAATGATCACTATTATAATTATACGCCTGTATACAACGTTTTATCACATTATTTAAATGTAATAAAATATCGTCGTGTCTGTCATAAGTGTGGGCACAATAAAATTTAATAGATTAACAAGTTAAGGAAAAACTAGTTCTCCTCCGGGGGTTTATTAAAGCAACACGCGGTTCGTCGTGTGTATAAAATATTACACGAGGTACGCATTTATTTTTATTTATTTATTATTATTACTATTTTTTCGTTAATCCTCTCTCCCCGCACAGTAATAATAATAATATCAGCTATCTATCGGTGGTAGGTGGTAGCCACACACATATCATGCCTCGAACGGTCGATCGGTGCTCGTATAATATTATTATTATTATTATTATTATTATTATTATTATTATAGGTACACATTTTTATGAGATATGCGTATAGATAAACAATATTATCATCACGCTGCCGCAGAGACGATATAGATCGACAAAAAATATTATGTATTAATGGTAATAATAATTATTGTTGTTTCAACGATCGGAACGTTGGATAAAATATAATAATATTATGAGCGCACGCGCGTAATAGAAGTGTGGGTTTTTGACGATAGGGAAAAGGAAACAAAATTGCAGACTCATATCGAACGGCTATTAAAATTATTATATGCCATATTTTATACGTGGGTAGGTTCAGCAGCAAGTAGGTGCGTATTAAAATACAGCAGCTCGGTTCAGATACAAACGAGTGACAAATGAAAAATGAAAAATCGATTTTATATATGGTCAAACGTACGAAAATACAATAAAATAAATAATTTAAGATTTGTGCTCATGTTTTAAGATTCCCAAAAAGAATATTTTACTATTCAGATTTACAAATTGGCTATTTTAAATTTTTCCAAAAAAAGTTAAATAATATTTAAAATCGATTATTTTTAGCATTAAAAAAATTGTGTATATTGCACACGTAGCACGGGCGTATATAATATAAATAATATATGAAAACAAAATTTGAAAAATCGATTAAAGTGATTTAATTTGTCAGACCGTTTTGTATAAAAGTTACACCTTGTATGATATAGATAGGTACCCTGCAATGCCTCACCACGAAAGGATAAGGATTTCGATTCATCTGCGTGCACGCGTCCGTCTAAATTAGTGTCGATATGATCACATACGCGTCACGATGGTTCGACGTTTTCTTTATAATAATATTATATCATTTTTTTTATTATTATTATTATTCATTTTCGTGGATAATATAATATAACTGGTTTTCAGGAACTCGAAGATCGTCCGGACGAGATAGCGTTAAACAAATTATGTGGGCAACGCGCGCATGGCATCTTAAATAAACTATATTTTCGTATTTTTATTTCCCCTTTCATAAATAATAATAATAATAATAATATATAATATCACTACATTATAACGCGACGCGAGACCCAGCCAGGCCTGCATATTAGGTATATTATATAGATATTGTATACTCGCTTATATATAATATATTATTATTACAGGACGAAAAAAAAGAAAACGACGACGACACACTCGTTTATATAATATTATTATTTTAATAATAATAATGCACACATGAACAGCGTCCAAAGAGCAGTCCTCTCATAAACCGTGTCTGTTTGTGTATTTAGACAGTGCTTGAACTGAGGGGACACCGCTATTCTTTTTAGAAAATATTTATGCGTTCCCCTTCTAATTATATATTCTAATCAATACGGCATTTAAATTATCAGTTAAGTACAATTTTTTTACATATTCCGCTAATATTTTCTTTGTTACCAAATAAGCTATCAAATACATACGAATATTTATTTCGAGATTTGATTAGTAAATGTGCAACGTTCAATCTTGATTTTAATCCAAAATTAATCGTTGCCGATTTCGAACAAGCTATATATTTTGCAGCTAAACAATCCTGCTCTTCAATACTTTTAGTAGGATGTAGTTTTCATTTATCACAAGCTTGGTGGAGGAATATCCAAAGTTGTGAACTACAAACGTAGTATAAAAATCCTAATTCTGAAGTAGGAAAATGGCTGCATTTAATTTTTGGTTCGCCACTTTTTCCACACGAAGAATCAGTAAGTATATTCGTTTATTATATAATTATACATTTATACCTAACTAATAAGTTTTTCTTAGGTATTGTGAACGCAATTAGTCTATTGACCCTGAAATTCTTAAAGCGCAATTGGTATATGAAAAGGTCATTTTAAGCGCAATTAGTAAACTGCCTTGCCGCTCCCCCTAGAGTTTTAATTAAGTTGGCCCCAACACTTATTTTATATTAACACAACTAAGTAAATGTAATAATATGTATAGTTTGTACATATTTTACAATGGTATTATATTATATTAAAGTCAAGAGTTTTCTTTATTAAAAAAAATTATCATTTATTTTTTAAATTATCTTTGCCCCCCCCCCTTAGAAAAAAAACTGGTTACTCCCATGGTTAGCCTTAGCAGTACGCAAATAAGAAAACATTTCTACCCACCTACCAGTTATAGCTTTTATTGTTTACAGATAATCTATAAATATTCAGAGGTCAAAGTTGAAGATTTAATAATAATTGGATAGATATTAACATTTCATAAATACAACTCATATAATTAGCTACTCTCGGGAAAATTTTTTTTTATGTGTAAAATTATAGGTTTTCACGAAAACTGGAATTTAAAATATGATTTTAATTTAAAGTTTGAAATGTAAACGTAAGTGTTTAGTTTAAAGTGTTTTAGAAAAAATATGTTAAGGGATGAACAGTCCGAAAAAAAAAATGAATGGCATGATATCTCCTCCAATTTGATCACTATTATATAGATAGGTATGTACTAGATATTATATATCTTTCAATAAGTAGTATAGATTAGACACGTCTTACGACCTTCGATGTATTAATTGCTACTATTGGGTTACACGACCAATTTTGTCTTTAGTGAAATAGCAAATTTTAAAGTAAATATTTGAAAATCATTATTAATTAATAAAAACATACATATTGGGTTTCTTAATACGTCATGCAGATACAGTGCCTATATCTGTACTCTCTATAGTCTAAAATATTATTTAATACTAATGCTGATATAGTATTCTGTGGCACTGTATCCGTCGTGCGGCGCCGTCGTGTCTGCAGACTGTAATATGTTTACATATTTACTTTTCCATAGTTACCGAACGTCCTATTATAATATGTATTATACCGTACACACACACACACACACACACACACACACACACACACACACAGGAATAGCTCTGTAAGTGTAATCGTTTTATGGTATCGAAATATAATTATTATTTTTTATTGCTCGCCTGTAATTAACAAATTAAATGTTACATTGTTAAACATAATATTATGTACCTATTGACCAATATTTCAATACCATTAATACGTCACATACAGTGTTGGCGAGTAACTTGACTAAGTCCGAAGTTACTGTAATGAAATTGCTTTTTGAGTTTTATTCGATGGTAATTTAATTACATTTTATCATATGTGATTTATACGTAATTTAAAAAGTTACTTTTTTGTAGTAAAAATACAAAAATTAGGTACGTGTTATTTTAAATTTTTTTTTAATCTAACCTTTATAAATCAATTGAGGATACGTTATGCAAATATATAATTTAAGTATGATAAGAGTTATAGGACTGACATTAACATTTTGTTTAAGAGTTATATTTGACAAGAAAGTTTTATTTAAGATTCTGAGCGGAGCGATGATGAATGTAGTGATTATACAATGAGCACAATTTATTTTTATAAACATTTAAACTTCAAATTTTGACCAAAATTGACCATCGAACATTTGCAAGTTGTTTTGTGCTTAAAAATTTATAAAATATTCAACTTTTATAGTTAAGGATTGAAAATTAAAAACAGGATTTTTCGTAAGCTGTTTTAGTAAGGTTTTAAAATATTTAAGATACAAATGCACACTTTTTTTATAAACATTTAA
Organism: Pentalonia nigronervosa; assembly: GCA_014851325.1. Taxonomy (NCBI): domain Eukaryota; kingdom Metazoa; phylum Arthropoda; class Insecta; order Hemiptera; family Aphididae; genus Pentalonia; species Pentalonia nigronervosa. The sequence continues at coordinate 205,067 of JACXSJ010000605.1, forward strand.
AATTCAAATTTTAACCCAAATTCATCAAAATCTCAAATGTTTACAAATTATTTAATAGTTAAAAATGTAGAAAATGATCAGTTTTTATAGTTAAGGATTGAAAGTTTAAAACAAGGTTTTTCGCAAGTATTTAATAGTGTAACCAATATATATTTACATGGTTGATTTTTATGTAGAAATTTTAAGTTCAAATTAGGACGAAATTAGATATTTAAATAAAGAATAACAATGTTAGTTATTTCGTTGTATTTTAAAAATATTTTTCGTTTGTGTTTAAAACTTTTAAATATATTATTTCATTTTATACATTCAATGACATTTTCAAATGCAATGTTTTCTGCAAAAATTAATTCAACCTACTGTATTATTAATAGTAAAATTAATTATTTTAATAGGAATAATATCTTAAAAAATAGTTATATAGTTTAATAGTCTACATTAATTTATATCAGGGGTCTCCAAACATTTTTATTCAAGGGCCACATAAAATAAAAAAGCTCTTAACGCGCCAAAATGTATAAACACATAAATTTTTTAATTTTGTAGAAATATATATAATTTTAAATATTTAAAAAATAATTCTTACAATATGCCTACTTAAATATACTTAATTTTAATAATATATTTTTATTAACGAGAAGCATGAAATTGATGGTTTTTTGCCAATATTTTATCAAATTCAGGTTTTGGGTTACTTGTTCCAATTTTCAAAATTGATTCCAAATGTTTGTCAAACATGGTTGATCTATATTTCGATTTAACGTATTTCAATTTAGAAAAGGCTTGTTTGCACAAATAAGTAGTAGTAAATATAGATATATATTTAATTGTAAATTATTTTAAATTTGGATATTGAGTATCTGTGAGAAATTTATAAAAATCAACCAAAGTCTCTTCGCTATATTTGATTCTTAATGCATCATTACATTGCAAATCAATCGTTTCCATTCGTAGAGTGTGCTAGGCAACTTCTCAATATCACAACTAAACGAATTTTGAAAAATACTGATTTCTTCAGATTTGACGTCAAGGTCAGAAAAACGATGTTGGAATTGAATTTTAAGTTCAGAAATTATTTTTTGAGCAAAGTTACATACATATTTTTAGATTATTTACCGTCATTTGGCGGGTCGGTGAAAATTTGTTCACGGGCCGTAGTTTGGAGACCTCTGATTTATATCATTAGATACAAAATTAACACATCCATGAAAGTGACCAACTTGACGCCTAATGTATAGCAAGGTGGTACCCACTTGTCGACCTTTTTAATTAGTTGTAATTAAGTCATTTTAGATCAGTGATTTTGAAAATACACTGTTATTTAGAACACATTTAAAAAATAAAAATAAAATGTGTTAAACAATATACATATATAATTTTATATCGTTGCTATCTATTACTAAGTTAATATATTGATAATATAATTATTTAGCTCCAGTGATAGCTTTGTAAGTAAAAAATAAAAGTAACTTTAATTGTAATAAAGTTACTTGTTTAACTCAAAAGTCATGAAACATAATCAAATAAAAATAACTAAAAATGTAACTTAAGAATAATTTAATTTAAATTTTAAAAATCATTAAAAAAATGTAATTTTCTTAACACTGTATACAAAATAAAAAACATTTATGATTATATTTCCAAGTCGTGCTCGATATGTAGGTACCTAAACTACCTATACGAGTATTGTCATATTAGTAAACAACTACATTACGTATTAGCACTTAAAAATTTTTTTTTAACAATTATGATTAAAATGAATTATAATAATTAGGGCTCAGATTTTGTAGCAAAATAAATCCTTAAAAAAGCATTTTAAGTAGCCAAAAAAAGCCAAAAAAAGCATTTATTAATTTAATTCTAAAAAAGCAAATTTCAATTACACATAAAATTAAATATTAAAAAAGGAATTCACAACCATATATTTAGTCAAGTTACTTTCATTGAAACTCATTCTGTTGGGTGCTAATATATTTTTATATATAGAAAAAGACCTTTCCACGTCAACTGATGTAATCGGTGCATATTTCATATAAACTAAATCATTTGAATCATACTGTTCCACATTTACGTTTAGTGTAGTGCCATTATGAATACTATTGACTTTTTGAAGTTCTGCCAATCCATTATTTTTTGAAAAAACACGATTGCACTTTTCTAAAATCAATTTCGCTACTTCGCCATTAGCTTCCTCTAACTTTTGTTTTGCTTCTAACACAATACCTATACTTTTTGCCGGCCAACTAAAGTATTAGCACGTGCTATAAAAATACGTAGA
>JACXSJ010000605.1:207444-219576 GCA_014851325.1 Pentalonia nigronervosa
AAATATATAAAAATCAAGAAAAAATAACCAAATAGGGGAAAAGCAATAAAAAGCAGATTTTATGGAAAAAAGCAAAAAAAAAGCAAAAAAAAGTTTACTTCATTAAAATCAGAACGATTCAAAACGTATTTATATAAAAGAATTATCTTTCTATCACACTTCCCTCAAAAGAAGCATTTGCTACAAAATCCGAGCCCTAATAATAATTATATATTATTATAATATTATCTCCAACAACTTTGTACAATGTATTAATAAGTGTGTGAGTGGATATAGTTGTACGTGGTTAGATAAGGTGGTTTTTCGATTATTTTTGTGTAATATATAGTGTATATATTTAAAATATTTTGATTTTTGATGGTATCTATTCGTTTCCAAATAAACAGTTTCTTATAAAAATATAATATTTAATAAAATTTGAACCAAGATGTCTGATACAACAATATGAAAGGTACCTACATTATAACACATTACACATTTTACTATACTACATTTTGTTTATTAAGAAACCACATAGCAACGATGACGTCGTAGCTGAAAATAACATATAGCATGTCAATGGTTACAAGCTTACGACAGATTTATTTATAACAACATTTTTATTACAAAATCAATGTCTTAATTATATTACAATAATCAATAATACATTCCATAAAACATTATTTCTAGAGTGACTAAATAATCACTCAAAACTGTTGGTTAACTTAATGAGTATTCGTTTTTGAAATAATTTTTTTTGCTTTTAGGCATGCGTTTTACACTTATACTCGAGTAATTTTGATATATGTCGCTTTAACGGCTTTACAACAATCTATAAGTCTGTTAAACTTTAGAAATGAAGATACGTACAGGGGAACCGGGTGATTCATATGTAATACTGAAGATGTTTGAATAGGTAGTTTGAATTTATGAATTTGTGCGTTTTTATAGAACAGGTGAGTCGCTAATAACTGTTGTGAGACGCCCATTAACAGTTGACTCTTTTCATGTTCCTCTTATCTAAAACCTGCTTAAATACTTATTCACGAAAAACTATATTCGTTTAATAGTATTCGATATAATTGTACAATACTTGTATACTTAGACATTTTTAGACAATACCTAAAATTGTAATTCAACATCACACATTATATTATTATAGTCATTGTAAGTCTTATTATATTATTATTGTTAAAATATTATGGATAAACATCGCAGCATCAGCGTAACTTGTGAGGGGGTCCTTCAGCACCCCCACCCAATCACTGTTTTAGCATCCCCTGGCTCCTGTTATAAAAAACCAAGAATATTATAAGAAAACAGTGGTTTCTTTATTTTATATAGGGTTTTTTTGTTATTTGACGTTTTTATTAAAAAAAAAACTATGTAATAAGAGAATTTTCCTAACTTTAACAAATTAGTTTAAATTGCAGTTACAATTCCAATAAGTTCTGTAACATGTAAACGAAGTTTTCCAATTATGCAACGAATTAATATTTGATTGTGGTCTATTTTAAATATTCAAAGAGATGTTTCAAATGACATAAAAACAGAATAAGTGTTTGATAAGTAAATCGCAAAAACAAAGAAAATAGTTTTGAAATTAATCTAAATTATAAAATTATGGTTATTAAGTATATAAATATTATATTATCATAATAATACAATTATTTACTTTGTAAACTCGCGGATCAGTGAGATATAAGGTGAGTATATATATAATTTCTAGGACCCCTGAAAATGTTGGTCCATGCATCGCAGTAGCGCGGGCGCGGTAATTATACCATATCTGCACATTTATATTATTTACCTACAATATAACAGCTGCATTGTTTCTCGGCAGTAGAATTCCTCTCGAAAATCGTTATAATTTCGCGGGTAAAACAACGCGTGACCACGGGGCATTCAAGTCGAGTGGCCATATTGTAAAGCGTTATATACGGCAACAGCAAATACGCGCACAAACGCTCAGACATAATATTATGATATAGCTTGATGGTCGTGGTGTACATTGGTAGCAGCTTTCTCCGGTAAGAGTTATGATAATAATAATAATAATAATAACATCATACGGGCGGAAAATAAAAAAAAATCGACGGCCTCGGCAAATGCGGACGAATCGTGATGTGATGGTAGATCAATTAGTTACACGGTCGGATCAAGCGCAAGTGTGTTATTAAATAATATATAGGTGTTATCGCCGTTTCCGTGGTTGTTGTTATTGTTATGGTCGTCGTCGTATCCGATATAAATCACGGCCGTAATCAGGTTGATTAACTACGTGTGGCTCCGCACAATATACATTACACGGGTATATACCCAATATACCTTCGCGGTATATACCTGTATCGTCGTGTGTATGCGTCCACCTTTTAATTTAATACCAAATAGACCGCGGCCGAGGTGCGTGTAATCACCGCAGGTATTGCCTTACCTACAGGTTTTTTTTTTTTTACTCCGTCCGCGTAGATTTCATTTCGGTCTCCCACAACACACACACACACACACACACATACCGTTTTATTAATATTGACCGTCACCGTGGTAAGTCTTATGATACGCCGCCAAATGTATATAATATACACATTACACGCACACACGCGGAAGTAATGTGCCAATCCTTCGCAAACGGATATCGGCGGCCTGACATGTGTATATATAAGGAATTATTTTCACTGCGGTTTTTCTACTACTAAATCAACCATAGCGCGCTATAACATTATAACCATAACCAGACATTTTTTAGAATGGTTATAATTATACTAAGAATGGAAATGATTACAATACAAATACCGAAAGAGCAATTTTATCTTATAAATATTTATTATTATATTAAAAATATTATGGAAAATGCATTATATATATATATATATATATATTTAAAACTATTGACAATTTCATCTATGTCATATTACGATGAATCGTCATCAAAGCAACTCCTGATAATCTAACATTTCCTTGTTTGATCTTCAAAAACGTTTTTATTACTCGCGATGACGGAGATAAGTGTGTATACCGTACCCACGATATCGGAAAATATTTTTATTCATCATTTTATTATAAAAATGTAATATGTAATGTAAAAACTATATTATATATTTTATAATTAGGTATACGCAACCATCAAAATCAGTAAAAAATGTATCCGCGGTCCGCCAGTTGGTGACTCCTGTTATAGATTATCAAAAAACGAAAAACTATAGGTATGACATGAAAACGGGCCACAGTGTGTGGATATGTAATACAGTATAAACATAAGGTAATATGCATGTAATGTTTTAATTGAACTTGAAATTTCAGTATGGGCACTGGCCCAAAAGGCCTCCCCCTATGTGGGCCAGTGTTTAGATACATATATTAATTATATTAGACGTATAAGTATCCATGATCTAAGATGCATATCGTCGCACTCTTAAATCCCCCACTAAATAGGACACACATTTACAACACATAACCACCACATGGCCATAAACAATCATCCAATATGTGAATCATATGGAGTAGATAACACAGTCGAAGACATCCTAACCTAATGTCAACAATTTGATGACTCAAGAAACAACCATCACATACCACATATATTAGAAAAAGCATTGCAACCAAACCGTCAGCCCTTCAATCAAATAATAGCATCATTAATTTCCTAAAAGAATTTTAATTATATAACTTAATCTAAATATAATCCATACCATGAACAATAATAATATGTAAATATAATGTAAAATAATGTTCTAGTGGCCAATGCAACTAAGATAAAAAAAAATTATAAACCAACTATGATTTTTTATTTGTGATAAATGACAATTTATATTAAGACTTTTAATAGATTTAAATATTTCTTCGAAGATAAAATAATCAATGGAGATAAATATATAACTACAGTTTAAAAGTTTTAAAATAAGTAGTACACTAAAAAATCCCGCCTGAGTGTGACTATGGAAAAGACATTATTATTTAGTTTAACTTTTTATACTAAAATATTTCTGTGCAGTGTTAGTTGCTGATATACAATTTGCTAAAATGTTTAGGTATTGTTTAGGTACTGCTTTATTGTAATCAATGTCGTAGCACTTAATCGTTTTAGAATTTTTCTTCGATAATTTTATAATTATTCAAAATAGATTATCATGATTCTTGAAAAAGTTGATAATGAAAATAATACGTTTTTAAATGTTACTCCTCAAATTATGCATGGCACTTTTTTGTTTCAGAAATATAATTTGTATACATGTATGCATGCTTATTATTTCAGTAAACCATCAATTTAAAGGTATGTAAATCATATTATATTATGCTAGTAACATCGCTGGTAGACCACAAACTAAAAAACAACCTTTTATTTTCAGAGGGTGAAATGTGTAGAAGTTCCTTACACCTAGAGCGCACAATATTTTTCAAAACCTGGTGTCAGTATAAATATAGGTAATTTAATATATTTACCTGAATAGTTAAATGCATAACTTATTTTTTGTTTGTTATAAATTGTAAAGTTGGGCTGAACTGTTCAATGATCAAAAAATCAAACCGAACTTTAAAAAAAAAGTGTGAGCGAGTACTTGTACCTGTAGTACCTGTAGTACTCACGGGATATTATTTTTGTGTATAAAGTGTAAACATCTAAATGCATTTTGGGTGGCACAAGATAAATAAAATAAATTTGAATGTGATGAAGTGATTCAAGTATTTGTACTGATGTAATTAAATAGTAACTGGAAACATATACCATGAGTAGGATTGGATTCTATTCTCTAGTCTAAGAAATATACTGTGGTAACATTGTAGTATTATATCGCTTACTAAATTCAGTTAATCACAGCGAAGAATTTGTTCTTCTGGAAATCACTACAGTTCACGTAGCAGTATGAAGTTATTTTGAATCCGTGATAGAGTACACAGATTATAATAAACTCAACCATGGTTTTGGTTTTTGGAACTAAACAGACCAAACGCTGGATCATGACGTTTACTATATGTTAGGTTACTATATGTCTGCAAAGTATGTTTTCTTCACTGCTCACAGCTAGTACTATTGTAAGTTATACCACAGTAATTTTGAAAGCTCTACACAGTAATTAAATATTTTAATTAAATAGAATACCACTATGTAGAATGCTCCAGGTTGCTAATCTAAATGTACCCTAGCTGTTTTGGTTACGTTGTCTGGCTACTTATATCATTTGTACGCTTTTTTGTCATTGTTATATTTTTCTTAAAGCCTTATTACTTAATTGTTATTACCTGCATACATGTATAATTGTTTAACTGCCGATCGGCGTAAAATATATATATAATAAATAAATAAAATACTGGCATCACTGTAAGCAATGCATTTTTACGATGAAGCTGACGTTTGTACGGTATTACTATAGCCTCAAATTTAAAAGGAAAGCGCGTATAGATGTTTACACATCAAAAATGATTCTGTGAGGAGACGGTCTAATTTTTAATGGGTAACAATAATAAAATATTAGATTCTGAAGAATGTAAAGAAATGTGAAGAATGTATATGATTTTACAATGATGAGTTTTTTTTGTTTTTATTTTAGTGTTTGAATTACACTTTTTCTAGTAGAAAAATGTTCTAATCATACAGTTTGAAGGAGAATTCTAGTAAAAAATTAAATCTAGTTGGTACTTTTGGAAGGTCAAAATTTAAAGATTTTAGTACTTTTTATACTAATAATTGGGAATTACAAATAAAAAATATGAACATTTCTTAATATTTTAATATTATTATTAGAAAAATAATTGTTTGATAACCATAGTAATCAAAGAGGTAAATTTTTTTCACTCGGAATCGTTTTTTTGTCGTATATACAATGATTTATAATTAAATTAAAGTGTAACACATCTGTAATAGACGTATAATAGTGACCTACTCAAGACGAGAGACACTCGATACCTACACTGTACAGCAGAGCGGTTACCTATTTGACGGCTTTTTATTTTTAAAATTATTTTTAAATGCACTTACTAAATTCCTTCCTAATGACAAACTAGTTCCGATTTGCTTGTAAAATATCTTATTCGATAATTCTCTTTCTATACATGTTATTATCGCCAGAATTGTACTGAATCTGTTTTGAGTCATTGCCGACCTGAAATATGTTTTGGTTCTTCTCATATTATAGTCCTCATACATATTCATAAATACGTGAACATAGTACATCCACAATACTATAGTACATTCATTATAATATATATATAAATTTTTTTTTATTGAACTTTATCTCGGAAACCATGCCGGCCATTAGCTGTTTGTATAGGTTATTTTAGTAGGTTTACAATTACTTGGGAAGAGAATATGGTTGATTCTAACACGTGTGTATATATGTCGAGGATTCATCACTAGAACTCGGGTGGTCAATCTTGTAAGAACTAGTGGCACCGGCTGATGCATACATATTTTATATAACTACTAACCATTCGTTTATAATTTTGCATATCGAACCCACGACAATATTTTTTTTTAACGGGGGGATATAGAGGGTTTAAAGAATAATAACATAAATGGGGGAGAGGGGAGGCTTAGCAACCCCTTGCTAGTTACTCCGAGGCCTTCGTTACATCATATACACGGCGGGTACACTTCACCTAGATCTATAATAATAATAATAATAATAATAATACGCGTTACAACGTGAGAGCGGAATGTATATAGGTAGGTACGCGTTATTGGTTTCAATTAAGGCCGCTTCGCAGTCGTGGGCACATGATGAAAACGATCTCGCGATTAGGGTGTGAAACGCAGGCACCTATTTATAATACACGTATACACAATATAATATTAATACACCTCGTACCGATAGTCATAATATACCTCCTGCCTACCGATAGACAGTATTATTATTATACAATCACGTATAATATATAGTGTCCTCCTCCCCCGCGCGATCGGGAAAAGTCCGGTTTAATCGAGATCTCGCCGCAATACGGCGTGTACGATACGCGCCGCGCGCGGACGACGAGAGAGTGTGGGCACGACGAACGGAAAAAAAGAAATAAAAAACCCATATCCACTACACCAAGACAACAGCAACAGCAATAATATACATATATATATATATTAATTACAGGGCGGATTTGGAAACGTTTCGGTGCCGAAGCGAGAATGTGTCGGCTTCGGCGGCGGCGGTGTGTGTGTGTGTGTGTGTGTGTGTGTGTAACCGGCAATTTGCGTTAAATTAAAAACTATACATTATCATATTATTTACGCCTCGTACCTGCGCGTGCGATAAATAGGTGTACACGTTATACATATTATACGTGCGTGCGTGCAGAGTACATACACAGGCGCCCCGCTCTGAGGCGTCTATAATATATAATATGCGTATTATATTGCGTGGATACAATGCACAATAATATTATACACATACAATAACGCGTCGATCGCCGAAAATTAATTCGAATCGCGCCGCGCGGACACGACCGTCCCAAACGGGATTTTTACGCGTTACGTTGCTATATAATATTGTACGGGCGCGCTCGCCGGCTACGATTACAATATAATACGATGATGCATACGGGGTGATCCGTTGCATGTGACACACGCGACGATCGTTACTAATTCAGAAAACGTTTTTGAAAATATTTCTCTTCCGCGATTTTAAAGTCGTTGAAAACGGCGATGTTTTGGATGTCTTTGCATACACAGGAGGCCATTTACCCGCACGTTCTACTTTTTTTTTTAAAAATTTTTTAATTCTTTTGAACGCAATGATACGCGTTTTATTTTTGCGTTCCGACGCAGAACGTTGTGATAATATTCAGAGTGTATGTTTTCGATCTGTAGAAATCAAATTCGGACAAGCTTTATCATCTGGTTAAAAAATATTTTTACAGGTTCAGAATAGCGGAGTGGACATTAGCGTTTGCTGGGGTATCCCACTACACCCTTGGTTCGTCATAAATAAGATGTGTGAATACCTAAATACTCGTAACTCGTAGACTGTACTCGTCTAAAATTCAGTTTTTATATGACTATATCCAAGTACCTACTCCAAAAAATAGTAAATAACATCGTTTTTTGACGACTCAATACAAGGGCACTTCCTAATAGTGGACGTTTTTTTGGGATATCTCGACTGCTTTTGAATAAGCAAACCTCCGAATATCGGACTCCCCGAATAATGGGCACCTATTTTAATCTTTATTGAAAAATAATGACAAAACGATGACAGAAAAACGCTCTCGCACTAGTATATGGCATTGTTTATATCTACTCGTTATGGGACGTATAATGACTATTATGACGAAAACGTCAATGTCTCGAATACCAATGTTTTGGAAATTTTGTTAATTAGTGACGGTTTTTGACGCGATGAGTTAAAACGTAAGCGGTTATCGCAAAAAAAGTTGAAATTTTAGACTTCCGTCAAAATAAAGAAAACTTAGGAGTTATCCATTTTTTAAATTGATATCATTGTTAATTACATATTTATTTTTTATTAAATATTCACATAAATACATTACAATGCATGCTAACATTTTCATATGACGTGTGTATCATTAAAACATTTAAATTATACCATTTAAACATTATTATTATTATTAACAACATTATATATTAACTCTTGATGAATTATAAAAATTGACACCATCTGAATAGCAGACGAAATTTCGGCGACCGAGAGTGTCCGCTATTCGGAAGTTCCCCCGTACTGTGTAAAACAAATATTTTCAAAAACGATAATAGCTACATAGTTTTTGAAGAAATAATGGCCGGTGTCTCCCGTGAAATGGTTCACCCGGTACCTCCGTGGTACACATTATAGCTCTATGGCGGTACCTATATTATAGTATAATATTGTATTATACATATGCGCGCGTGATCTATGACCGATATTATTATTATTAAAATACACGTTCGGCCCGCTTTTTATTGTACGGCGAAACCGCGTGTAACCATATAGCGATGATTTGGTGTAATAATACGTCGCCATCTCGTCACGATCGCATTCTCTTAATAAACCGCACCGAAATGCGTTTAAGCATATCGTTCGCACTCATCTGCGCGCCGTCGACGTATCCCAAACATATTATTATGAGTTGTTATATTATTATGTAGGTATAGGTACAGACGGGTACTCGAGAGGCACCGTCGTCGTCGTACGTCGTATAACGTGATAATATTACCTATAATATTATCGCGATGCTTGTGTGTATATTATAATATCACACTTTCCATCCCGAATAGCAATAAGCTGCTCGTCCGACGCGCTTTTTTGTTTTATTATAAAATTTTTTTTTTTTTAATTCTTCATCCGATTGCGTCATCGTGTATTGCATCCTGTGCAGTGCAATGGCTAAATTCGGTTAGATAAATTTGCGTACATACCTTATCCGGATAAAGTCATCGTAAGTACTTTTACCCCGTTTAAATAGGGTATAGGTAAATTACAAAATTGACATTTCTAACTATCATCCAAATTATAGAAATTATGACCGTCTAAATAAATTTGCATGATCGTTTAAATTATTTGAATGTCATTAGTGATTTAAACTTTTTTGTGTTTTTTTTTTTTTCGTCATAATATAAAGTGTTATAACTGTAATGTTACTTTAACGATTGCAAGCCCTGGTATCCATATAAACTTTACTGAACTTAAAGTGTTAAAAAAATTAAGTAACTTTACCAGCCTTGATATAATGGCCGCTATTTGGAGGTGGCCGTCTTTATAATACAGTTGACAGTTAACAGAAGTAGATTACTCTCATATTATCGCTAAAAAAACATTTATTGTCTTTCGAGCATCACAACAAACAAACCATTCGTATACGTTATCGTCGCTTTTTGTTTTTACGGTGTTTACGGTTATTATTTAGTAAAAAGATATAATAGTATAATTTTTTTAAATTATTTATTTTTATTATTATTGGGTTTTCATAATTATTTAAATACCACGCATCTTTATTGTTTACCAGATCAGTGGTTTGAGTGTTTTCCTTATGTAAATTCTAAATCCTAACTTGTATGATGGCGTGCACGCGCGCTCGCATTTTCTATCTCGTACGAATCTAATAACTTGATATTTTCGTTTGAGTTAATAAAATATTTTTACATTTAGGCACCATGTCGTATAATAATAATATAACATACGGATCGAAATCAACTGGCATTGGGCGCACTAATGAAACATGATAAAATACACCAACCCGTTGTGTCGGTCGCGTTACCGTCTATATGTTCGGCCAGATAACTATAAACTGTAGTAATTATATTATAAGTATGTATAATCGAAAACAATTTAACATTTTTCCACTTTTAATACGTAAAATATTCTGACCGTAATTATTTAGAGCGTTCACTGTATAATATAATGTGTTTCTCCAAAAACACACTAACATTGTAGGTACCTACTTTGTTTCCATTTTGAATTCGATCCGTTAAAACGATCAAAGTAGCTGGCATCTTATTACAAACTATGTAAACGATCATGCGTATGATTTAAAAAATCTAAAAAAAATAAGGTTATACTACCTATTATGTTTATGATATCAACGAAATACTGTCGTTTGAAAAGCGAACTCTGTTTCTAAATAAGTCGGCGTAAATCAAAGTCTATAAGTTGTACTTTTGCAAAAACTAAATTTTTTTTTTTTTAAATAATATAATATAATTCAACTGTGTTCTGCTTTTTTTTTTTGTACGATTGATTGAAAAATATACCTGAATAGCACAAGACGTGGTTTAAAAAGATCAAGCAAAACTGGTATATTATTTCGTTTCAAGATAACAGCGGGTACACTTTCGTAGTAACATTTTTAAGAATATAGTATAGACAATTACGATTAAAAATTATTGAAAATTTAAAATGGAATATTATAATAATTTAAAGGTGCCTATTTCAATATATTTTTAAATAAATTGACAAATTATGTCTGTGGGCTCAATTTATTATTATTTGTCATTACAAAATATACTCAAAAGCATTTCGGTAGGTACTTTAAATTAGATAGGTAGGTGAGGGCGTCGCTCAATTGCAGCCCAAAGTAACCTTTTCACATATCCCGATTGCGTCCGATACATATTTTGACATAAATATAACTATCATATCACGATTCACACGATCATCAATATTCGCTGTGGTAATTTCCAGTTAATTAAAGATAAAAAAAAAAGAAAATAAACTGTAAGATTGCAAGGTTGCTAGTGGAACAAAGTTATATATTGTGCTATTAGTGTTGTTTGGTTCTTCGTTTTATAAAGCGTAAATGATGGAAATTTACGAAATTTTAAGCGAAAAAAATAATCAAATATTACTAATATTTAAATATAAATTTTATAAGCTATTAGCAAATGAAATAGAAAAATAGTGTTGCACAAATAAAAGTAGTAAAAGTTTTGTTAAACGATACAATAAAGAAATTTTAATAAGCCAAGGTAAATTTAACGTTAATGATCACAATCACGAAGCCAATATTCATCAGATATTGAAACATCAAAAAATACTTAATGGTATTAAATGAAAGGCAACTGAAAATATTTATGAGCGACCGTCAAAATTAATCCATGGTGGTTTAAAAGAAAGTGTAAGTCCATAATTTATAATTTTGCATACATACGTATCACTAGTGATAACATTTTCAAATAAGCTATTTTGTGAACTAATGTGTGTTTGGACGCAATCAGGATACTTATATTTGGGATAAAATACGACTACCTGTATTCGGGCCACAATCGGGCTTACAGCAGGTAGGAAGATTCCTACCTAGATACCTTTATTGTTAATTAGTAGGACTAGGAAAATGATGCACTAAAACCTACAATAAAGGCATTATAAAATTGCCAATAATGCTACAAAAAAAAGCATTATAACCATGAAAATGCAACTAAAAAAGACTTAAAAATGTAAAAGTTTAGCTGAAAAACATTTTAATGTCAAACAATAATTTATTAAACATATTTTTATATGTTCAAACAAATGAATTTTTATAACAACTAAATACAATTCAATAAATATTGAAAAAAAATAAATTAAAAACTGTTTTATTAAATTTTAGGTACCTGTTTATTATATAAATATTCAATAAGATAATAAGATATTATAATTTTCTTTGATATTTTGTAATATTTTGAAAAAAATCTGTATTCAACACCATCATTCTAAAACAAAAATGAATTAAAAAATTATTTTAACTACAAAAACTTAA
>JACXSJ010000606.1:0-218390 GCA_014851325.1 Pentalonia nigronervosa
ACCTCCTAGTTAATATTTATCATGTTTATAAAGTTAAAATATAATGAATAAAATGCTTTATACTTTACAATTACATAGTATTATCTATATTGCCCAATATATGAAGGTCATTTTACATAATGGCCGGGCATTTTATATAATGCCCGGCCATTATGTAAAATGACCAAATTGTATACTTTGCCCGTAACATATATATATATATATATAATAAGCAACCAATAGTTTGTCAAGATACAATTAATGATTGGTCAAAAAAAAACTACTAAACTATTTTTTTTGTTGTTATTGTTAAATTTGTCACTAATCTCAAAAAAATATATTACTTATCTAATACCTAATATGTTCTACAATTATATGTGTCGTCTTTCCGAAGAAAAAAAGTAGCTTCTTCCTCAAATTTCAGATGTCTACACTAAAGTTTTCATGAGTAAATTTTTAAAGTTATTTCAAACAATTCAATATTGCTAATAAAACTAATTTAAAGTAAAGCTTTTATAGGTATTATGGAGTACAAAATAACGACTTAGAAATAGTAGACATTCAATTTAAGATTTATTTAATCCTGAAATTATTTTATTCCGTAACAATATTGAGGGCTAATGGCTACATTATTTGCTTTCGATATTAATTTAACAAATTAATTTAAAGATTAATAATTTACATCTTGATTTAGTTGTTCTGTGATAACTTAAACGAAATAAGAAGCATTATTTACTCCCATTGTCACTGTATTATCTTCGCATTTTTTGTTTGTATTGAAGAAAAAATATTAATAGTATATTTAAAAAAAAAATTATTAAAATATTAAAAGTTTACTGAACTGGAAAAAATAATTTAAATATTCGTTTACATGTTATATTATAGTCTGCTATCTAATTTATGTAAATAAATATAGCAACTATGTTATAATAAGTTTTTTTTTTTAATATAACTACCTATCATATCTACATATTATATTAAATACATTTTAAATATAATTATTTTTGACCTTTATTTGTTATTAGAGTTTCATATAACGAATTAGTCGCTATAAGAAAATCATCATGCCGGTGCCTAAATTTCCATCTGACTTCCGGAGGGATGGCTTAGCTTTGATCACACGCATGGTCAGAACAAAGGACTTAGATGACCTCCAGAATGAGTCAAGCCCAACCGGACGATTCGATCCACACCAACCAACCAAATTAAAAGTAAGATTTTTAAACAATTATTTTCATCAGTTTTATAAGATTATAGTACTATATTATAAGTATATAGTATACAAAATTCTATGTTATTTTATAATACGAATTGTCAACGGATCAATATATCGATTAATTATCTCAGTATATTGAATATCAATATTGTCAATGTTTTTGAGAAATCAGCTGTAATGAAAGTATACATTTTTAAATTTAATTTATATTATTCAACTATGCATTATTTCGAGTAAAAATATAATAGAGATTAGAGTTATTAATTATTATAATATGCATAATAAGCAGTTGAATTCAATATTTTAACATTGAAATGTATAATGTCGGATTAGCCAATTAACCGTACAAGTCTATAATATTGTGTGATTTCTATAAGATGTAAAAATATATATATATATTTATAACTTTAGAAACTTTAAAAATGAATTGCATTACTATATTGTCAATTTGTTTGGTAGAAGTTAATATCGTACGGAAAATAGTACTACATTTATTCACGACAGGTGAAAGCGATGTCGATATATTGTTCAACGGACGTAACTCGAAAAGTTTGTTTATAAAGTTCGACTATATATTCGTAAATGGTTTGATTTCAGATTTAACACTATCCTAAAGAAAAAAGCATGGTCTTATACGTGAACATTAATTGACGTCATATTTTTTTTATTTCAAAACTTTTCTATTGAATTTGCAGTTGTTTATTATTAAAGCGACTACTTTGACGAGGGACTTTTAAAAAATTAACTCAAAATATAGGAAGTTTTTTGAAATGATTTATTTTAAATTCTGACAAATGAACAAACATTATTAAAACAATAGAAACGTTAAAAAATAAAAACGAATATAATATTTAATTTCTTACTCACGATAGTACAAAATAAGATTAGATTAACTCTAATTGAATCCCTAACTCTTAAGAATATAAGAAAATCAAACTGTATAATCAGTTTGTATAATAAAGCCTGACTCAGAATCACAAAAACTGGTCTTAAAAATCAAGTTTAAAAATTTAAATGTATTTTATTGTAGCATAACTCTGATAAACATTGTTTGTTTTTAAATTATAAGTTGAATAATATAAAAAGTTTAGTGTTCACTACAATAGCAAACTTATTACTTAAAAAGTAACTTTTTACAAATACATTTTTGGTCCAAACGTTTAGTTTAGGATTTATCTTTTCTACAGATAAACAATTTTTAATTGAACGAAATTTTAAAGGTACATTATAAATAAATCATCGAAGGTGAATTTAATAATCTGTCGACACAATACAATGATTTTAAACAACTAAAACTAATAATATCCTAATTAAAATAAAATAACCTAAGCAGATATTACATATATTATGATTAAACTGCAGTGTTCGTCATTAATTGGCTGTTCTTTTCGCGGCTCTTTCGGTAAATATAATAATTTCTCGGATGATATTATCGAGAACTAATGTGAAAAAAAAAATATCATATGACGTGACGTCCTGCAAATTCCAAATCGATCAGAATACGTGCGATTATACTAAAATCGACATAAAAATAACTCGTCAAAACTACTACGGTGTAAGTATCACCGCAGAGCTTTCCCTGCACTCGGCCGTGTACTTCAAAAAAAAAAAAAAAAAATACAAACTCCCCGTTACATGGTTTAGAACAACGTGTGTCGTTTTATGGCGGTGTTCTAAAAACATAATATTCAAAACGAGAACAACTTTTGGCCAGCATTAAAGCCACACCGCTGTTGCAGTACGTTTCAACGTTTGCGTACGAAAATATCTCCTTTGACGACGAATCGGTGCCACGCGCAATGCCGCCGTACGCTTTTACCTTTTGAGATCGCTTGAAATGGGAATGGTCCGAGGATAACAGAGTTAAACGCGCGTCGTTCTCTCCGTCGCTCTCTCGTCGTCCGCACAACCTCTCCGCGTCTAATTTACCGGCCACTCTTTATCTCTTATATTTACAGTCCGCTCATCGCGACGGACGCACAAAGGGGCGAAGTGATGAGGTGGTAGCGACGGCGCATAATGATATACATAGAGTCCGGTGCTCGTGGCGGCATAATATTACACACACACACATATATATATATCACGACGTGTGCCAGGTGATCGTATGTGTGATGGCGTTTACCTACAAAATATTGATTAGGCCACTAACCTGGTGCGGGTAGGCGGTATACGCGGTATACTCGCGAGCGTCCGCGCGGCGGGCGGTGGTTGGTCGGTCGTCGGGGGGTTGAGGGGGAGGGGTGGTAAGGGCGAGAAGGCTTCCGCCGGTCTGTTGAAAGGGAGAATCGTAGGACGAAAGCATTAACATATATTGCGGCCAAGATATTATTATTATTATTATTATTATTACACCGTTGCAGGGCTACTACAAAACACCAGCTATAAAATAATAATATGATATATTATATACCTGCTCCGCGGTCGCGGTATACGCCGCTTGCGTGTTCGTTGTGCACGTAGGTGTGTGTGTGTGTGTGTGTATTTCTAGACATACACGTGTACGCGCAATAAACATTGCCGTGTCGTGTCCACGAGGAAATAACAAAAAAAAAAAAAAAAAACACGAGACGAGAAATAAATCGAGTTAAATGGAAAATACAATAATATAATTTAATCATAATAATACGTACTATATTCTATATGAAAGTTGGACCGAAGAGCAACGACCCAATTACGCGAGAGGTTACACACCGTGACAAATTGCCGTCCGTCACCTTCGGTTAACGCGACAACTGTTGAAATGTTTGCTATGGCGAAACGACATTTTTCACGTATATTTGACGACGACCCCTTTATGCGACCACCAGAATTCCGCGGGGTGCCAGATCGTCTGCTTGCTTGATGGACCGAAAACCGCGGGACACGGTTTCATATTTATCGGACCTTTTCGTCTTATAATACTCCTCAATTCATAAATTTCAATCTGCCGTTACCCACCCCGATATTATCCATATCGACCGCTCTTGCTTGAAACCCGTTATTGAAGCGTAATATTATGCTTACGACCGACGAAAACGTCAATATTAAAATATATTTTCGTGATCAACACGATTTATCCCCTCCCCGCCACCTATCCCTCAAAAAAAAAAAATCGTGAATAAGTTAATTTTAAATATTATAACTTAATATTTATACGATTCACGTTTTAAAATCGTTCTACCATATAAGAGAAAAACCGATACGGAGAAGATAATATTATTGTCGCGTATACGGTGAAATCGTCTTAAGAGTGTATGATAATAAAAATATTAATATTATGACCTGTTACACTGTTATTTTGTGGTGACGATTGAGTAACATTCTGAGTAATAATTATGCGCACGACAAACCTCTGAGGTGTTAACTATATATTTACCAAACAAACAAATCCGTAACCCGTAAAATGTAGGTACCTAATGACCTACTGCATAATATTGTTTAAGGTACTGTTTTTTATTGGATATCAATAATTTACGTAATTGCCGATCAATAAATAATACGAATTATTACTATCTGTTCCGAGAATAACTAAAAAACACAATATTTTAACCTTGTTTCGTATAAAATTGTATAGTACCTATGTGCTATATAATACTTTATTGGATTTATAAATAAAAATCAATTTTAATAATTCACTACACGACATTTGTTCAAAAACAGCACGTATAAAGTCGGTTTTATTTAGATCAACAGCTCTAATTTATTATAATATTCATTTTTCATAATGTTATGGTCTAATGTAAGACGTCCTTTTTTTGAACAAAAATATTATTACGAGTACATAACGATAATATTATATACTATATATTATATTATGTAAAACGATAGTCAAAAACTAGGAACGAGTCTAATATTGTCTAGCTACAGATATTAAATACACTATTGAAACGCTATAATTATATCGTTGTAGTTGGTTTTTATTATACATTTATATTTTTTCTGATATCAACATCGTTTATAAAACCATCAAATTGTTTTGGTAACATCACACAACGTTAAATAATAACCACTAATAGAGTGTGGTAGCTAGTAAATAAATGAAATTGTATCAATAATTGTTTATAAACACTGCAGTTCATCGTTATTCTCATTATTATTCATTCCAACAAATACATAATTTATATTATTATTTATAGCCTTTTCACTGTTGATTATAACATTTTCACCTTAATTCATAATTGCACACCGTAAAAATGTTGATAAATTATTGTATTATAAAAATAACAACAAATATGTTAAAATACAAAATTAAAAATTGACAATACATTATTAATTTTACATGCATATATTTTTACAATTACTTATAAATAAGAATTAGTCTTCAAAAGAAAAAAAAATGAGTATAATTGGGTAACTATATAAATCGTTATCCTTTAAACGATTTAGTTTATAAATTATATAAGGCTGCTATAGTATAGTTATATTTTAATGGTATAGTTAAATTGTTCAAATGAGAGTGAACTTTATTTCCATTTTAATAATCTATTTATTTGTCCACACCATTATGAAAATCATTCTTTCGTTTAATTAAATAAGTAAGTTACATGTATAAAAATATGTATAATATTATAAGACATAATTAAGATTTTAAGAAACTTTGACGATTACATGCATGTATAATTACAGCTATGATCCAACTACTATAAATAATATAATATAACTTAATATTAGAGGTTTAGTTGTGTACATTATGTTAAGTTTATAACTGCGTTGGACAGATTAATTAAATTTATAACCAAGTATTCTTGATTTAATCATAGTATTATTATCTTTAGATGATTTTGTCGATTTTTAATATTATAGTATACATTTTATATATTTTATATTAAAAATCGGAACAACTTTTACTTAAATTGTTGTGACATTTTTGCATTTTATGTTTGGTTAAACTTGTATATAATAATTTCAAGTACTAAAAAACTAAAACTCATTTATCTGTTTTTCATTTAAATTTAAAAAATGTTCTAAATTTAAACACTAATAAAAACAATATTTTGTGACTTATTCTTAATAAAAAATAACTATTTAAATTTTGATAAATTATTTAAAAAAATGTTGATTACATAATATATTGTGGTTTTTAAAATAAAATTTTAACTTAAACATAACAGTAATTTGTCCTTTTTTAAATTATAAAAAATAATGTCATTTATAATAATTTATATCAAATATTTAGAATTTTCATTTTTAGAATTGCTAAAAAGTGATTAAATTGATTTAATTAAAAGCTATAGAAGTGCAGAATTATAAAGCTATTTTTAACTGACAAACAACATTTTACGAAAAATAAAAAAAAAACTATTTTAAAATCAATATTTCTATCATTCCAAACAGAAGCAATTAAACGCAGGCTTTTTTTTATACACTCAAACACAAAACAGAAAATTAATACTCGCCAATATAAAATAAATATTTTATTTCTAGTAAACATATCCATTAGTAGGTAATAAGTACGGATGCTTTTCAAATTTTTTTAAACATGTTTATCTGCAATTTATTCTTCTAACTTTAACTGAAAATAATATACATTCATGCATTTTAAGCATAGGTATTAAAAAACAAAATAAATTAAATAAGTCCGACGTAAAGGAAAATACTCTACTTTCAGTTAGATAGTAACTCTACCTACGTTGACTTTTTTATTTACTTCGTGTAGTATGTACACATCCGACAACCTTTTAAAAAGAATTTGATTTATTCATTTGAACAATATTATTGAGATTCGCAATATACCTAAATAATATATGATGGCGCATTGCTGTTCGGCATCTAAATATTTGAAGCTATGCGAATGATTGACATTTTCATAGGACTATGGCTTAAAAAAACACTTGACAGTTAGTCTTGGCGATATTGCATATTATTAAATGTATTAAGTATTATTTTACTTATCGAAGTATCAATTTTCAGTTAGTAAATTGTGCGATGAAGGTAAAAAACAAGGTAATTTTTTTTTTTTTATCTTAAATAATCAAATTATTCTACTATATAGGAATATATCTGCAGGTTTTTACGATTTTACACTTAAATTAGATTTAAATATGTCATATATCTTTCAAGTGTTCTCTGTATAAGACATTCAAGGAGTTATATACTCATATACTAGCATTTATTGCGACAGTTGCATTTTTATATATTATAATATATTTCTATTTTTATTATTTACTAGAAATTTATAAAAATAAATGTTTTATTACAAAGGTGATCATATATTATGACTTTAATATAGCTAACAGTCTAATAGCCTGCTATAATAGTTACAGAAGCTAATTTTTTTAAGAAGCGGATACTAGACTGTAGGTGTAATTTGGAGAATTGTTTTTTTTTTTTTTTTTTTTGGGGGGGGGAGGCTACAATTACATAAGCTGCACAGACCCTTGGAAAAGTAGGTACCGCTCTACTGAACATTAGATGTCGTATGGATCACTGTAATGGATATGTTAAATTTTATTCAAATGATATAAAATCAATGTATACGAAAAACGATTTTCAGCAAAAATGGTCTGTCAGCCTATATTACTATAATTATATTTTAGGATATTATTGCTATTGAGGTAATTTATTTAACTATTGATAAGATAGTAGGTTAAATTAATTTTTGTCAAAAAAATTTCATTTGAAATCATTTTAAAATCGCAAGAGCCTACAAATAATATTTTTAAATTACAAAAAATAACTAAAATCATTGTTCTTTGTTTAAATATCTAATTTCATCCAAATTTACCTATAAATAACTAAAAAAGAGTAAACATATTTTGAAAAATTCATCATTCAAATTTAAAGTATCTACGGTTATATGTTTTTGAGTTAAACCAAAAAATTAAAGCAATTTTATCAATGACTGATTTCACGTTTTTCTTTTATTTGGTTTTTGAAAACACCACGAATTTTTTTAGTTTTGGCACTCTAAAATACAAATCGAAGAATTTTATTGCCCAAAAACATGATGATAGACACAAAAATAAAAAACACATCATTGTAAAATCAATACATTAAACGCTCAACTCAAAATCTAAAAAAATTTAGTAGCTTAAATAAAACTAAGGGGCTAACCCCCCTAGTTCCCTACATATATTGTGTTTATGAGTTGGATGTAAGTTATGTAATGTCATATTGATATATTATGATATTTGAAATAATAATATTGATTGTACTGATTTATTAAGTAAGATTGGTATTCGTAGATATTCATAATTGTTTAAATAAAAATTCGAATGTATTTTTTGTACCATTTTATAAATAAAAATATCTATTGTAACTTTTTCCAAAAACGCTTTTATTATGCAATTCAATTTGCAATGATGTCTATTTCTTTGAGAAGCTTCATGAATCTTTTAGAATGATAGCGTTATCCATATTTTTAAACAGATTAATCATTATGTCCATATTATTATATTTTAGTACTTAAACTAAAACTAAATTAATGTATTTCATACTTTGGTTGTTCTCGATTATTAATGTAATTTATGTTGTCCTTCAAAATGTAAAAATAAAATGTCGTTTACTGAAAATAAATAAAAACATAAGCATGGTTCATGTAAAAAACTAAGTACTTGAAAGTTGAAATGCTTTTTTTAGTGCAAAAATACTATTTTTGGCAAACTCGTTTTTTTTATTTTAGTTATCTTATAGACATTTTAATCGTCGTTATATAATCATCTACAAAATGTCAATCTTTTGCTTGATCGACCGTGACGATCGCTAAGCATTTTTTTCTTTTTAACAATCATCAACGCCATTCTTATTACCAGTTTTATTTAGTCGTCGATCACTCCTATCCAATTAGATAATTATTTTAAGGGGACGAAAAAAATAACATTTGTAAATAACATAATAATATATACGTATAAAATATTGGAGTATCTACCTCATTAAATTACATTAAACGCCAAAAGTATCCGAATCAAATGCGTGTGTCTGGTTTTTTTTTTACAACAGAATCGATCACACTTGACTGTATAAAAGTATTAGTTATATGGAGTTATGTACTTGTATCGGCCGATCAAATGATAATGACAGAATGAGGCTCTTTACAAATATGTATTTAAATAATAATATACATAATAATATGCATTTACGCGTCAATTTTTTTTTAAATTAATGGTCATGGTGTATGACTTTTGTCGAAAATTAAAATGCCTGTCGTAATAAATATAACACACCACCCACAGCCAGACATTTCACTTCGTCGTAAACAAAACTAATGAAATTCACGTGAAAGCAAAATATTTACTTGTGCTCGCGAGAAATGAGATTTTATTATTATTATGAAAGCGTTTATTAAAATAAAACTGAGAAAATTACTGTCTGAATTATATGTCGAATTCGTGAAAAACAAACAGTATTTTTATCGTAATAAATACAAGACAGTGTATTCGCACAGACTGGTAAAGATGAGCGGGATATTTGATCCGCAACGTTTAATATTATTTAATATTTTGATGAATATTCCGCGTGTAGTATACTACTATAGACATCCGTGTAGCGAAATTGCCTACACGACGTGCCGCGACACTCAAAAATCAATATCGTCGTCCGGCGTCGGAAGTAAACAGTTGTTTATAACACGAGTTTTTTTCTTAAAATCGCAACGTCCTGAATTAAACAAAAAACTATTTCGGGAAAATTTTTACTTTTCAGAAATCACTATCACTTAAAACAAATTTAAGACCTATTTAATTAAAATACGATTTATTATAATAATATATAATATAAACGTTGAATAAATTGTGAAATTAAAAGTAAATTATATTTCAGAGGTCACACGTACTACGCATAAATTATTATTCATTATTCGACCTACATTATATTTTATATTCCCGAAATACTCGTATTTTTATATAATAATATATTATATTATACCGTTTACGATTCATGACGGACAATATTAATATAACTACTTAATACAATATTATTTTTTCAACTATTAAGTATCTATAAGGATGAGGTTCACATTAATGTCATAACATCAAAATATGTCCACACTAAGGTTTTTTTGTTTTTTTTTTTTTTGTTTACAGAAATGTCTGAACACCATCGACTTGACTTCTCTAGGTGTTGGCTCTTGTCTGGGGACAGGCATGTATGTGGTCACTGGACTGGTTGCTAGAAGGTTTGCCGGTCCTGCAGTCATCCTCTCATTTATTATAGCCGCTGTAGCGTCACTATTTTCGGGTAAGATAGTACATATAATTAGACTTGTATACAATATATTATTATTGGTATATTTTAAACATCGGAGATGTTTATATTATATTGATGTAATTTAAAAAAAAAGACATTGCGTTTGAAACTGAAACGATATACTCTTTAGATGAAAATAATGTAGGTATAATAATATACGTTTTTAAACTACGTCAGAACTCTAATGATCCATATTAAAACGAAAACGGAATTTGAATGTTACATCTCGTTTAACCGAGTATTTTTTACCGTTTTTCACTGGACACAAGCAACTGAAACTACTAACCAACGTTATAGTTTTATTCCACGCGCGTAAGAATCAATTGGATTACACGTTTCTTAATATATTAATTTATCAGTACGAGGTCCATTTGTCCTACCGGTCCAATCTGATTGAAATATTGTCTATTTATTCGTTCTGGTCAAATCAATAGTTTTAATCCTTTTATACCAGATTGAAGGTTCTAATCCATTCACACGCGGTTTATGAGTTAAATCTGTTCTATCCAAATAGGTAGTCTGAATTGGTTTATTGATCAGGTTGACAGTTTTGATCCATCGAGTTAGATTGTTTCAAACCGTATAAAACGAAATTAAAAATACCTGTTTCGATCTACATGACACGCATATTATACCGACGCATATTCAGAATTCAATTTGTTTCGTTTTTCAAAATATTGTATTATACACGGAGTTCAATTTAAAACATACTTTATAATATTACACAAAAATAAATATGAACTTAATTTTTAAATATGTGATTATTAAAAAAAAATAAAAACAATATATGTATATTCATGACGTGTCGTCGTTATTATTAAAATTATATATTTTTATAAAATTATAAACAAAAAAACTTTTCATAATAAAAACAAATTATAAATATTTAAAATTTAAACATGAGCACTAAATGACCGATAGTTTTCACTTATATTTTATAAGTGGTGTTTAATATTTCAGTATTAATATATTATTTTACTATTTACCTCACTTTTAATTTGAAACACTGAAGATATTATATAAAAATTCTAAATGGCCGATTGCTATGTCTTATACGTATAAAATAATTTTTCTAATAAAATAGCCGTCATTCGTTATCTTAGAGGCGTTTACAAATCAAAATTATATGATAAATGGTAAGATTCTATTAAAAAATGTAAACACGTAAATATTCAATTTGTTTTGAATTACAACACTTATTTAAATATATATTTTTCATTTTTAAATAATAACACGCTATACAAATAAAGACATAGAGGGCCGTGGGTCGAAGTCCCCTGGATTAAATCGTAAAACTCAAATTAACTTTGTGAGTTGAAACCAACGATCCGAATTTTATTGGTAGCGCATGCATGGATATATTTTAGTTATAACTTAATTTATAATTTTTATAATATGAAATTTTTTTTGAACAATAAATGAATGAACGAATATACATGTTATAAAGTATCAGTCAGCTCTTTGAAATATTCTGGAGAGTTACAACCCTCGAATCCGGATCGTTGGTTTCTATAGTACTTTTTATATCCTCAAATCCGGATTATCCGTTTAAATCATCTCGAAATCGAATCGATGTGAAATGAGAAAAAAAAAATACTAGTTTAAATAATATTGTACGAACTGCGTAGGTAATACCTATAAAAATACGTATACCTACTAGGTATACGTATTTTTACAACGTTTTTCGTCGTCGTAGTAATAAAATGTAAAAGGAATCGACTTCAAACCAAATTCACCGTTTGTTAAACAATCATACGTCATACGTCTTCATTTGCGTTTCTTCGCGCGTCGATCTCAACTACAGTTACCCAAAATCCTCATACGAGTTTGAATTATTCTAATCGAAATAGGTACTTATTATTAGATCTGATAGGTAATCGTCGAGACGTATAATAATTGAAATTGAAATTCCGTAAAAAAAAAAAAAAAAATAACGTAACACCTAATAATTTTATTTCGTTATCTCTCGTACAGGTGCGTGTTACGCCGAATTCGGAGTCCGAGTACCAAACACTTCCGGTTCCGCGTACATGTACAGTTACGTAACCGTCGGCGAATTTATAGCGTTTCTGATTGGCTGGAACATGGTGCTCGAGTATCTCATAGGGACATCGGCTTGCGCGTGCGCCCTGAGTGCAAGCCTGGACTCGCTCACTAACGGCGCCATTAGCACGTCCGTTCAGAATTACGTAGGATTTTTTGGTGAGTACAATATTATAATGTTATACAGCTAGCGAGATTTTTGACGATTGTACATACAGTGACATGCCGTATAGCGATTTTGGATTACCAAAATGACGAACAGAGTTAAAAATATATATACTTTCCTTTTTGAGTATACGAGGCGATTCGAGTGTGCACCGACGGTCTACTCGACGTTTAAAAATTCGTTATTGAACCATCGTGTTCCCTGTAATTATAACATCGTATTATATTTTTACGATGAAATTTTTTAAAGTGTTTTATAACTGTATTGCAATGAAATGAGGAGTTCGCTACAAATCCGTTTTATTAAAAGTAAAACGAAAAACGTACACGTTATTCTCATAGGTGTAATAACAAAAGATTTAAACTACCTGCAGAGGATTAAATGTATTTTATTTAAGTAACCCATATAACTAGACAATTTGAATAATACTCCCGGAGGTGTACGATTCGCGATGTAGGTAAACGTTTGTAAAACACATTGAGCGACAATTTCCTGCAAAATTCCATGCGATTGTGGAAGTAAATAGCTCGCCAGAAAATTTCTCCTTAAAAATGTATGTAATAAATGGACTCCTCAATTTTCTACTCCCAAGGCTATATCCAAAAATCTCTAACAATACATTAACATGCGCAATTCACAGTCTCTCGGCCACCCGCAACTGCATTATTAAAAAAAAAAAAATCAACTACCATTTATATGGAGCTAATACTATATCTCTACTTTTTTTCTTCAATCAACTTTTAAATTCTGACCATTTCCTCTGATAATCAAGATCAGATACCTCCCATATACTCTCATAAAAACGGAATTCGATAAATAATTGTTATAGTATCTTGTAACAATACAACTGATAATACATTTTCTGATAAATAAGTCAAATCTACAAGATTTCTCAAGTTCCCTCTTAATATTAAAACTCCAAGGTAAGATTTCAATCCTAACCTCATAATATGTATAAATGTATAGTATATATATATATATATATATGGCTTGAACAGTGGATAACGCTCATTATGCTATGTACTTGGAATAGAATAATTTCTAAAACGATAGCTGCTTTTTTTTTTTTTTGATTGGAATGACTGACCACGCATTATTTTCCTCTCATACGTTTAAACTTTCGTTGAATCCCCTTTCTACAAAATTTTAGCAAAACGGAGATTTCAACTGCACACATTTTCACCACAACGACAACGATCTTACATGTTTTTCTTCATAACTCTTCAAATATCCCTTCCAATATTCAAAATATTTATTTCTCTCCGCATTATCACCCTATTTTATGATTTATCAAAATTTAATTGTTGTGTACTTATATACTATTAGTCAGTCTCTCTATCATTTCCACTCAGGAAATTTTCGAGACTGTGCCACAAAACTTCAATCAAAAAAAAAAAAAAAATTACATCGATATATTTTATAATATTATTTGGTTATCAGCTAAGGTACGAAAATGCTAAAAATAAACTTAGTATATAAATTTTTATTGGTTTTATATAATTTATTTATTTATATTTTCAAAAATGTATTTTGTTAAAAGTATTTTTGGCAGACATTGTAATTTGAATGTAAATGTGAACCTTTTAATATTGATTTATATTGGTATATTATACTTATTTTACTTTTATTCATTTATATCAGTGTTATATGACGTATCAATATTAATCCGAAATGGGATTAATATTCCAGTAAATTATGTAATTAAAATCGGAAAGCAATTCAACTGTGCATGGATAGGCAACAGTCATTGCAATATAAATGATAATGTTAATACCAAGATCAAAAATTGCAACGGGCGATGGGTATTTATATCTTTATTTTGGTATAAAGCATATACTGCTATTGTGTTATTAATATATTATATTTTAAAAGAAAGAACTGGCATCAAAAGAATAAGAGATATAAACCCAAAATTTAAACCACTTTATCGTCGTGACTTGTGGTGTTATTATTATTACCCGCTAGTAGAGAAAATATATAACCGATATAGGATTTCCGTAGTTTTTTGTATCATTAACTCGGAAACTTGTCGGAAGTTCCGAAAGTAATAAATGCATGGCTACATCAGTTGTAGGTATGTGCCTATAATATCTGTCACCATCGATTTTTATTCGTATTCCACTCTGACAACCACGGTACACAATATTATAACATAATAATGCGTCGATGTGATATTGTAAAGCTCGGGTAACCGCCGAGGCTAATTTATATTTACGTGTCACGAACGTCATCACACAATGCCGGCGAATTCGTGTTCGTTTAATCCAGGTGTATGATATAAATATTAAAAACCTGGTGGCAGATTCGTTGTCGCGAAATACATGCTGTTACACAGAAATAGGAAGAGACTGAATATTGTTGCCATGGACAATTATAAATACGTGGTTTTCTGTAGAGGATTTTATATTATTAAACCACGAGGTGTGGAAAGAAATAATGTTAAAAAGTAGGCCATCATCATATTTTTACATCAAACACCTACACAATATAATATATTATTATACGAGTGAAATGAGTGTATAGTGAATATAATATTATACTATATCGAAAGGTTAAAAATACAATATAAAAAATACACTGAGAAAAAGAATTTGTTGACTCTGCGTCTCGCATAAGAAGAAAAATCATATCCAGAATAAATATTAAAATTTCAATTTGTGTAATAAATATTAATATGATAGAAATAACAAAAAATATTCCCTATAAATAGATATTTGAGGATAACGAGAGTATATTTGTATGTAATAATAAAAATAAAATAAATGAAATAAAAATATTCGTGATTCATTAAATTTATAAATATGTACGCTTTTATTTTCTAATTACAATTTCTTGTCACTTTCTGATTTCATGTTCGGGCCAAAGAAATATAGATTTTAACAAAAATAAGCGTTGGGAAAAAACGTTAAAAAAAAAAAACTCTCAGTTGACAAGAAACATTTACAAAATATTTTATTATTCTTTTTTTTCTTAACAGCTACTAAATAAAAAAAAAATACTGTTGGTAATAAGAAACCGGTAATAAAGTGATTACTGTTTTGATGATTTCATTGAATTTCAGTAAAACACTATATAATACTTTTATTTGCATTGGAATTTATAACTATTGCATGTGGATTTTAAATTAACAATATTTAAATTAATAAGAGTTGTACATTTTAAATTGTATAATTGATGTTTCAGTTTGTCCATTAATCTTTCCATATATACCTATAATATATCGAAAAATATCTTTTATCTCATATACATATTTAATTATAACATTCAAGGAGGTTTGTATCTTTTATTTTCACCATTAAACTGTCATGTATCATTTGTTTCATATTTTATTTTAACCGAAATGTATATCATTTCTGCATTAATTTAGTTTTACATTCATTATAATTACGAGAATGAAAAATGAACTCGATACTACATGTTTTTTTTTGAATACAAAAAAAGTTATTCCTATATTTAAAAAAATGTTGTTGTTCAATCCACGTATTTATTTTACACTTGTAATAAAATAAAACATTTTGAATAAATCTATAATTTTTTTTTATACTGTTTATTAAAATAATTATAAAAAGTTTTTAGCTTACACTAGACGATTAAAGAAGTAATTTCTATTAAATTACTTTTAAATTAATCATATTATAGAATTATTTTATTTTTTGTATTGTTAGTCGTAGATTTTATACTGTTTAAGTTACGTGACACGTAACCAAAGATAATAACAGTAATATTTCATGAGTAAGTAAAAAAAAAAGAAAAATATTAATTATTCAGTACCCAGGCATAATTTCATATTATATAATTGTTTATACTCGTTTAAATAAGTGTTTTAATATGTTAAGATCTGACTATGTCACTATTGGTTTTATAATGAAGTTTTTTTTAAATATATTCTTACATTTTTGGATAAATGAACAGTTATTAAAATACAACAGATTTATAACAACGTTATAGCACATTTTAAAAATTTTCTGCAGTTTTAATAAAATTGGAAAACTTGGAATATAACAGTAAAATATATTCGACAGCACGTTTTGTTATTCAAATAGATGAACAATTGTTCTCAATTTTATTACAACACATACAATGCAGTAACATGCTCGACGTGTTAAGAATATAAGATTTTTTTTATTCTGGCTTTTTAAAAAAAAAATGATGTCTTATAAAATGTATATATAGACGGGATAAATAAATATATATGCATATAAATATGATTTACAATATGTTTAAACTGAATTCAGATTTAGTATATAGTATTTGATATAATTTATGGAATAATATAGTTATCACTTATTAATATGTTATGAATGTACAATATTTGTAATTTATTTATTTTTTATTATAATAACCTGACATTGTATTCAATGTTAAAAAATGTTATTATTAATTACGTATACTAGTTGATATTGTTATTAAATATTCTTGACATATAATTTTATAAGTGTGTACCTAAATCAATAATAATTACTTATTTTGAATAATTTAACAAATTATTATAGTTTCCACTCAAGAACTCAAGGTAATTTTTAGTCAATTAACTTTAAGTCGGTGAAAACTGAGTATATAAAAATAACAAAATACCTAGACCCTTAATTGCGTTATCTTTTTGATATACGTTTAATAAGCTTTTTAAATGTCTTACTAACTACGTATAAAATATATATCACACTGAAAATTAATATGTAAAAACTGTATAGAATAATTAAAAATTCTTATTACCTATTAAAATATACATACTATCGTATTGACATTTATTATTATTTTCTGTATAAAATTAGGAATAATGTATAATGTTCACGTAATACTATAGGAGATCATATTTTAAACGCTACTGCAGTTTAAAATTAATACATGTACAGTAATTAACAGTTAATTGCTATAAATTATATGATTTTTTGTTTATCGAAAGTGACTTGTAACATACACTATACCTACTTTACAATAAATATTATGATAATTTCCATACATTATAATATACATGAATATAATGGATAGGTAGATATTGAATATGTAAATTAATATAACTTTATATGTTTTATTGTCGACGTTGATTTCGGTTGCCATTTAAAACAACGATTTTACATATTATCGTTATTAAAGTCCATCCACCGAGAGAATGTGTGGTTGCGCACAAATCAAAACGCGTCGTACACCCACCTACATCATTGCTCCACCACTAGAGGCGTATTCTCTCGGCGAACTGGGTATAGGAAACATTATGTATATAGTTTATTTTTTTATTAAATTACCCGCAAAACATCGTTCAAACGTTGATCATAAGAATTATTCCGGAAAGTAACGTGATCGAAGACACTATTACATTATATATGTATGCAGTTTGATGTAATTCAATTATGATGATGGAAACGTTTTTCCGCTGTGAGCTCAAAAGAAATATTTATAAACAGTTTTTATATATATATATATTTACCTCTTAGCGTAGACGTACCGTTTTGTTTTTTTGTTTTTTAGGAAATAAATTAAATTTTTACATTACACAAAAAAAAACTTAAAATTAAACACCTACGCGGATTTTCGAAATATTACGCAGTGCAGTGCAGGTTCGTCTAGAATTATCCTTAAGGGAGATCACTACCCACACACATATATTTATTATAATTTCATCACAAAATTGTATAATTCATTTGAAACGTTATTTTATTTACCCAATTGTACTCATATTATAATAGTATTAAGAAACAAAACAATTGTTTTAACGGGGAAGGGGTGTCGCATAATGCCCCCTGAAACTCCTCATTTGTACCTATACGTCACTACGACTACTACACATTTTTCCGTGTCCATATTGGTTTTTCTTTCCTACCGAGATTATATTTAATTATTTATATATACAACAAGGTTCTGGACATAAAAAATCACCAACTGCGAACTCGTAATTAAATTATGTTTATTTGAAAAGAACGAACCTAGAATTTTAATTCTGCCGTATTTTTTAGTTCAACAGTAACGAATGTATTTTAATCCTTAAAAAGGTACCTATAATATTAATACTACGAGTTCTCGTATTTTTGTTTAGTTTTATTTCTGACTCAGTAGAATCGGAGTTTATCAGTGCGATATCAAAAGACTTAAAAATGGCCAAACATTACAATTTTCAATTTATATTGCATTATACTATTTCACGGTGCATATTTTATAAATACGCTCGATTCAGTTTTTTTTTATTTTATGAGCATTTTCACCACGTTTCTGCAATAATTTGTGACTTTTGTAACGAAAAAGTACTCGCGTATTAAATTTATAATGAGCAACATATTATATTACATTATATTTTAATTAAATTAAATTAAATCGTTGTTTGTATACCATTACATATAATATGAAATAATCAAAATCCAAAGGTATATGTGTCCTATTTGCACGCATTCAACGATCACAACGCGCGTTTGACATACAGATTAAAAATTGGAATACAATAAAATACATTTTTCCTCATTAAATCCTACGATGAAACATACGTTTTATAATATTACGTATTATTAGGTTTATCAAAAAAATAGTCGAAAAAGGAATTGTTGGAATACGGAACAAAAGTTTGTTTTTAAATATTGTTGGTTACGTAACAATATATTTTTGTCGATTAAAGTATCGTCCCCAAGGAATCGGATGTACCGATTCTATGATTTGAGTTTTGATTTTCTTGTCTAAAAACTACTTTCAAGTTCCAAGTAATTAATTCCAGCACGATGTACGTTTCAATTATCTTATTTATTCTTAGGACACATAATAGTATATTTTTAATCATACTAGGAGTGTTTGTGAACAAAAGCGGGGTGGAGGAATGAATAGCAAGTCAATCAAATTGTCATATATTTAGCGAAATATATATTTTTTATTATTACAATAATTCACAATACAGTATAATTATTATAGTATAATTTATGACTGATTCATCGCAGCATTTTAATAGACGAGTAAAATATATTTTGGTTTTTAGATTATTCAAATAAAACGTAAAATTTAAGATAAAGGGTATTTCTATGTATTGCTATATCAATTTTCTTGATATAAATTCCACAATCATTGCAACTCACACCGACACACACACACACGCTTAAAGAATTCCCAATACATGCTCATAAAATGTGTAAATGAGTAATTAATCATAATTAATTAACGACAGCATTTCGCAGCATTTTGATATTTAGAAATGCCAAACATAATCTATGCACCCTTCAGATAATCATGAATATAAATTTTAAGTTTCATGACAATTGATCCAGTAGTTTAGGATAGTAATAATTAATTGCACGGACTAGGGGATAGAAGGGCTACGCTTCGCTCCGCCCAATTATTGTATCTAACTTTCTAAATGTACTTTCTTAGAATTTACTCTTTTGACTAAGTATTTTATCACCAAGATTTTAAAACGTTTAAGTCTTCGTTGACGATTTGTTAAAGTAACCGGTATAAAGTTCAATTATTTAAACAGCGGTAAAATACAACAGCTATCATTTACAGTTGGATACCAATATAATACCCTATGACTAAATGTATACATTTGTTTGCTACTGAACCACATATAGGGAAGAGGAGTCTGGATGGAGTGATTTCCCCAAATGGCTAATTTAATTTAATTTATTTTTTTGAGGGGGAGGGAAGGCGACTGAAATACTTTAAAAAGAGTTTCCAGATGATTTGGGAACATCATTTTTAAACGAAATCACACTTTCAGAATTCATTAAATTTAGCTAACACCAAAAGTATACAGATAGCAGTTAACAATACTACTACAAATATATGTGTGTGTTCTTTAAGAGAAAACAATTTTATTTGAATGTATGCTTATATTTTTGTAAATGTAACTGATATAAGGATGCGACTGTGTACACGCGTTATCGATAATTGTTCAATTGAGCGTCCCTTCTTTACTTTGAGTAGGATAGCATCTATTTAAGAACTATAACCAAGAAGAAAGTTTGAATTAATTGGATAAGAATTATAAAAATGAAAGCAGAAATGATGATGAGTGTTAACTATTTACAAATTTGCCAATCAATAGTCACGGCGTAAAGTTTAATCTTTTTTTTTAACAGCACTCTAATTAGTAACTTTTTTTTATTTAACTGCATAATGTTATACCTATGTGCTGACAGTTAATAAAGAACGATGTATAAATAATTGTTGATTTTTCCGAGAAAAAAAGCCACAAAAATACATGTTATATAAAAAAAAAGAGAATCATTGTAATAATAAATTGTTGATTAATGTTTGCTGCTTGGGAAACTTATAAAATGATCCAAAACGTCTCTTACACTGTATTTTAAGTCTTCGTCGGTACATGCTTTTTTAATACTTATTTTTTTAAATTGTTGTTACTGCAGAAGATGTATACGAAATTTTAGCACTTTCGACAAATACGCCATCTTTATCGTGTCGGGTTTATTTGATTAATTTTGACTACCGCGTCTCGTCGAATATGTTTACCACTATCACGCAAAATAAAATACTATACAAGTATATATTTTACTTGCACACGATTTAAACTAATAAAAAACAAATATGAAAAACGCAAATATGTGTTAATCGTAAAAAAATATTTATTTAAAACACTTTTTCGGCATTAATGCAATAATTCATGACCCAGTTATCGATTAAGCAATTTTGGCATGATTTTTTTCGTAGAAAGATTATTGCGGATCGTTATAAAACTCGTTAAGCTAGATTTAAATTAAATTATCCAAGATTTCGGTCGTTTAATTCGTCACAGAAACAAAACCGATCTCGCTGCTTTTACAGAATTGCTCCAGTAGCTGGGATCAAGTGGGGGTGTATAAATTGGAAAATCTTAATCCAATGTATAATAGAAATTTACTTGTTCTACTTTTCGTCGTCGTTATTGAAAAAAAAAATACATTACAGAGTTACTTTTAGTTAGATAGTTTGAAGTCACTAATGGCGTGTTTAACAAAATTAGAAAACTATTTATAATAATTTATTATTGGTTTTTTTAGAATTTTCAATTCAAAGTTGTGGTCCTTCTTAGCTTAAACATAGTTTCCTTAACTTGTAAATAATATATAATACTCATTCAATAAGTATTTTTTTTTTTTTTATATAATTTATTTAATATAATAATTAGATAAAAATAATCATATTATTGCTAGAAACATTATTTTTATCGGTGCATTTTGGTTTAAAAAATAATTCCTTATGTTAAAATAACACAAGCACACCTAACCTACCAAAAAAAAAAAAAAAAAAAAATTGTAAATAACATAGGTAACTGCTACCATAAATGTAATAAGTTGTGTTTTCTCAAATAATTTGGATAAAAGTTAAATAAAATAAAATGTCTAAGAGACAGATAGGTAACTGATAAGTGATTATGTCAAGATGATATGCATAAAATAACTATATGTTTTGTTTGTGGAATTTAAACAGTTAACAGGTGTTAGGGAATATTAAAAACAACAAAACATTGACATTTTGTCACGCACATAAATATATTATTATGTTTCCATTTTGTATTATTGAAATGCACGAAAAGCTAGCAATGTGTTGCTGTTTCATGTTTATCGTAAAATTAAAAAAAAGTATGAATATATTTTGCTATTGTTTCTTTGTTTTTTTTTTTTTTTTTTATCAGGTTCAGTGCGCATGCCCGCCATCATAGTTACTCATTTTTTAAAACATAAATACTTGTTTATATAATGTAAACTTATGCGAGATAACTCATCGTATTTTCTTTATGAATATTATGGTCAAATGACAAATGAAACTTTTCATGTTATCTCGCAGAGTCAATACGCAATCAATATGTTTTCGACTTAAATAATATACAAAAATAAATTTTAGCATTCCGAACCGTTGTGAAACGTAGATTTTCAATCGTAATTTATTTCCATGTCAAATGCAATTTGAAAAATGTGTACATTTGCGTTTAGATTCCGGTCAAATGGTGGTAATAAAATGCGCATAATAATTATTTATTGCATAGAACTTTTATTTTTATAGTACTTATTTGAGATTCGCCTCGTTACCTCGTGTAGACATTCGAAGTCGTGTATTTATACGCTTGGTACCAAACTTAGGTGTTCCGCAAAGAAAACCAAAATTATTTTTTCAAACGCGGTATAGTACGTCGGTAGGCACCAGCTATATATAATATGATATTATACCGTGGACGGTTTCATTTATTCTATCGTACACACGGCGTAATAATATTATACAAACCGTTTACGGTAACCCCGGCGGTAAAACGTATACGATTTCATCGGTTTAATTTAACATTTATCGCGTGTTACAGGAAAACCGGATATCCTGGCCGCGGGCATCACCCTGTCGATGATGGTGCTCCTCGTAGCTGGCGTCAAAAAAAGTTTGATATTCAACCATCTGATGAACGCCATCAACTTGGCGGCATGGGTGTTTCTCATGAGCGCCGGATTGTTCTACGTCAACCTGGATAATTGGACCAAGAACGATGGGTTCCTGCCGAACGGCTGGGGCGGGGTGAGTTCGTCAGACTGTTGCTCGAAACGCGTTTGTATCATACGGTAACAATATTACGACATAGATACGCAGTCGTATGATCAGTACATTATTATTATCATCGTAAAAGCTTCGCGATCGAACCATGAGGCGGGTTTATACTGTATTATTATTACACTACCCATCGGTAAAACCACAGTTTCGCGTAAAGTAATTTGGTTATAGAACTTGGCGTTTCATCGTGTCCCACGCGGTAGCTGAATTTATTACACGCGTAATTTCGCTTGCCGAAAGTCAATACCGACGGCGCGGCGAGATAATAATATCGCCCAACTCGCGACGGTATATATAAATAAGTTTTTTTTTTCATTCGCCTTTGTGTTAAACGCGTCTGGTAAAAATGTTAGTACCTATCTGCCTATACGAATAATATAATGATATTATGGAATCGGTGAAATGCAGGTGTTAACGGACGACGCTTGTTGTTTTTGCGTCGTCAAATTTTAAGCGAAAAAATGATATTATACGCATTGCTATGTACGTCACGGATTGTATTTGATCGCCGTAGGCGGTCTTTCGAGTTTGGAATTACTATAATACGTACCTGCAGCGGGTGGTTTAAAAATTTACTCGAAAACATCAAGTTGTTTGTGTAAAATGTAACGAGACGTCCGCGTTTGCTCTCTATATGACACTTTCTACAATATTATACGAATATTTAGAAAAATGTATCTTTTTAAAAAAAAAAAAAAAATAATTCATCTTAGTTATTTTGCACAATACCTACCTATTTACCTACGTTTATTTATGTAAAACAATACTTGAAACAGTTCTGAATAAATTTAGTTAAAACTCGAATAAATGAAAATATATGTTTAAAAAAGCATTGTTGAACGTGTTTGATCAAACGGGGTGTGAATTTAAGGGGATATTAAAATAAATTTGGTCTTAAGTTACAGACGTGGACTAACGGCACCCTGCGCACCTTTTATTTTGTATAAGTACGCTTGTTCCTGTTTCACAACTCTTACATAATCTTTTGATAATCCTCTCACACTTTGCTTATGTAAATCATAGATTTATCTTGGATGGTAGATCATTTTGTACGTGTTTGTAAATTTTCATTAGTTGATTAAAAAAGTATATCTATTACAGTATTACCTAATTAACTGGTTTTTAGGACTTGGTTATTTTAAAAAAAAAAATGGATTAGGATTATTTTTTTTTTGAAAAATTAATAATTGAATGTAATTATGTTACTTTAAATTGATAAAATGAGATTAGTGAGAAACGCAAAAATAAGAGACCAAATCAAATAATTTTGATATTTTAAGTTTCAACATATATTTTAATACAAACTACTAAAAACATTCAACATAGTTTTTTGTAACAATTTTTTTTTCTTCAAATTTGACCTTATAAAATAAGCATTTTAATTTCTTCTTGCTTTTATACTTTAGTAAACATAAATTGTAATAGGGAAAAGTGCACGTTTCTTGATTTTCATATAAATCTATCTACGCATGTTATGCACATTCTAATTTCACATTCATTTTATTTTCTTTCAGTTATTTATTTTAAATATTATTTAAAGTATAACGAAATATTATTTAACGTAGATATGTATTGCTATCTTGTCGCGATTTATATTTTTTAAATTTTTTTTCAGTTCAATAAAATATGGAAATACCAACAAGTTTCCACCATTTTTTTAATATAATTAATTTGTTTTTCCATAATTTGTATTTGTAATGTTTTTGCGCCTATTAATAACAACATAAAATGTTTTTTTCTTATCATTTTGAATAATTGTTAGGCATATTTAACATTTTTCATGCATATTTTATAACTTTTTTGTGCATATTTTACCTTTTTTAGCTCCTATAACTTCCGAGTCCTAATCATGACATTTTAAAAAATCTTCACTGTGACGGCTGGATGACCAAATCTATATGTCTGTTATACTTAATCGATACGTCTCACGTATTGGATAAATTTGACGTATGAACCAACTAAAGTCGTATGATAACTGTGGTGAGTTTATGGCCTCTCAATCACTTTGAAAGACAAAAAGGAGCTGTCAGCGATAGTACGAATTCAATTTTATAGTGCAATATTTTAGTGTAAATAACTCAAAACGCATAGGTAGGTACTTACTACGTCTAATATAATATAAATGAAAATAAAATAAATACCCACATATATTGCGTCAGTAGATTTTATTTGATTTAAACACATATTTCGAATAAACAACAACGGTAAATAAAATATAATATAACACTAAAGTTATATTTTTTGTAATTGATAATAAGTTTTCAAAAACTCATCGTGTATATTTCTCGTTAAACGTCGCGATGATTGTTTATCGTATTGATTGTTCGTATCATAGTATCATCGTTGTCTAAACCAAAATAATAATCGTCCATCTGGTACGACGTAAGCAGTAACTCATGATTTGTAACTCAACGAATAACTGTTGATTTTTGTTTAGGACATCACTGAACCAATTCCAAACACTCGAAAAGCATCGTATTGTTATAAATAAATAGTATGATCAAATAAAAAATGAATTTTCACTTTGCCCATAAATGAAGGCAGTAAATGGCAGCGAATGGCAATAAATCGTGCTGGTATATGGGCAGTAACCGGTCTAATAATGCTGCCGAGAATAGTCATCTCGTTTTTACGACTACGTCTTCAGTTCGGTTGATTACGATCTCCTTTTCTGTCTTTTTTTTTTATTGATCTTCAGTAACTGCACTAAAATCTCGTCTATGTAAAGGAAACCCATTTTAACGTCCTGAAATACCTTTGGCGCTCTTGTATCGGTAGTCATAAAATTATGTAGACATATTTTAACAGCAACTTAAGTGTAACAGTGAGTATAGATATTGAATTATACACGTTTATCAATTTATTATTAAACTGAATCGACTTTTAGGCATATCCAAATAGTTTTTTCATAAGAAAATAGAAAACAGTATATAATATAAATTAATAAATAACATGCTATAAAGGCTTATTACTTTTTTTTTTTAAATTATATTTCACATCTGATGTTCTTTTATGGGCGATTAATAATAAATAAGTTTTAATCACAACTATTATAATATAATATATAATTATAAACGCGTTTAACGCAATATTGTTACAAAAAGTATATAAAAGAGAAAAATATATAATATTATGAATAATTATTCTATCTAATTATATATTAAATTGTTATATTATTAGTTTACCACATCATAAAATATTAACAATAAAAAACAAGATACATATTTAGTGCAATATTTTTAGTATAAAATAAGCTAGGTACATAATGATATCTTATAATGTGGGTTTAACTTTGAAATTAATTTGATACTTTAAAGAAGAATATTATATTTATCATTTAATAATATATATGAAAATGAATCTTAGGGATACATTTTTTTTTTTTTGAAGTTTTAAAATCTAAAGATAATTCATTTTGACCGACAATATGAGAATTATTCACGCAAATAATACGCAAAGCGCATATTTTATTTGACACGCCGTTAAGTACTCTGTTTTAAACATTTTTGATATGACCAGTGTCTGATTATCCATTAGGAACAATACAAAAATTGCCTAGAGTTCTATATTTTCTAAAGGTGTCAAATATTTTTGTCTGTTACATCAATTAAAGTAACATACATTCTTGATTCTGAGCGAAGCGATGAATGTATTGATTTTATAGTGAGGCGTATATATATTTTTTGGCGTGTGTAAATAATGCTTTAGTTTTCAACTTTAATATCTTTTTTGGTAGAAAAATAAATCTAGTTTGTAGTTTGAGGGTGTCAAAAGTAAATAATTCCCAGTATTTTTCTCAATAATCGGGGGTAAAAGAAAATAGGAAAAACGGGAATTTTTATCCAAAATCTGTTTTTGACAAAATGTATTTTCTTATTTTGTTGTAATTCAAAAACTGCAGATACCAGAAAATGTCAACATAAACCTTCAATAATACTTGTAAATGTCAAATAAATTAATAGCAAAATAAATTAATTTAATAGCAATATCAAAAAACATTATAATGAAATATACTTTATAAAAAAGGCTGTCTTCGTTCAGAATCGTTTTTCGTATGCAATAATTTATCATTGAATTCAAATTTAATACATACATTACAGTGACTTGTTCAAAGACGAGGCACACTTGAACCATCCTAAACAACAAAGTAGTTTCTTACTTTCCACCTTTTTTAAAATTGTTTTTATTATCTATTATGAGTTACATCAATGTGACTTTATGGCGTCTTATACAAATTATTTAACTTTTAAAATTTAACCATAAACTCTACAGTAGTTGTTTTGTTATTATATCATATTTGGTTATGTACCATATATAAAGTAGGGTTATTTTACT
Organism: Pentalonia nigronervosa; assembly: GCA_014851325.1. NCBI lineage: Eukaryota > Metazoa > Arthropoda > Insecta > Hemiptera > Aphididae > Pentalonia > Pentalonia nigronervosa. The sequence goes on from JACXSJ010000606.1 coordinate 27,408, forward strand.
CTAAAACATATCATATATTAAATACTGTCACCATGATAGGTGACATGATAGGACGTATCTATTATATAAAATGTACGAATGTTTTATAAAAAAAATAAATAATAATTTGCAGAGATGTGCTGGAGTATTGATTTCTAAACAGTAGCTTAAAGAAAAATTAGAGTACGGGGCGCAAATAAAAAGCATTTACTTTAGACGTATCTCTCCTTAAAACGGAATGGAATAAGATTAATAGATATGGCCGGTTTTAGATACATAAAATATTGAGGAATATTCCAATTGAAACTAAATATCAAGTGAGATGTAAAGACACATCAGGATATTGCGGGGTCATTCAAGATGAAACAATTTCGTTTAATTAATACGGACGTGATGATTTCCGCGAGCCTTTAGTTAAAACGGAAGTTATTTGAAATACAAGTTTAAAGTCAAAGAGAACATCTTGACAAAATATAACGATGACAAATCATTAAGGGTTAATTTGTAGTTCGTAATTATATATATATATATTTTTTTTTTTTTTTTGAACAGTGAAACAAAACGACATTCGAACAGTTTAATAATATACACGCCATAATTGTTAATACCTACGTGTGTAATTTAATATTTTGGTAAAAATATTTTATTGACGTGTAGGTTGATTGGTATAACAACGCACCGGAGTCCGGAAAAACTATATCGTTTATAAACGAAATAAGTAATAAGGACGAAAAATGATATCCCGAACACAAAACGTACAATTTCGGAGCAATATAATAATATATTAAAATATAAAGAAATATTAAATGTATAATGACACATTACTGTATCGAGTTCTTTGAGTTAATACAATGTCAAACAATGGTATCTATATAATTATAAATCGATATTGTGTATTTGTGTATACTAACTAGTAAATAAAAAATATACTCGTATATTGAAAAAAAAATAATTTATAATTATATTTTATATTGATATAGTAAATTAAATATATTATCATAAGAGATATATTTAAATATTATACATAATAACTGTCTATTTATTTTAGTAAAAAATATTATGTTATAATAAAATAAGTTTTTGTTTTAAATGAATATATTTGTTTAGAAATTTTTTTAAGTTAGAATATATTTTAAGAAGTGTAGACTCGCGGGTAATCGAAATTACTGATTATAATTAATTATACTTTGTAAGTAAGTATGCTTATTTAAAGAAATTTACTTGTCAAAAATAATGATAAAATTGATAGAAATTATTGTATGAAGAAGTATTAATGAAAAACAGTAAATTGTTAAGTATGAAGGTGATAGAGGTGTAAGTATTAGTAATTATATTGTATAGAAACTATTAATGTATCATTAAAGTGATGACCTAACAATCTTAATGAAAATTTTTTGATTTTATATTATACATAGAATTAAAAAAAAATTTTATAAGATAAATTTGTTTTTATTCAAAACATTAAAATGCTATATAAATTGTAGTGATGAAAAAGAGAGTTGAGGATTTTTTTATGTACAAGTTTATGAAACGTGACGACTAAATAAATTAACAATATTATCTTGAACTTTATTTACCATGCAGCTATAACAAAACTCAGAAAACTGTATTTATATTTATTTATAAATAAAAGATCTAAAAAGCATCTAGGAATGATTTTATTTTTTTTTTTACTGTAAATTGTTGACGCTAAGTTAATATTATAATTTGAGAAAATTAATCATTATTATGTAGATTTTTACTGTACACTAAATGAAAATTAAAAAAAAAAAGTATTTTTTAGAATTTAAAGAAAAACATTTACAACAAAAAAAAACAACATTTATATAATTGTCAAGATGAAAAAAAAAATTATAACTTTTTTTTTAAATTGAAACAATTATACTAAAAAAGTTATTAATTTTTCATAAATATTTTGGAAATTTTGGAAAAAATTGATAAAAAAAAATATTTTTATCATAGTTAAGATATTTTTTAATGAAAAAATCAATAATACATTACAAATTCAAACATCTGATTACACTTTAATATTTAAAAATACAACGACCATGAAATGAAATAAGTATAAAGAATTTTAATTTAACTGATGTAATCGATTTTTTTATTTTGATTTATTGTTTATTAGACAATTTATCTAAAAATATTAGTAATAGTTAAATGTGGTTCAACTTTAGATTTATAATGTACCTAAATGCTTATTTCGATAATTAATATTAAACATTGTACATGAGAATGGACGAAGGTTATATGCATCATTTCTAGACGATTTAAAATTAGTTTGTTTAAAAATCAATAAATCTTTTGTTTATGCGTTTCGATATTTATGAACTATATTAATTATTTACGCCTAAAAGATGAACTTATCGAATCTGAAGTCGAAGAAAAATTACCTATATATTATATTTATTGACAGACAGTATTAATGTTTAAATTAACTAATTGTCACAGAAAGTAGGATTCGGTTAAATTTAATAACAAAAAATTATTATTTGATTGATTATTTTTCTCACCGATAACGTTATTAGACTTAGACTAGTTTTGTTCAATTTAAATTAAAAATTATCTTCAATTTTTATAGACACTATAGTTTTAATAATAATTAAACTGATGAGATATTGCATATTACGAAATGCGAGGTGATCAAATTTCTTATAATAATTTCTTAAATTAATGTTATACACCTAACCATAATTATTATCAATAGATTTAATTTAATTTTTAATAATTGCACTCCGTTAGAACAATATAATATGCCAGTCGCCAAATTATAAGAAACGTAAATAGATCACTTACTCTGGTGTCCCGCCTTCAACGAATGAAGAAAATTAAATCAAATGACAATAATAAATATTAAGTAGTGGATTTAAATACATTGCACGCTGTTATAATGTAAATAAATCAAGTTTGAAAGTTTAATGTCAGGTTGTCTGACAATTTTTATAATTTAAGTCTCGTTAAAATTTAATGGACCAGTCGTGATTACTGTTTGATGTTAAGAGCCTGTTAAATATTTGAGTATCTGTTAAACTCTAATGGACGTTTGTCTAGTTCATTATAAATATATAGAGGATGATAAAAGTAACTATGATGTCGGATTATCAAATAAAAGCTGCTCGTCATAATATTATTATACTCTTACAACACTATAACAATTTATTATACAGTATGTGTATGACATTTTATTAATAATATTATATTCTGAGCAGAGCGACGAATTATTGATTTTATAACGATGTGTGATAATTTTTTAATTTTTAATTTTTGTGTATGTATAGAATATAGATACACGCTAAATGGTCACAATAATTCTTCGAGTTTTTACTTCAGTATTTTTACTGATTGGTGGTAAATCTAATTAGTACTTTTTAGAGGTAAAAATTGAAAATTCCCAAAAATTTTCAAAAGCGTCGTAAAAACTGGAATTTTTGACAAAATTGATTTTATTTTTTGTGTAACTAAAAAAAAATTATGGATATATGCAATTTTCACATTTTTTTTTAAATTAGTGAAGCGTAAATTCTCAATTTTTTGATGACTACCTAAAATTAGAATTTTTACAAAATTTGTCAAAATCACGAACATCTGCTAATTATTTTGTGGTTAAAATATTATAATATGATTAATTTTTATAGCTAAGGATTGAAAATGTAATTAAAGTTTCTTAAGTAGTTTATACTGTAACTAAAAAATCTAAAAAATATGTATACACAGTTTTTTTTATAGATATTTTAAGTTCAAATTTGGACGAAATTAGATATCTCAAAAAAGAATAACGAATTAAGTTATTTTGAAACTTTTAAAGTATAATATTATATTTCACACACTCCATAAAATACAAAGTTTTGTGACAAAAATTAATTCAACCAACTGTATTACTAGTATTAAAATTACTTTAATAGCAATTATAATATCATAAAATATACTCAGTAATATAAGTCTTGGCTCAAAATCGTTTTTCATAATATACTATAAAATAATATCATTGAATTCATATTTTACACATCCATTACAGTAATCTTTGCGACGCCTAATGTACGCCTCGTACACCAGAGTAGTATCCACTTGTCAAACTTTTTTTTTAAAAAAAAATTTATTATTACTCCTTTTTGAAAAATTTTTATAAATCAAAACCTGATTATTTGATAGGTACATTAAAATACAATTAAAAAATATAAATAATTTAAGTATCAAGTATAAATATTTTTAAATGAAATAACATTTAAATTTATTAGTTTGTGTACCCAAATGTTATTTATGTTAACGGTCGATTACAATACGAGGCCGCTGAACAAGTTCACGTATAGTTGACTCAGCACATAACATTACAATTCTAATAACTTGAACTGGGAACTTTATGCACTAAATACAATGTAATATATGTACATTCATATATTCTATTAGAATCTAAAATATGCAATAAAACATGTAGTTTTTTTTATAAAATATGCATTTATATAAGTATAAACTTCAAAAAATGCGAAATATTTCAAACATTTTAATAATATGCATACTCTTTTATTATCACTATAAAAATGTATTTTCTAACTTCAAATATTAGTATACAATATACACAGTAAAAGCCATTATTAAATCTATAGTTATAGTTCGAAATATAATTGATCACGGGGTTAGGTTAGATTTAATATTTTGAATTAGAATTTTTTTTTTTGATTTATAAATAAAATGCAGGTATACATCTTTAAGTATGCAATATACATTTTTAGAATTTAGTTGTATGTATTATGAAACGAATTTGAATCAAATCAGATTTAGAATATTCAGCTTCTCGAGAAATATACAAAACATACAATATACTATATATTACATTGTCAAGTTTAATTTTAACTTTTTGATTTCAAGCATGGCGTAGAAATGAAATTGATTTTATGGAGTGATATTTATTTTTGGTTCAGAATCGTTAATAGAAAACAGTGATTTATCATTAAATTAAAAAAAAAAAAACATATCAGTCTACTAGTTTACCTAGAAACTTATGTATGATACTTACTTTTACTTTTTTAAACTCTAAAATACCGAAGCGTATGTTATGCATGCCAGAACACGAAATGATAAGCTAAATACAAATTAAACATAGACCGTAGATGATTTATATCTGACGGGTCGAAATTAAATAAATATGATACCAAATGCTTACTTTATACACATTTTTAGAATAAATTATATGGACTCTTAAATATAGTTATTATAGTAAAAAAGAACTGTTGAATCAAATTAATACCTAAAATTAGTTGATTTTATTATATGTACTACATTGTTAGATTAATATATTTCATTTTTAAGGATTTTATGTAATAGAAAAATAATTTAAAAATCAAAATTGGTCGGTAATACAATTTTATTACTAGGTTTGTTTTAAAAAATATATAATTTATAAGAATTCTATTTCATAAAGTATATTTTTATTACATAACCATATAAAAATATACAATTTAAAAGATACGAAATAAAACAAACACAAATTTATGAAACGTTAGTCTTATGACAGAGGTATTTTCGGAGTGAAGATGCGTATGATAAATTGACAAATCCGTATATTATGAGAGGCAATTCTCAAAGAATACGAAAACGCGTTTAAAGAAAAAATAAAATACACAACACAAAATAGCTTATATAATATGAGGCGTTGGCCAAACAACATATGAAACACAAATATCTTTTCATTCTTCCACAAAATCTTCAAAATATAATAATAATTTATATATGTAATAATTAAGAAAAATATTTTGATTAATTCATTATGAACGTCAAAATGTTCAAGTAATTAATTTTTGAGTTGATGATTATTTAATATATTTATTTGATACACCAAACACAATTAAAAATACATGAAAATGTATTGCTGTATGTATTGGTTAAGTACATTTTCAAAAAAAAAAAATATTGAATATTATATATAAAGCGGACATTACACTCGCACGCGTTGTCTCCGTCTTACAAATGTAAGACAGCAAAAAGTGCTTTGCGTAGGAAATAACTGAGAAGGTTGTAGTCATAACTACGAAACAAAATTTTCACACCATAAAAAGGAGAATTTTGGTCTGTAATATCATTTTTATTTTTTAATATCAGAACTACAAAAAAAGTTCTTATTGTTTCAAAATCCATAATTTTTGTATTTATCAAACTAGAATATTTTTTTTTTATTTCCAATATCAAAAAAAATAAAAAGGATATTGCAGAGCCAAAGTTCTCCTTTTTATGTCGTGAAAATTTCGTTTCTTGGTTATGACTACAGTCTGAGTGGTTCTATTCCACGTAAAACAGTTGTTGCTATGTTTTACATTTGTAAGACGGAGACATCAAGTGAGGGTGTTGGGACATCTTAATATAATATGTAAAGGTTATGTGTATAAATAACATGTTATCTGCGATGAGGTTTCAACGATTCGAACCTAATTATAACTATTATTTGTTAGCGATATTTTCTAGTTCGTAAAACATTAAAATATAAAATAATATTATTTGATTTGGAAGTCATTTTTCTAATGTACATTTATTTTGTTTTTATACAGGTATTTAAAGGGGCAGCAACTTGTTTTTACGCTTTTATTGGATTTGACATCATCGCTACAACCGGTGAAGAAGCTCATAACCCGAAAAAATCTATTCCACTGGCCATCATGGCTAGTTTGGTTATTATACTTGTAGCGTATGTTAGCTCTTCGATTATTCTCACACTTATAGGTAAGTAATTGATAATTAGCTGTGAACAATTATAATATAGAAACTCCTACAGCCACTCGTAATTCACTCGTAGTAAAAATATACCGAAATTAGAAAACAATTAATATAATATTAAATGCATAAATCTATAAGCTGCGTAATACTATTTAGGATACCAATTAAACTAAGTTTTTTTTGTATTTTAATAATATACTCTTGAAAAATTTAAATTAAACCATTAGGTATTAATATAATTTTTTTTTTTAAGTAGAGATTGGTTGTATAATATATTGTTCAAAGCTGTACCGGTATTAAAACAGGTATATTTATTTTACTACAAATTATTTAAAAACAAAGGTGAATTTAATGAAAACAAAGATAAATTTCAATGATTTAAAATACTGTGGTTTTTTCAACTTAAAGTTATCATAACCTATAATGCGTTTAGATTTGTTTTTATTGAAAAAAGCAGAATTTTAAATAAAAACCTGTATATAAATATAATATTTCTTTTAAAAAAATAATAATTATTGAACTCTATGGGTTTCAACACTAAAAATATTGATTAGTTTATTTTGTTTTAAGTGACATCCGTGTAAAACAAAGTACACCTGTCAATTATTTATTACATTTAATTAATATTTTCATTATTTTTAGTTTTAAAATATGAATTTTTATCGAATTAAATCTAAATATATAAATCAATTTTATTTATGAAAAAAAGATAAAAAAAAAAGCAGTTTTTGCGAATAAGGTCCTCACAAGTAATAAATTATTGCGCACGTATGTGATATAAATATTATAAAAAAAAAATGTAAAATAAATTTTGAAATCGTTTTTTTTTTTAGAAAACTTATAATATTTGAGGAAATAGTATGACGTACGATCTACAACAAATTAAGTTTCAATGGAATGTTAACGCTTCATTTTTATTCTAAAGCTATTTTAGTACTCTCTCTCTCTTAAAAAAAAAAAAAAATAATAATACTTTTCATAATGTTAGTTTTTTGTATCCCAATGATTACAATTTAAAGTAAAATCTACACTTAAGATATCGAAACAAACATTTGTAAGAATTCCCACATTTTTGGACTGAATGTTTATACAACTTGAGATAATATTTTGTTTTGTTTTAGCTTTTGTTGTAATATTAGATTTCTGATACCCGTATTAATAATAATAAATAAATAATTCAATACCCCACTTAGGTAATTTAGAGAAAAAACGAATTATTAAAATGAGACTATGCAAAAATATAAAATATTTACCTCTCTCCTTTTTTTTTATTTAAACTAAACGATTTAAATATTTATAATTTGTTATTATAAGCAACACTACCGTTGTCATTAAGTTATAATATTATGAAAGACTTTGGTTAAGGACCGTTTTAAAATCAAAAGCCATAATTTTTTTTTTATATGAAAATAAATAAGTGTTTCAAACAATGTAATGAAAAATACAATTATTGGTGACTTCATGCTATTTTGTTTATTTAGATAATTAAAAACAAAAATCTATTAAACCAAATATAACTAGCGTTACTTTTTGATCACTATTTAATATATAATTTATACATTATCATTATTGCGAACACACATAATAAAATATAAGTATACAGAATTTATACATTGCAAACTCTATTGCTTTCAACGGCTGTTGTTATTTTTATTTTAGTTTTGTGTAATTTATACATTTTTTTTTCTATAATATAACGTAATAATATTTCCGTCTCTGTAGCATTTATAGTATTATTTATTTACTTGTATACGAACGAAACGACCGCAGCTTTATTATTATACAAGTTGATTTTCTTGAAAACTATTCAGAACTATAGCTTTTCTCTAACTTATTTCACAATTCGCCGGAAATTACTCACACTTTATTCTTAACCCAAAATAATAATCATTCGAATGAAATGTTTGTATAATTTATAAAGCTCGTCTCGGTACGTATAACTGCGCATATAACCATTCAAACAAAACTAATTTTCGACTTTAATACTATTGAAAATAATAACATCAAAAATGTTTATTGTTTTCGACCGCGTACACTGTTTATCAGGTTTCGAGAACATAAACGTAAACGCATTCAATAATGTAATTATTATGCTACGCCAGTTTTATTGAGTAAGTACCTATGATATCCACGATATTAACGAACGCTTATTATTGACACGGAATTCGTTAAAACCTATACACCATCCGGTGTCGACTTAATTCTTGTCAATGAGCGGTCGGCTGCAATAACTCGCGCCACCACAGGACAGTGAAATCAATAAAAAAATATACCTCGACCCATCGAATATAGATTACTACTGTGATACGAGAATATAATGTCGTTGGCTAAGACGCATCTTCGGGATAGCACGACAGTAATGATAAATAATAATTGATAATCATAAATAATAACAATCACCGCGTGCTACACTTCAGGTAAACTTAAACGATTTGTGGCCAGTACCTATCTCCGGGTCAGTGGTAATATTGGTGGCTGTGCGGCGACGATGTCTGACCGAGGCGTCCGTCCGATATTGAAGATGTCGATAATCTCTACGGCGACGGCACGACGGAACTGGACGATGTACATTATAATAATAAACGGCATACGTCTGGCGTTCTGATCCGTTTCATCCAGAAATACACGAAATGGAATTACATATTTGATATTTTCCACATCCCGAATATTACACAATATCACACTCTAGCTGTCGGTAAACAAAACCACAACCCTAGTCACGGTGCTGAGCGAGTGCGTCGGTAACTCAATAATTGATGTAGCACGGCATAGACTATACAGCGTCTTTAATTCGGTATACCGACCGGACGAAACACAGTTTGTCGTGCGTCTTTAGACCTGCATATCATATTATATACTGCAATACTTAACGCAGACCAATCGTTATTCGGAGGATCATCAGGCAATTTTCAAGCGCAAAGGGCACTGAACATTTTACACCCAATACTCGGTAACCGTCGGAAATCCTTGTAATATTATAGTGGTCGAGCGTTCCAGCTCAGATCAATCAAAGATCAGACCGACGGTCGTCGTAAGGTTGATGCAAACACGTCGTCGACGTAACGACATGGCGATCGGCAGCTGCGGCAACGGAGGGTTCAATCGAATCCGGAAAAGGTCGTAATGATACGAAGTCGGGACAGTGCTCGCAGACAATAATTGAAAGTTCCGAATCACGCGGCAGCTCCTCGGAAACGAATGGCGTCAGACGTGACCTTTGATTTTATTCCGTAGTCCAGCGTAATGTCGAACGTCAATAAGAGACACGCCAGCGCAGAACAAGTAACGGATGAAAACAATAAAGTGCACCCGAGATTACCCGACGGTGCATACATTGTTGCTCGTAAAATAATAGCAATTTTGGGAATTATTTTGAAAATCTAGGCTTCCCTACACATCTGGAAGTACGAGTCTCGTCCAAAATCCGGTCACATCATAGTGAACCGTTTAAACATAACGTACCTATGTCGATGCCCATAATACAACACGGGTTAAAATCGTTTCGAATATAATATCATTGTAACGAATTAATTTTATTTTTTGCAGTACCGTATACGAAAATCGACGAGAACGCCGCACTGCTAGACATGTTTGTGCAGGTAGGCGCGCCCAGGTGCCAGATGATCGTGGCCGCGGGTGCGATGGCCGGGCTGTTGGTTAGCATGTTTGGTTCCATGTTTCCGATGCCCAGGATCATTTATTCGATGGCCCAAGACGGATTGCTGTTCAAGTGAGCGTCCGAAATGGGTGTAGACGATATTTTTTTTTCGTTTATTCGCGGAAAATAACAAGTCTATACCGACTACAACGATTATTATACCATCGTTGTCGTTTTTATCACATATTATTTTTTATTATGTATAGGTCACTAAGTCAGATATTTCCGTTGACCGGTACACCGGTAGTGGCCACTGTGCTGTCAGGCGTAGCGTCCGCAATAGCCGCTCTCGTCATCAACTTGGACACGCTAATCGAAATGATGTCCATCGGTAAGTACCTCAGCCAGTTGTAGGTTAGGGATTTTCTGGCGTGTGTACCTATATCTCCGCTACAGTTTATTAGAATCACGATTTATATTCCCACGAAAACGGTAACTGCTCGTCATCGTTAGAACGAAAACAACAACTCATTAAATCGAGTGCTATACGTAGGTAGGTGGTACCTATGTTATTTTAATCGCATTAGGGTGTTGAATAAATTTATATAAAGTCGGTCGCGTTTGCGTATCGTATGAACTTAGGAGCACGTCATATCCGCATAATAATAAATTGTGACTTTGTGTAGTCTACGTCTTATAAAAAACATTCGCCGTGGCAAATTTTCTTTCGGCAGAACAACATATGTTGTGCAATTGTTAGCTTCAATACATCAGAGTTAATTAATTTATTTATTATCAAACTTACAGGTAAAAACATATCTGTGCCTATACGTCGATTTTTTACGATATTAAAAATTTTAACCGAATTATGATATTTTAAAAAACAAAAACTATGAAAAAAATACTATTGTATAAATCGCATTATACAGTGATTTGATTATTATTATTTTATTATTCGTATAGGTACTTATGCGTTACTGACAAAACGTATAACCTTTTGTAAGAACTATGATATGTACGGTTTAATTTGGTGGGTATAATATTTGTGATGGATAATTTCCTATTAAATATTGTTCGAGTATTCTAAAGGAGTTAATTACAATATTCATGCGGTCCATTTACCTACATAGTATTGTTTTGCTTTTTTTGTTTTCGTACAAATTATAATTGTGTCATATAATATGATTTATTGCATATACTTTATTATTTTAATAATAATTAGTTAACGAGGAGACGAGGAGGTTAATTTTGTTATATATTTTTGAAGTTAATAATAACGTATTTGCCGATTGTAACGTTCGTTTTAAGCTTAATCAGCATTTATAACATATCATACGTAAAATACTAAAGGTTAGATTAGGCAGGTAAGGTAGATACCGACGATTTGGTGAATTATTTGAGAATATTTAATACTTTAATCACTTATCCTTAACCACATAAATACCTGCTCATCGTAACAGCTAATTTCCGGTCTTAATACATTGTCTTGCATTATAATTTGATTGATAAATTTGCAGATTATCTAAGAAATAAATTTCCAATTTCCATCACAATATTGTATTTTTATAACGATTACGAAATTTTTTTCTTTCATTATGAAATCGTACCGTATCGTACCTAATTTTGGCAAAGCAAAACGTTTTAATTCCGAACTCTTTTCTTCAGAACCTAACAAAGTTTAGAATATACGTAAAGAGGATATTATAACATTTATATTTATTTATACGCAATTCAATATTTTGTTTTAAATTATATGTGTTTGACCCGAGTTCCAAAATAAACATAGTTCCCCCGAAAATCCAATTTTTGTCGATCTAAAGCATTATTAGAAATGGAAATTTCGAGAGTTAGTTGCAATATTTTATGATATCTCATCATTATGTATAATGTATAATAAAGCGAGCCGATGAAATCTTGAAAGCTTTTGAAACCATGTCGGGATCAGTGCATAACATCCGAATAGAGATTTGTCACCAGAGAAGTCACCTATATACCATTGTGTTTCGTATTGAAAGGGGTTCGATGAATAAAATAGATACGGTATAATGTGGGACTATACAGGACAATAACCATCCCATATTGAGATTTATACATAAGTATTGTACTCTTATATTGCATTGTTGTTTATCGAAATTTCACGAATAACAGTCGTCGAGCCAATTCCAAAACAGCAATAACATTTTTGACATTGATTTTTTTTAATGTCATAACATCATAATCTGGTTCCAAATAATTTAGATAAACTACTGACTTAAACCAAAAATTATAATATCATGATATCGTGCCCACATTTTCGCGCGCTATTTAATATTTATTAATCTACAACAGGTTTGTTAATTTCGTTCACCGCAGAGACTAAATTAGAATTGTGGTTAATTTATTGTTACCTTTGAATGATTAAAGTGCATATAGCAGTTTCATAATATATACAATAATGAATAAAGCATTAGTTGCTTTTAGAGTTTAATGCACTACTTGTTGGCTAATGTGTATCCGGTATACCTAAATATGGTTATATACATGTATAGAGTTTAATTTTGTTCGACAAGAATGTTTCAATGGCATCGGTAACTGGTAAGTACCGATATGTTTTTGCAACGCATAAAACAATAATAATGGTCCAAGCAGATTATTACCAAAAGTATTATTTTCCATATGAGCGCTTAATGTTTTCGAATCGATTGCCTAGGTACCTAGCTAAGCTCGAATAAAATGTCAATAACAGAAAAAAACGGAAATATAATTTTCTCCGTTAACCGTCATAAAATCATTCGGGGCGGGTTAAACGATATATCTGTATTACAAATAATCGCGGGTGTACACGAATTGTGAAATTTTCTATAAAAATATGTTTCTATTTATTTAACTTGATTTGTAACAACATCGATATGCATAAAATACATATTCATGTAATTTCATTAATAATTAATTTTTTCTTTTGTTGTCGACCGTCACTTTATTGAAAAGTTGTCTTGTAAAAGATAATTTTTAAAAGTACTGAAGCACAGATGTACTTACTCTGAAAAGTATTTAAATAAGTATTCGAATACTCAGTAAAAAAATACACTCGAGAACAGAAACAAATACTTTTAAATAGTATTTAAAAATAAGTACTTATAAAATATACATTTTTTTTTTACATCTTAAGATCATGTTTAGTTTTTCGGTATTAAATTTGTGTAAAATTGTATACTAAATTGATCGGTGTAACTATAAATTTCACTCCTATTTTTCTTATTTTAAAGTTTATTTGAGTTATAGCCACACACAAAAAATATTTTAAATTGCAAGAACGAGTATTAGAAAGGTTCTTTTAAAAATATGTGTGTTTTTTTTTCAATTTCATTACAAAATTGAAGAATGATAACAAGTACCTACTACTTATTTTGATACTACTTAATACACAGTGGTATTTGGATTAAACGGATAGTTTGTGAATTGTGTTTTTGAAGAAGTTAATCTTCAAAATTTAAGACATGTGTACAAATGAAAATAAAGCTTCGAGCCAATTTGTATTATTTCATATAGATTCTATTATATGACATAATAGTTTATATTTATATAGTCATTTATAATTTTTTTCTGATGCGATTGAATTTGAAAATAGTAATTATAAAAAATAAGACTATTTGAAAAAGAGTAGGTGCCTATTTTATTTTCAATATAGATAATTTAAGAGAGTATTTAAAATACGCATTTGAGTAGATACTTAAAAACGATTTGAATAATTTTACTCGTATACTTAACAAAACAATAGAAATGTATAATGGGTACATAAATATACATAGAAATCAGCGCTGTGTAAATAATATATTGCGTCATCACATTCTTATTTGTGTTAAATCAACGAGCGAATCGTCAAATTATGAATTGATAATCGACAAAATCAACTCGTAAAACGTAAAATTTGTTTATGTATTCCGAGTAGGTATCGTGTATAAACGATATTTACTCTCCTCATGTTTGAAGTTCGCACGCAAATATTCGGAACTGTAATAAATTGCTCGCATTACTCGGGAAATCGATATTCTATAATACATTACGTATAAGAGGAAATACCACTGTGAACATAGGGCTCGAGATCGAATTAAAACCGCGGGGGCGAGTCGAGATAGGCACAGTAGTAATGCTGTAATAGTCGGGTGAACTCTAGAAATTCGACGGCTGCAATATATCAATGATATAATAAATTATTATTCGCCGCACGCAAATATATTCTAAACCGCGATGACCGTATTATTTATGTTTTGTCGTATAAAGGCACGTTATTCGCTTACACTTTGGTGTCGACGTGCGTGCTGATACTCCGGTACCAGCCACAGACGTCCACTGTAATACACTTCTTCCCGGAAACGATGCGATCGCCCATGAACGCGCCCAAACAGATCGTCACCAACGGACGGGTAAACTTTGTAAATATCAAACGATCGCGGTTAGGCGAGTTTGCAACCTCATTGACCCCCGGCCGCGTGTTGGATGCGTTGTGACGTTTCAGGTGGTGCAGGACGACCAAAAGTACGCGTACACGAACCAGGGGTACGGTAACCAGACATCGTTCTACCAGACGCAGTTACCATTGCCACAGCAGATCATTCCGTCGCACCAGTCGCAGAGGATCATGGTCCGAAAGGTGACGAGAAGGTAACCGAATCTAACTTGTATACTTAAAGTATTATTATTGCATGATATTTAATGACAATCGTCACTCACTGACGCGATGCGGTACTCGTCTACGTTGCAAATCGTTTTTTATTTCGACGTGTACATATTTTTTTCCACTATATTTTAATCTGTTTGAAAAACGGCACACTGCTATAAATGTTTGTGTTTTGGACTTTGAAGGAAAACAATAATTGGACGTTTAATCTTTAATAAGAATACGAAGCTTTTAGAAAATAAAAATATATCCCTCTTAAATGTGTGAATTTTTTATAAATTCACGGTACTTACATATAATTTGCTCATTTGTACAGATAAATATTGACACAGTTCAACGTCGTAGACGGGTCTCTCTATATCAGTCGCCCTTATCCTTCTCTCTCGTATATAACGATAATATTTTACTACCCAACGTGCGTATATAACTACGCTTGTTATTGAATTATGATTGTAACATTTTATCATTTAATCTCTCACTCTCTCTCTCTCTCTCTCCTTCTACCTCTCACAGTATATTTTTTTTCTCTGTATTTTCTTTTTCTCTTCTTCCGTTTTTATCCGTCACAAATTCAATTATAAACTTTGTGCAGAGGTGTAATACGAGTTTGAGTTCAGTGTGAGCATTAAACCATTAAATGTTCTGTATGGCCAAGAGTGGGTGGTATATGAAATCGTTAGTTATAAAGTCACATTGCACACGATTTTATTTTGTTTAAGTAAAATCGATAAAGCGACGAGTTGAATCATATATTATTATATTATGTAATAATAACTAACAATATATATATTATAATATACAAACAGCACGTGTCATATAAACGTTCGTAAAGTTGGCTCACCTAAGTACAGTGATTTTTTTTTTTAATTCGTGCCATTATTTTGCAAGTTATTTGCAAATATTTTCAAGTCTATTTTTAGAATTTATAAGTCCAAACTTTCATCATAAAACCAAAAATTAAAAAGTTGAGCCAACTTCACGTAGCTCACTCAAGTTGTCCTTGAATTTCGAAACAAGTATCAAACAAAAGCTTATGATTTGCGAGTATTTGCATTTCATATTTTAGTATTTGTAAGTCACCCTAGGGGGCCCATATAAGCTTTTAAAGTTATGAATTTGGTCCACCCATGTTGTCCTAGAACTTCGTAACAGATGCTATTTTAAAGCTTATAATTAGAAAGTATTTGCAAGTCAGTTTTAAGAATTTTCAAGTAACCCGAGTGGCTCATATGAGCTATCAATGTTACAAAGTTTGCCCACCGATTTTGAAAAAGAAGAATTTTAAAATATTGTTGTCAATGCTAATGATTCTAGCATGCATCAAATTCCTTCAAAAATATACTTTAGTACATATTAAGTATTCGGTTATTTTGGTAGCTGCAAGCTCTTTTCACTTAAATATAATATATTAGTATTCATACTTATTAATAGGATCAGACTTGGGGAGATGTCTCCACCAATTTTCAAGATATTAGATTAAAATAAAAATAATAAATTTCTTTCGATTAATTTTACGAACACGCAACATTTGACAAATAAATTTGTTAAATAATATGAAAATTCACTCATTAAATTGAAAAAAAAAATTAGAACATGCAAAAAGCTTGGTTTATTTTACTAGTTATTTAATGAAAATAATTTATATTACTAAATTACTCATCGATAAATGTATGTAAAACGATTTTCTGATTTATTGAAAAAATTTCAATTTGCTCCCATACTATAAATCATAATTAAAACATGATAAAAGAACATTTATATGTTTAACAAACACATGTTCTTTTGATGCAATTGTTGTAGGTCTGAATGTTGCTAATAATGATTATTCTATGTATAGAGATTATATATCAAATCAAAGTAATGAGTTATTATTATTCTTCAAAAATTTGGCTGCTAATGGTGGTATAAAAACGCTATATAATATTTGAGTTGAGTTATTAAAAAAATATTTTGAGGAATCGTTATTTTACTCAAAGGTGCATATATAAACTGAATGTAATGTTACAAAAATTATTGAATGCTATTTACAAAATATACCTGGTGCAGTTGAAAATATGAGATACGTACACTGTGAAGAAAGTTCAAAATCATCATCAACAATCATCCTTTCATGCAATAATAATATATATAATCTTGAAGAGATGATACAAAATTATTTAAAATTTAAGGAATCTGTGTTTTATAAATGGTAACGTACAAAATTGTCAACCAGAGAACTGAAACAGCATCTCTTTATTGCGACAGAATACTTAAAACATATTACTTTACCACTTAAATCTTTTCTAGAAGTATTGAATGAAAAGTAAATATTTTTCATATTAAAACTTTAATCAAATGAAAATCTTTTTAAATGTAAACTATTTTTATTTCACAGGTATTTTTTGGTAACTATTGTGAATTTTATTTCAGGACATTACACTGAAACATGATAATATTAACATCAACAAATTTACACATTATAAATGTGTTATAAGGTTTTATTTTAAATTCTGTAGAATGGACTTTGATTTTTGTTGTAACAAAAGAAATAATGACCATTATATCTTGAATTTTTTAGAACTATTTATAGGCATATGAAAATGTTGATATATATTTTTTTTAATATTGTTAATAAAAATTTTTTTACATGTTCAAAATACTAGATAATTTAAAACAAAATTTCTCTTGTATAATAATTTGTTTTAAATGAAAATTAAAAAAAAATCTAAAGTGTCTAAAGTTAGAATTTCGATAAAAAAACGTAAAACTCTTAAAAATTTGAAGTTTTTTTTATAATTTGAAAATTCAAAAACATTTTTTCATTTAAACCTAAGATTTGAAAATCTAACATAAGACTTTTACAAGTTTTTCTACCTTTCACAAAAAAAAGGTAATTGGAATGTCAAGCAAAATAATGCTTTATAAGCATTTGAAATTAGACATTGGATATTCACTTATAAAATATTGTAGAGTTAAAAAGCTTAAAAATTAAATAGAAGGTTCCTCATAAGTTATTAATAATAACTTAGTATAATAATAATAATAACTAAATATAATATAATATAATACTTAATAATAACTTATTATAATAGCAATTTAAAAATATAAAAATACATAGCCACAATTTATTTTATAAGATAAATTTTGACCAAAATGTATACAAATATCAAACATTTTCAAATTGATATTTTGTTAAAAATTTATAAAATATTCAGTTTTTATAGCTAAAGATTGAAAATTTAAAACGTTTCTCGGAAGTATCTAGTTAATATTGTAACCAAAAAATCTAAAAAATATATTTACATGGTTGATTTTTATAGACATTTTAAGTTCAAATTTGGATAAAATTAGATATTTAAATGAAGAATAATGATGTTTGTAGTCATTTCGCTGAAATTTAAAAATAATTTTTATGAGTGATTGAAACTTTTAAAGTACATTATTATGGTTTTGTTTTTTACACACAATGACATTTTCAAATGCAACATTTTTGACAAAAGTTGAATTAACCTACTGTATGACGAATAATAATAATAAAAAAAAAAAAATACTTTTATAGGAATAATATCATAAAATGTTGTTAGTAATATAGTCTGACAGATCATCTTTACTCAAAATCGCAAAGGTACAATGATTTTATATAATTGAATTCAAATTTAACACATCCATTATAATGATCCCCACGACACTTAATGTATAGAAGACCATATTCATTTTCCAATCTTTTTTAATTTGAGAATTATAAATACGTAATAATAAATTATTAATTTATATTATATATTTTCTTTTCAAAATAGTAGTTACATGAAATCTGTATAAGTACACGCATTTGATTTTTATAAATAACAAATTAAGAAATATCTAAACCAAAATAACAATTTAAAATGTGTACATACTTTAAAATAATAAAGTACATATTATGAAAATATCAAAGAATCAAAATAATATTAGTATGCATACGTATTCAATGAATGATTAAAAAAAACCAAGCAATATTATTATAAATACATTATATTATTATATATTTTCATTATAATTTATTATCTTGAAAATTGGCGGAAGTGTCTCCCCAAGTCTGATCCTGTTAATAAGTATGAATATTAATATATTATATTTAAGTGAAAAGCGCTTACTGCCACCTAATAACCGAATACTTTAATACTTAATATATACTAAAGTATATTTTCAAAGGGATTTAATACATGCTAAAATCATTAGCTTTGATAACAACATTTTAAAATTCTTTTTTTCAAAATCGGTGGACCAACTTTGTAATTTTGAAAGCTCATATGAGGCCACTTGGATTCTTTGTAAATTCTTAGAACTGACTTTCAAATACTCGCTAATAATTTGTAAAATAATGGCATAATTTAAAAAAAAAATGCTGTATTTAGATTGGCCAACTTCACGAACGTATCATATAATGAAAAATAAACATTGACAAATATGTTTCATGTTGCAATACATCAGTACTATATGGTACAATTGCATTCTATACATTGCTGATGGTGCTAACTAACACTATAATATAATATTGCATCTGATTAATTTATGAGTAAAAAACAAAACGTGCACATTTATATGGGCCTCGAGTCGATTATTGTCATAATACAACCATAGATTATAGGTAGACACTGAATATGTCACTACATTGCGACTGTATTTTAGAATATATACTTTATTTTCGAATTTTGTTTTTATGGAAACATTCCATGTTATAATACTGCAAATTTAATCAACAGAAGAATTTTGATATTTATTATTCTCCTGTTTTCTTGTATCTAAAATTATTCTTGCTAACTGACAGAGAAGTTCAAGCAAATTTGGGTTTTTTTTTTAAGTAATTATTACCATCAAGTAAAATATATTCCGTCGTCTATCCAGTTTTTTTTTTAACATTATTCACTTAAGGTACTCTGTACCAATATATGTATAATACAACTAACTATACCGCGATAATTAACATCTAGTAAATATGATGTGGTTTGCCAATGTAGAACCATTTTTCTATTATGCTGCTATCATAATATTATTCCTACTTAATTATATTATAATTCTTTTTTTTTATTTTTATTTTTTAATGTTAATACTTAAATAAAATTTGCTAATAATTTTAATTGTCTAACATTATACTAACTGATTATACTTTTAATATTAAATACCTAAGTAAATAAAAACACCGATTTCTCGATTTTTTAATCCTCATTTTTAAAATACTAAACCGGCGACTTGAATACGTGCGTTTTATATTTTCCAAAAATATATTTCAGAATGGTTTTTCATATTATATTATAATACTTTACAAGGACTGATTATCATTTGAAAAAATAATTTCAACGAACCAATTACTATCCAGACGGTAATTAAAATCAAAAATTAAAATAAAGCAAGGTACAGGTAAGGACTTGGTTAACAAAAAAATAAATGATTACTAACAACACAAATATGTAGATATCAGGTACCTAGTTGTAAATCCAATAATCACTAAAACATTTTCATTACGCGCATAACATAAAATTTATTATCACTATTATTCATTTATGTCTGTAATGAAAACGAACAGAGATAATTATTTTTTTAATTATTTTACTTGTAGGTGTTTACTATGCACTCATTCGTTTCAATATACCTAATATGTTTGAAAATGTTGTTTGATACATTATCGCGTTATACAATACTTGCAAGACGTGTGCATTTCTGTGCTCTTGGCAATAACAATGAGAAAAATACGATTTAGATTTTTGAGATTTTATCAACGAAGAGCAAAAAAAAAAACATGACATTTTATTATGATATTTTAAACTACGGTGTGTATAAATAACGCGACATATACATGCAATTATAATTTAAAACAACAATCTATTGTTATGTTTTGGAAGAGAAAATATTCGGTGAAAAAGATATAACCTATAGTCGTTGCCATAGCAACGCTGAGAAAAAAACAAATTTAATTATATGTATAAAAAAAATACAAGTGCGAATTTGCAAATGGTACCAAACTTCAAGTGTACCTACTTGTAAATGTTTGGATTGGGTCGGGAATTTTTTTTCCTATCAACACGTCGTACGGCTTTTCTATTGTCGGAAAAATGCAGCGCCACAAGAGCCATTATAACGGTGTCGGAACGATTCGAGATTTTTTTCAAAGAAACGTTGCTCCGTCGGGCGTCCTCTTGTCGACAGATTCATAGCTATCGCAAACGTCAGTCTCTCGTCCACGCCAAAATGCGTATTATTGAGACGCTGCTCGTGTGTGATAATATCGGCAAATTTTGCGCTTTTTGAATTTCCGATTTCGATCACGGTCCCGCCGCGGGGTATGATTATATCATATTATTATACGATTATAATATTGGTTACAAAACACGATAATGCGAAAGTAGGTCGTAATTATTCATTTCGGGCAGTCACACTTCGAATTTTCACCGTTTTATCAGACTCCAGCAGCAGCGGGCGATCGATAAAACAAACACCGCCAGTAACACAGCTCGCGCGGTCTTCCGCTTGAGACGCTCGCGCGTATTGTTTAAATATCAGGTGCATTAATATTATGCGTGTAGAAAATATTTAAAACTGAACAACTGTTATATAACATTATAATAATATGAATAATAAATAAACGATGTATGATTATTATGGTCATAATTATTTATTATCGTAATTACGGCTCGGTGTGACCTGAAATCAATGAAAATGTCAGTTATGTTGTGTATTGAGACGACTTAAGTGATCTAGAACTAAAGTATTAGGTATATAAATTATAATACTGCGGTACTCATTATCGTTTACGTGGCGTTTAAAGCGATTTTATTTTTTCATTACCCTCAATAACCCTATTAAAGTTGGTAGGTACCTATTACTGCAATCGACTTCGTATTAAAAAAAAAAAAAAACAGTCCATCAAGAATTCACGACATCGTCATATTGATCGAATATGATTATTTTTTTTTTATATATATATATATATATAAAATGTAGTTTTCTCGAGTAATATTCTACACGCATAATGTACTCGCGCACGAGAACGTTCTAAATGTACAGATCCACCGCCACCATCGCTGCTATAAGCATTTAAAATATAATAATATTATTACACTGTACGAGTATATCAGTCAGAAACGATCAACCGAGCTGCGAAAATGTATTCGAACAACCCAAAAACGGTCACACGCTTTTTGATATTTTCATAAAATACAATATTAATCAGCTTCATTCGGATGACAACGTTTTAGTTTTTAAACAAAATCAATTACGGACGAAATAGCGATCACGCCGTTATATTATTATATCGTAATAGCAGGCACCCGCTACTGCTGTCGGTGTATGTTATTACTACGCGAACAAGTTTGCTTACGAAACTATATAATAATCAAATAATTATTATCAACAGTTGATTGGCGGGCAAACGACCAAAAATCAATAGTAATATATTTTAATATGAGTCGTGTGCAATATTATATTACTATACCTACAAGTCAACAGTACTTATATGATGTAGTTGTGATTTTGATTTTTCGCTACACCTGATGCGAAAAGCGTGTAATAATGGTCGTTCAATATCCAATTAACGGGCGGTGTGTATAATAAATGTCGTTGAAAATCTGTGTACGAATCGACTACGATAATATAATAAAATTATGTCTATACATATTTTTTTTTTCTCTCCCGCCGTTAATTGGACACGCAGCACAATCACATATGTTTTATAGTCGCCTATACATCTGCCGATGTGCCGCTCGGGTCTGGTCGTGCAGTTTTAATTCGATAATAAAATATTTGTTTTATTTGCACGGCGTGAATTATTATTGTGTTTGTTTCAGTTCGCCGGATTCGGATGACACGTACTTCGGAGATGACTCCGAGGAGGGGCGCGACGATCAATACCTGGTTTCGGACAGGTGTGAGAGCAAATTCTATGGTTCCGTGCACGGGGGATCGACCGCCGGATCGACGGCCGCGGCAGGAGGATTCAGCGCGGCCAGCGCCAACATCACTAGATCCATCAAGGTGATGATAATAATAATAATACTATTTGTCGAAGAGATATTATTATTCTAATGACGTAATTGTCTTACCCTACGCGACGTGTAAAGGTTATGTCCACGTGGACCGTCGACGCCACATAATTGTTACGATCCGCGTGCTGACGGCATATATAATATTAGTGACGCCCACCCCTATTACTAGGTGTAGAAGTCATTGCTTATTGAAAATAAGGGGAGAAGAATATTAAAAAAAAAAAAAATTTAATGATTGTAAATTGTTAGGAGATATATCTATAGAGGTCACTTTTATAATCATATTCAAACACTTTTTAAATAGCTTTAATCACTTCCAGCCCTATACCTTGGTACCCTAATATTAACCGATATCAATAATTAATATAACAAAAAAGAAACCCCCATTCAATTTTGAGTTTTGGAAGGGGTGGTTGGTCAAAATAATGTCTTGCTACACCTAAAGAATATGTTTTGGGCACTGCCATTAAATATTATTATGTTTTAATCGTTGATAATCGACCTCAATCGTTCAAGGCGAAATCATATTTTCTTCATTGGGCGTTGCAAAAAAAAAAAAAAAAAAATAACGTTTAGTTTGAGAATCCCAGTTCGGGACCGATCTGTTTGTTTGTTGAGAATTAGCACGGATTAATATTTTTGTGACTTTCCATCCCGAACCTTCTGACGTATAAATTGAACATTATTAATAGGACATAAACTATTATATCATCTTTACTATTGATTGAAAATCTTTTAAACCCGTGAATTTATATTTGTAAACTTTTTGCACACACCTGCCACTACGGTAATAATATATTATTAAACAGCAAACAGCAATGTCTTACGTCAAAACAGTCATGAGAACATAATATTATTCGCCGTAGTATAATATTTTCAGCTGCTACGATGTTTCATGAGAATTTTATTTTATAAGAACCGCAACTCGGTAATATTGTTGACACAACGTGTATGTTTTTCGACAATATTTCACTATAATAATAATAAATCTTTTATGTTATCAATATACCGCAACGCAGTCGTAGACGGAAGACTACCGGGAACGCATCATATATCGTTATGAATTATGACATTCTATATTATGACAAAACAATAACGGTTGTTGCGTCGTCGTATCGCGGTTAAAACGTATTAAAAAAACAATAATAATATCGATGATAGAGATCGCGAAACAAAATAAAAGTTAATTTAAAAACATAATATCGTATAGCGCGGTCCCTTTCGATTAAAAAACCGAATAAAATGGTGTTGCGGGTGTGCTCGGTTTTTTGTCGATATATAATATATTATGTAATGTCATCGTACTATATTAAACGTATATTATAAGTGTATAAAACATTTATATGACAAACGGACGAACTGCCGAATCCGAGTCCCATAACGTTAACTTACACGTCCTGTGCCGAGCACTTATCGTCTATATAGTCAAGTCTCCGATTGTACTTTGTTTGAGCGATCAAGTCCCACATCGGATCTTATTATTATTTCCACTCGAATTCAACCGAAAAACATCAATTTTCCTCAGCGTTTTGACGGGGAATCATTCACCGATCCCGCATTATTACCATAATAATATAGTACTAATGGTCTTCAAAGTATGGTAATCGAGACAACATATGTATGGGTCAAATTTTCTCGTCCCTAAAATTAATATTCAGCATGTCAACGACTACTGCCAGCGACTTGCAGACATCAATTTTGTCAAACGGAGGGGTTAAATAGTAAATATCACATCATGTAGATTAGTTAGATAGTGAAAAATGTATAACAATGATAACGCTCATCACATTTTTAGTCGAAATATTTGTACAGTCATTTGCGCCTCGTGCTCCGAATATTATTGTATGTGCGTTACTGTAAATGAGCTAAACAAAAAACCATTAACTTCAGTACATAACATAATAATAAACGTATAATATTATGCAAATTACGAAATCCATTTAGCATTACCACATTTAAACAGCTTTTCCTACATATCAAAAATTATTTTGTTTCTTTAGTTATAGTATATACAATTATGTATACAATTGTACCTATATTACAATATAATATGTAAATAAAATAAATAAATTGAACGTTATAAATGGGAAAAATTATTATTTTTAATTATTACAAAATTTAATAACTACTATGGAAAAGCCTATTATTATTTTATGTTACTATATAATTTCGTGACACAATTTTTACTTATTCATATCAGATGCCAATTCGTACACTTCAATATTGTTTAATATAAAATGTGATATGGGCATTATTTACTACACTATTTTTACCAACCGTAAACAACTGTGAGCGAAATTTATTCACAAAAACCGTGTCTGCTATAGTCTACCCCCTACAATTTACATTTTAATTATTTATCTATTAAAACTTTGATTTAAAGAATTTTTATGTATAATTAAGATTATATTTGAAAAAAAAAATAGATTTTTATACCATTTCAGGAGTGTCATTTGGCGATTGAAATTTTTTTTCAAACGACAACCTCGCCCTCATCTTTACTAAATATTATTGTTGGGTAGATTTCTGATGGTTTATTTTTTTAAAAATGTTAATGTATTTAAATTTAAATTCAAACCAGTATATTTTCTGAGTTGTTAAACTTCAAACTACATTTAATTGAGCAAACATAATATTTTTAATATTGATGGATACAAGAGTTGGGGGGGGGGCATGCTCGGTGAATCACTCTGTACAGTTATACATATGATGACGACGATGACGACTCTCTTGAAATATAATCACGTTTTTGTTGTGCGTGCAGTTGGTGGTCAAATTGATTTGTCACGGAAGGGGGAGTGGCTGATTTTTCAATATGACGCACTATTTGATTGTGAAAAATTTAATTTATGATGGTTATAAGATCATAAATATTAGAAAATAAAGTCACGGGGCGTGTTTTACTTATTGAGGGGAGGTTAATTAGGGAAAATCAACCTCCCCCCCACTCCTATGACCACCACTGTGCCCGTGCGATTATTGGTCTCTGTTTCCGGTGGTGTTCGCCGTTCCTAAAACAGGCCGCCACGTACCTGTGTCCGGCCATATTCCCATGGGTGGACACGGGACCGGCCACCGAAGAGAGCGGAATGGTGGTGCTCAAACTGGTCGGCGTGTTCTACGTACTCATCATCGTGTTCGACGTGTTGCTGGTGTTCGTGTCTTCCGAATCGTCCACTTTCGTCTACGTCTTGTTGTACACCTTGCTGATAGCCGTGATAGCCGTGCTAGGCGCCATATCCCGAAAGCCCCAGAACAAGTGAGTGCCATTTTGCTTACGTATAATATTATTGTTATTAATAAGTATATTATTAATTATCCGTTGACAAGCCCGGACTGAGCCTGCAAGCTACCCCGAGAAAAACTCGATGGGCCGCTCAAAATATAGGCCGGTCATCAGTATTTGATCGTAATTTTCATCTTTTCATACGATAATGAGAATTTAGTACAAATATGAGTAGAAAATGTAATTGAATCGAATCATTAAATCATACAATAGCTATAACTGTAAAATGAAAAATGTTAGAAATCTTAAAACTTAGCAGGCTGATACCTTGCCTATCCGGCATTGTTAATGTTATTAAAATGTTATTAATTCATTGATACGGTCGCCTGCGAATCGGGTAACGCGATTCTATGTGGTTAAAATGATACCCAAGTCGAAAGTATATTTTGGTACCTACGTCCGTTTTTCCTTGGAGTCATTTTATGAGAAACTGTCTTGCTTGCTATACATTACGATGGTTTGAAAACACTATATATTTTATACTTTATAAATTCGAATCGAATTCTTCTTTTCTCGGATTTAGAAGTGTATTTTTTAGAATACAAACTTGTAACATTGTGTCCTAAAAAAACAAAACATACAGTATAATATACATTTTTGAAAAAAACGTAACCTTAATGTAAACAGAAATCGCACACATACCTAATACATATATCATCAATTTGAAATAACAAATTTTAGGCATATATTTAAATATGTAGGTGTATATTTTAGCCAATATAATACTTATCTAAGATGAGTTATTGTATATTTATATTTTTTAAATTATTAACAATTTCAAAATATTTAACAAGAAGTTTACAATTGTTGTCCATTAAAACTTGTACTTATATCAAAATAGTATATATTTTATGACTGAAAGTTGTCCTAAGTTTTGGTATAAAAATGTATGTAATAATACTTTCTATGGTTATATTAATCAATTAAATACCAATCGACTTTTTATTATATTTGATATTTAAACGTGTAATTATAACTTTTTAATAATTTCTTTTAAAATTTACTTCCAGTTAGGTCTATCTATATAATATGATCATATTAAAAATTATGATAATTATTAAGATGTATTAGCACCGTTCACTGTCAAGAATAACTACTTAATAATACAATTGCATTGCCTGTTTCATGTAAAAATGTATTTAATGATCAAATTTATAACACCTCATAAATGTAGAAAACAATACTAAAATAATACTAAATGTCTAAAAATATGAAAATTTTATTTTATTGAATATTGAGTATTGATTATGATCAATAAATGATGCTCTTTATCGGGCAATTCAATAATATATAGTAATACCCAATTTTTTGATTATAGTTTATTTAAATTAAACTTTTAAATCTTAATAATTATTCAATCGAATTAATTTCGAACTGCTATGGTATTTTGAGTTCCATATTTAATTACTAGCATGGCAGGAAGATTTATTTGTTGTTAATTTGATTTTACAATTACACTTTTGAAATACTTGTGGCCCAGATAGTGATATAATTTAAACCCCGCTGTTTCCTGAATAGTTTTATCCATTTGTAACAAACGAAAATTATAATATGTGTAAATATACGCATGTTATATAGCTGTAGTCAAGTACAGACTCTATCTTATTGAAGATTAAAATAATATAAAATTGCTTATTATATAACATCACCTTTAATAGTTCAGACAATTTACGAAATTTCAAGGCAATGTTTATAATGAACACAATCTCTAATAAGCTACGGCAATATTATGACAAACGATACATTATAGTTATTCACTAACACAACTCAAGGCATTTTAGACGTTCCCCAGGAAATTTAGTTATTTCCTAAATTATCATCACTGTCAGCAATACATTAAACGCCATTATAAATTATATATAATATACATAGATCTGCTATAAAAGTAAAATTCAATTATTATTTTGATATTTCTGACTTTAATTTGTTACGAAACTTTAGAACACATGTACGATTTGATTTGATTAATTAAGTTTAATAAACCTGTTCCTTGAAATGTCTTAGTGTTTTAAATTGAAATTTCTAATCTAAATATTTTAGTTAAGAGTCCTTTAAAGAACTAGACATATATGAGGTGTTTCATTCCTTACAAATGCAATTTTATAATGAAACTTAAACCCTTTCTATAATATTAGCATGTCACGTGTTCAAATCTACACGCCTTCCGTCACACATTTTGATGTCAATAATGTATACTAGTAATTATATTTAACACGCATATATGGGAATTAATAATGCACAGGTACATAATATCATATATGGATATTTCTATGGACTTTCTACGAAATGTCTTAATTAGAATATTGGAATTAATTAAAACAAATTCTACAAACATCAAATCATTATTCTGTACACAATATTCTATACATTTTATAACGTTCATTGTGACATCCAACAGATACAATACATATAGTACATTTCATTTGTTTACAAAAAAAAAAAAAGAACATGATAAAAATATTATTCTAGAGGCTATTTCATATTAATTTATGTCAGAACAAGACGTTCCCTAAAAGTTTGGCTTCAGTTTGAATACGACTTCTAAGTAAGTGTGCGGTTTGTCAAAGAGTAAGTGCAAGTTGCTTATATATATTGGTACTTTCATAACGTTTCTACAATATTGTTCGGTTTGACCTTAATAACAAATTGAATTCGATTCGCTTCAGCAAAATCGAAATATATTTTGATCCTTTTCACTCTTCGACGAGAGCTTGGGGACAACGTAACTTTCGACCATCATTTTCGGGATCTAAATTATTTCGAGTAAAATAAATTTTATTTACAATACTGGTCAATATCAGTTTTTAAACGACAAAAGAAAAATTGTTTTACTTAGAAACCAACTAAATAATACTAAATAATAGAATGCATAGGATACATAATACAACACAATAATAAAATAACTAAAATAATTATTAATTTTACATTTTATAATCTAATTGTCCCAATAATTTACAAGTAAAAAAATATCTGTTGGATGATAGAGAATTATTTTATATTTGCGCAATTTAAATAAAAATATCTCAGAACCAGAAAAAAGTTGTTCTTAATATAATTGATTTATGAGTCAAAATATGTTCTGGAGGTGCACCTCAATCATATTCTTGTGTAAAATCTCGCAAGTTATACTATAAACACTCTAAAAATATAATTACAATGTTTTTATACTTTTGTATTGCAAATAATATCATAGTTGTGCACAAAAAAAAATATTTTATACAAACACCTGTACCTTGTATAGGAGAAAAATTATGTCTCCTCATCGGTATCCTATATCACGGTATAACCGCGGGTTATTTGAATTAAAACCGTTATAAACTCACAATACAAATTTTTCACGTTCAAACGATTAATTTATTTATTTTTCCGTCACGTATTTCACTTTAATATCACGAGTAAAAATTTTGTTGTCGAAAATGGAGATTGCAATGTGGCTATAAAAATTTAATGTTCACGGAGGGAATGCGATGTATATATATATATTAAAAAAAAGAACGAAAAGTAAGCCAAATAGTTAACCATGCTTTATTTATTAGTTCCGAGGGACGATTTTATACAAATTTTAATTAAAACCCACGTGACCCAATTACTGGTATTGTAAACATAAAATATTTATAAATTAATAATGTATAATATATATGTTGTTTGAAAACGTTTTAAAATGAAAATTCAAGTTCATTACAAAATGTACTGAAAATCTTGCAAAAAACAATTCTGCTACCTATTTAGTTATTAAGTTGTTTTTGCAATTCGTCATTAAAACCAATGTTATATTGAATTGATACAACATCACAGGCAAACTATTAAAAACAATATGAGTGGCTTAGTGTCTTAGGAGAACTCTATTCGTATATCTAATAATAACATACATCATTGCGATATAACTGCGTGTCCCAACAATATATATATTTTTATTTGTTAACCACCTGGTACGAAGGAGGTTGTAAAAACGACAGGCTTGTAAAATATAATAAAATGGAATTCCACCGATTTCGCCTGCCCAGCATCATTATAAACTCTGAGTAGATATTCCGTTTCCTTCGTTTTTATTATATTCTCACACTTTTTTATTACTGTCAAAATTAAAAGAACTTTGTCATCGATATTATTTTATACTAGTCATAACAATGTTGTAAAAAAAAAAACTGTATTAGTCGTTTTTTCTAATTAGTACAAGAATTTATCGCTTAATAATATTGACACACTATTCATATATTTTTTTAGTGAAATATGTATTGTTAATTAATATTAATTAAACACAGGTGCATAATATATGTTATATAAAAAACAAATTTAAAAACAGTGGTTCATTACTATACGAAGTCTCAAGTCGTTCACTAAGAACAATTTAGTTTTAATTTTATATTAGTTCGTAGCTAATTACAAATATACGCATTGTCAATCTATTATAGTGTTTAATTCTTATAGTATGTAACTGTAAAAACGCATTACTCGGTGTGTGATAATTAGTATATTTTGAAAACATCGCACAATTGTTTGTATTTTGCGCATCCGAAATATGCGTTAATACACAAACCTCATTATAATAATTATTATATTTTCATGCCAACCTAAGAAGTTTATTTTCTTTTTTTGAATGTCAAATATTTTTCAGACTAAATAATTCATTTTTTTGTTTTTAACGAATTGTCAACATTATTCTAACCCAGTTTATTGACATGTCGTATAAAAATATTATGTTATTATAATATTGTTATACATTAATATTTTTCTATAATGTATTAGTTAAAATATATTATGGATGAACGTCCACGGTTAAAATAATTTATATTATTTATAATATGCTATAGAAATTTTCGATTTTTGTTATATTCAGCTAATGATTTTTATAATATCGTATAACGTATAATTGCATCATAAAACTAAGTACATGATATTTAATATAATTAATTTGGGATTTTTTTTTATCTAGTTTTTGATTTATGCTATGTAAAACTACTGGAATATTAAAATGGTTTTTTAAAAAAAATGGCAGCTACTATAAAAATATGACTTATCTAAATAAATAAATATTTATCGCTTGCATGAGGTTTAACTTATTTATACTTTTTATTCTAATTTTACAGACAAATACTCGTATTCAAAACGCCATGGGTTCCATTTGTACCATCATTCTCAATTGCCGTCAATTTATACTTGATATTTCAGCTGAGCTCGATGACTCTACTACGAATCGTCGTATGGGTTTCAATTGGTATGTATAATAATAACATTTTTAGTATGAGTATACATTTGAGTTTGTAGTATAAAACATTCATATAACATATTTCAAACGTAAAATAATATATTAAAATCATCAGATCTAACAAGATTTATATCAATTTATTATAAGAATCCTTTAATTATTTTTCATTTTTAATTAAAAAAAATACAATTTTGTCAATTTCATATTTTAGTTGAAACAGATATAATTCATTTTTGAAATAAGTAATAACAAAGTTTTCTGAAGTTTATTCTTTATTCCAAGAAAATGTAATTCGTACGCTTTTAATATTTACATATAATATACTCTGTTGTTTATTCAACAAATGTTTATCTCAGTCAATTTAATTGAATATTTTGTTATTCTTAAGCGTAGCTGTGATGTTGCGCATAACAAGTAATCTATAATTTTACTTTTGTTTTTATAAGCGTTTTAAGGGTAGTATCGAGTTGTGTCAACACAGTAAAATTACAAAATATAGATATCCAAAATCGCTTTGATAAATATTTTTAAATGTTTGTAATTTTGCAGTTCTAAACTAATAGTTTTCCAAAATATAAATTTTAGGTAGTTATCCTCGTATGTCTTTATTACAAATCATCATTATTTAGCAATTAGTAAGTTTTTCAAAAACGTTATATTTAATAACTCAACGATGAAGAACGTACAATTCTTATTTTTAATTATAGTTAAGAATGAATCACTATTATTATTTTATAGATTTTTTTTCATCATATGCAATTTTCTTTTAAACATATTTTAAGCTGAACGTTGAAAGAAAATATGTACAGGAAAAAGACAATGTTTCGTTTTGTTATCCCTAATAATATGGATATATATTTTGAAATACACTTTATTGATAAGACTGGATACGAGTGGGATCGAGAATTTTACTTGGAGAGCTGGAAATTTCGTACTGGCACATCTAAGTTTTCAAACGTTTCGAGTTGCGTCCCAAATAATAATTGGAAATGCTATGTTTTTTTTTCCACTTTTATAGACAGATTATTATAATTTATTAAATAAAATTTACACGTATGTTTTGTACACAGCCATCTATCAATATTAATATTTAAACATTTTTGAAGAGAAAATTTATAGCTATCAATAGTATATAATTATTTATTGTGTATGCATTGTAAAAGTTATCAACTTCCATTGCCAATAAACAAATTTTAATTGTAAAAGTTTGAAATGAGGTCGATATAACGGAAGTACAAAATTTAAATTTGACATTATCGGATTTATCGTTTAGTGAAATTTATAGATAAAGTATCAGAAATGTTGGGGGCATTCCAGTTATAATACTCCGAATAGCTTGATATTATTAATATTTACAAATAATTTTTACGGATGCGGAAAGTCTAACTTATAGTCGAAAAATTGCAAACGTAACTCATACCTACAGCTGACAAACCACGGATGCAATTAGGTTACCGACGATATCTATATTTTTTTTTAGGCGTAGCCATTCAAATGTGTATTGTGTAATAATTTAATATTATAGTTGTATAATAAAATTGGTAAAACAAATTCAACATAAAAAAAAATTAACAATCGTTAAATTCGTTTTAATAAATAATGAATACACTTTTAGAAAGTAGAATAATTAATATGAAAAATCAATGATGTATAGTAAAAACCCGATGAACAGTAAAAATTAATTTCTAATAAATTAGTAAAACAATCATGAATCATAAAGACGGTTAATTATTAAATTATATTAAATTTCGAGTATTTATAATAGAAAAAATACGTGATTGCACTGTCCCATAATAATACATCGATCTCTGATACACATACAATTTTATAATTTTACACACACAATCTTGTAAGCTACGTTATCACACAGTATCTTTGATATAATATAATATAATATTATAATATTGTGTCATTTTTCTAGGTCTATTCGTCTACTTCTATTACGGTATAAAGCACAGCACGTTGGAACCGCGGGTGGACGAGGACGAGAGAATTGAACTGAAAATGAAATCACAGACGATGACAAAACCACAAAATAATCGACCACCACCACCGGTTCCGGCGAAGACTTCCGCTAACACCAACACCACTTCCGCTTCCGCCTCCACCTCCACCGCCAACGCCAGAGCAGCTTCGGCCGCGGCTTATTCCGCTACCACTGCATCAGTGGTCGTCGAGAAGACCGAACCGAAGAGGCCGACCAACTTAGAACCGCTACCCCCCAATAACGACAGTAATTTGTTTGTGTCACCGTCCGCGTTCCCAAAATGGGAAGATTAGATTGACTGACCAAAACTTAAAAAAGTTTAAAAAATAAAATTTAAAAAAATAAACGTTTTGTGGACTCGACACCGAGACTTCAACAATGTTGTGTGTAAATAGGGATGTAAAAAAAACAAAAAAAAAAAATATAACTACTTATAAACTTATAATTATTATAATATTACGGTAACAAAATCAATTCTTTGGGCTACCAAAATGACTATAATACCTACACTAAAATATTATGTTATTTATAACACGTGTAATACGCGTGACGTTTTAAAAATATTCTA
Source organism: Pentalonia nigronervosa (assembly GCA_014851325.1). Taxonomy (NCBI): domain Eukaryota; kingdom Metazoa; phylum Arthropoda; class Insecta; order Hemiptera; family Aphididae; genus Pentalonia; species Pentalonia nigronervosa. Next base: position 61,385 of record JACXSJ010000606.1, read on the forward strand.
TTATCCAGCTATTATTATTATTATATAAATTGATATTATATTATTATATATTATATATTTTAACTGTTAAACGTAAAAAAAAACATCCCGCATTATAACGGATGAATTGGATCGAAAAGGTTTTGAACGAACTATTCTCATCACATCATCGGGGCTCGTTTATTGGTATGCGATAGAGCATTTCGATATATGATTGAATGTGCCGTTATTTTAATCTATATTTTTTTCCATGCCCAATTCTTTCTCTCCCGCAAAGACTATAACATTGACTTGACTCCATTATTATATATTGATACCCTTATGATCGCGCATCACCGTTTAACCGTTTAGGTTCGTTTCAATATAGTGTATGCAAAACCTATTACTTACCGGATCGGTTGTCGTTCTTCAGTTTTTTCTAATAATATCGTTTCGAATGTAATATTTATATGATGTAATATTCATCGACCTCGCGAGAGTGTACGCATTAGTACGATTCGCACAGGTCGAAATTTGTCATGACAAATGACTGAAAACGACGATGTCGGCGCAATTATAAGCGTGAGTTAAAAACGACTTCTCTTTCTTTTGTTTTTTACGGTCGAATTGTGAGCAGCCTCGCGATTTGAAGAGATCACAAAATGTATTTGCGACTCAAAGCAAAACATTGCAGATGATCTATAGTCGATATCGATTTTCATTCGATTTCTCTGTTCGTTATCGTTTTTGCGACACCGGCGAATTACAATAAGCAGTTGACTATGATGATAATATTATAATGTCGTATACTCAATGTCGTATAGGTATTAAAGTAGTTAACTATATATTTTGTTTTGACTCGCAACACAATAACGTCATTTTTTTATTCCAATTTCCCAACTATTTCTCTAAAACATTAGCAGTAGTTGACTACAGCTCTGTTTGCTGATCATATTCGACTTTACGCTGAAATCTTTCTGCAGCAACTAAAAGTACAACGATTTTGTGACGTCGTCCTCCTTCTATGGCCAAACGATACCTATAATATGACTCATGACCGACAAATCGATGGCACATATTTTTCAACACATTTAAAAATAAACCGCCGACAATTCAAATGTTTCACAATAGTCGTTTTCGTTTGACAAAGGATTTCTATATCTCACGCACTCAAACGAAAAGTATGCGCAGACATATCTATATATATATATATATATGCTCAATATAATATGAATATGAGTGTGTGTGTGAAAACAGTTATTGATTATATTAAAATGCAAAAAGCTTTCATATTGTTTTATTTTAATTGCTAGACGCACTACAGCTCATATTTTATATCGGGCCCTGACATCCAGTTACGTTATTTCGTCCCTACATTCAGACGTATTATTTTATTGGAAGGCTGCCGATTTTGTAGTAAAACAATCTTCCTCTCGGCCCGCCACATCGAACACAATATACGGTACCACAGGCGGATTTATATAATCTCAAAATAGTTTCCAAATAGTCAACGACTTTCTGCCGTAGGTTGGATAATAAATAGTATTATATTTAATTAATAAATTACTATATTATGATTTATATAACAAAATAAATATATATATACCTATACATTTTTATTATATTATAATATGTTTACCAAACAATATTTGTTTGTTTTATTGTTGTGGCAAGACTGGTTTAATCGAATTGTAACGTAAAATAATTTGAAATGTTTTAAATTTGTTAAATAATTATTATGTTTATACATGATTGAATATGATTGTAGGAGCCCCTATTTTCAGAGGTCGTCAGCAATATAATAGTTGGGAATTAATAAGAAATCACCATGTCGTGCTTACACGACGAAACATTTTATATTATACAATAATAAGCGGAAATATAAGAGCAGGATAAACAGGAAGTCCACGTAAATTGTCCGGGAGGTCGACACCAAAGACCACACCCATTGTACGCGGTTTGGGCCATTCGAGTCGATGTGAAAATAGTTTCGTTGTCTGCTGGCGACCAAATTATATTAAAGCCCTAACGTAGATAATAATCTTATAATATACATATTATAGCGGTTTTTCCTTATTAGGAAGTGAGCAGATAGGTATTAAGTGTATTTTTCAATTTGCATTAATTTTTAATATATTTACTTCATAAATTCTTAGTGAAATATTATATGATATTACATAGAGCGTGTTTAAGTACTATTCCTAGAATATTAGTATATTATATTATACGCTTTCGAAATGGACATTGTCGCGTACGAAGATTCATATCTTCATCCAAAATTATTATTACGAAACACAACATTGTATAGGCTGTATATAATAATTATACGAGTATCTATATAATTGATTTATATTGTAACGGAAATAATTGCATTTTTTTTTCTTAAATTGTTTTACGTGCCTTAAATACACAACAGAATAATATTAAAATATCGAAACACATTGCGTTCGATAATGTTTATTGGAAATAAAAAAAAACTTTGTACTTTTTCGGAAATTTTGTTTCCACTTGGAAATTATTATTCTTAAATTAATTTTTGACTTTTTTTTTATTAAATTAAGACATTGCACAGAAAAGTACAACATCACAAACAAAATAGGTGTAAAATTCAGGATTTTCTAAACGGGAATCTAAATATTGCAGTGCCATTCCTCTGATGCCAATTTTACGATTATACGTACATTTTGTTCGGTTACCATTATTATAATTATCATTATCATCATTATTATTATTATTATTATTATTATTATTATTATTATTATTATTATTATCATTATTATTATTATTATTATTACTATTATTACTATTATTACTACCATTACTATTATTATTATGTTTGTTTATTTTTTGCTTATTGTTTGTACAATATTTGTTATTTTTATATCATAATATCTATTATTGTTATCGTTACTATTTATCATTTACTTTTAAGCATACAAAATTTAAAATAATTTTATTGACGATGAATATTAAAAATAGAGATAAAAAAAATGTTGGCACCAGTCCAATATAATATTATTTGGCATTTCGAAATTCTCGAATATCAAACGCTTGTAGTATGGATAATCATTTTTGAAAGTCTAACAATATTGTAAAATATCCTTATTATAAGGTTTGTCGTAGTAGGCAAATACGTGGATGACAACTGGGGTTGGAAGCAAACGAAATATTAATACTCATAGTACCTAATATTGTATGATGGTATTTTCGAGAAAATAGCACATGATTGCGGTTAGGTTACATTAGGTTGTCTTTTATGTCTTTAAAACGAGCAAACAGCTGATTCAACAAGCACTTAATTTAAACGATTTCATGACGGTGTAGGATATACGGTACCGTATAGATCAGGGATGGGCAACTGGCTGACTGCGTACCTTTTTTATCTGACCCTTGTTACATTTTCAAATTATTTTATAAAACGATAGCATTTAATCTGTATTTTATTTTTTTCGGTTTTTCGTAAAATGTAGAAATCAATTCTAGTATCAGATATTAACTCTAATATTGAACTGCAGCTTATTTATTATATGTCTAAATATATATTTATAGAGGCATGGTTAACAGATATTTATTTTATGGGTTTAGTTGTATTCGTCGTGTTACGCTGGCCGATATCGTTGGCTTTATTATTTTCCTGTTTTGCGGTGTTTCAATTTTTAAATTGTAATAACTTTTTTTGCCTTCTACGCTCTATGGCCCGCTATATTTTTAAGTTCTAAAAATGAACTCTAAAGTAACTTTAAAGTTGCCCATTCCTGGTATAGATGATCCAATGCAACATCGTTTACTTTCTCAATAAATTTGGATAATTATCAGATTGAAATATGAATAGGTTTTTAAAATTGTATTCATTCGTAAATTAGTATAGGTTTCAATTGATTTATATTTTTTTTTCAAATAAAATCGATATCATTACAACGATTTGTATGATTCAGTCATCAGTTTGTCTCATAACGGTGCCGAAAATAATATTTTCGTTATTCTTGGGTTTGTTGATGTTTTCTTTTTATTCCGTGCGCCATTCGAATTTTCAAATTATACGGAAATATAATGTAACGTTACAATTGTATCATGGGGGATATTTTATCTAAAAACCAATCTATTCTAATGCACCATTTACTTAAGTATAATAAAATTAAATATTCGACATTAATTCTGCTTTTTTAACACGATACTCAAATGATGATAAATGATATTATAAAAAATATTTTACATGATCAAAATTTTCAAATGGTTCGTTAGGAATTCTGAAAAACGTCTTAACTTAATTTACATTACTGTTCATATTTTTGTTTTTCAATTGTCTTCAAACCCAACCATGAGTGTGCAAACTTATTTATTTTTTGTTATACTTTTTATTAGGTATAGTAAAATTTGCTTCCAACACTTTCCAAAAAGCAAATCTGATTTCGTAATATCAATTCATATATAGTGTTTTATTAATTTTGCAGTATCTTCAAAATAAAAAAAATAATGATTTAACATTAAATCGTCTTATATAGATAATATTTATATTATATAGATTAAAGGTTATACCTAAACCTCAAGTATTATTATCATTATCAACCTTCACGTCTTTATATATTGTATTTACATATAATATTATATATATATATATATTATGTATAAGCATTGAATGTTGTTTAAAAAAAAAACAATTGTTATTATAGGTACACTTTATACTATACATATAAATAAAAAAATAATATATATATATATATATATATATAATATTATATAAAATAGTTGTAAACTTTTAAACTGTTTATCTTTGATTTGTTTTTCTAATTTTATTATTATTATTACGTCTTCTATCAGACTTTTGAACATGTTACCTAATAATCGTTATTAATTATTATAAATAATAAAGAAATCTAAGAAACAAATGAATGGAATATGTTATTTTTGCGTAGATACTTCGTGTAAGGAAGTACTCAAAAGTATTTAATACTCGAATTTAGTATAATCACATACTATTATACCATGCGTACTGTCCACTGTTGAAAAATAAAATAGTAAAAATACGTTTGTGTGGAAAAATTAATTACAATATATTGGTTACAAACACAGCAATTATAACTGTTTATTAACTCGTATTAGACCTTTTGTTATAATATAAAACGGACGACTTGGGCTGAGTTATATCAGAGAACATCACACTGCGGTCTATTAGGCACAAATATCCCAATTTTTTTTAAGAGGACTAAGTTATCCACCAATTATATTTTCTAAAAATGATATATGCTTAGTTGTAATTGTACTAAGTACTAACTTTTGAATTTAGCCGAAATTAAAAGGGACTAAATCAACTTAAGCTCGGGGAAGATTTCGCACCAATGTTGCTATCGGTCCTGACGTGTTACAATATTAAAGACATCGAATGTTTTAATAATAATATGGGAAAAGTTTTTTTTTTATAAGCGATCCGAAAACATTGTGCTCTACTGCCTACCATACCTAAACTGTAAACACTTATAACGCATTAATATATTATTATAGTGACAAAAATTAAAGCTCTTTGTTCATCTTTGAAACTTTTTCATCAAATTTTTTTTCCGAAAATATCTTGCTGTGAAATAAAAATTAGTTAAAGTCGCAGTGTTATAATGTGACATTAACCTAAGAAGAAACCACAAAGAGCACAATAAAAATAAATTTTTAATGCCATGATAATATTTGTTCCTATGAATATATCATATTTAAATACTCTGTTAACGATATTGCTCTAAAGTATTCAGGTGATTGTGTTATAGACCTTGGTATTTATTTTGATTGGTCGTTTACTTTTCAGACTTATATTGAGAAAGTTACATGCAAAGTATTGAAGCTTCTTGGATTTGTTAAAAGAATGTCGGCTGAATTTATACATTTTCTAATTTTCTTATGACCTTGCGGTATTACTCTTTCGTTTGGTCTGTGTTAGAGTATGATAAAATTATTTGGGAACAATGCACACTTAATGGTAGTTGTTAACTTAAAATAGTTCGGCGTAAATTTTTGAAATTTGGCGCGTTCGCATTAGACATTGTGTACGCATCCTCATGAGTGTAAACCAGTGTTGCAGCGTTTTTGTTTGTCTACCCCAGGGGTCTCTAATTTTTTTTAATTCGATGGCCACATAAAATAAAAAAAGCTCTTAGCGTGACAAAATATATGAGTACATATAATTTTTAATTTTATAGAAAAATATATACTTTTAAATATTATATTAAAAAATAATTCATATAATATGCCCACTTAAATATATTTAATTTTAATAACGAGAATTTTTTAATAATGAGAAGCATAAAATCGATGATTTTCTGCCGATATTTTATTTTTAATGCATCATTACATTGCAAATCAATCGTTTCCATTTATAGGGTGGGAGGCAACTTCTCAATATCACAACTAAATGGATTCTGGAAAAATACTGATTTTTTCAGACTTGACGTCAAGGTTAGAAAAACGATATTGGAAATGAATTTTAAGTTCAGAAATAATTTTTTGATCAAAGTTCACTGGAAATTGAGTTTTAGATTCTTTGTTACATTTATCACAAGTAAAAAAATGACTAAAACAATTCTTTGAAATTTGCGTTTCAAATAAAAGAAGTTTTTGCCTAAACGCTTTTACAAAAATGTAAATATCACAAATGAGAACATCACTACCTTGTAATTTGAGATTGAAGTCATTCGTGTGTTTTGTGATATCCACTAAAAAAGCTTATTTCCAAACCCACTTACAATCTTTAAGTGGAGGCAATGGTTGATCCTTTTCAACTAAAAATATTTTGATTTCGTTTCTTAGCTCAAAAAATGGCAATAGGACTTTTCCACAGCTAAATTATTGAACTGCTGTAAAATATGATATGTCTGGGTACACTGTTTCTATTTATTTCAAAAGTTTTAAAATTGACGATGCCTAAGTGTTCTCGAACGAATAAAATTTACTGTTGATATTACTGGATCTATAACACATGATAAATCTAAAGTTTTTCCACACAAGGGCTGTTGATGAATAATACAATGCAAATCCATTGGTTTTATATATTCTTTTTCATAATTCGTAAATATCTGTCTAATTAAACCTTTTTTTGTACCTCAAATATTTTTTCACTATTTGTAGTGATGCATTTTAAATTTACCCAATTCAAATTATACTGTAAAAATGATTTTTTAATTACTTTAAATATGTCAACGCCTGTAGTAGTTCCATGCATGCTATGTACAGAAAGTAGTTCATTTGAAACTCACCAAAACTGACGGTGGGGAAAATCTAAACGACACCATATAATCGTCTACAATGATCAGAAAAAGATTGTTAGTACGTTATCGATTATCCATAATCAATAGTATAGTATAAAGACGAGTGGAAATAAATCGGAAAGCGATAACCATTGGTTGTTACCCAACCTCAACCGTATTTATTTATTTATATTAAATACGGGACGGACCAAATTACATTATTTTGTATTAAATATAAATTAACAAAAAAATTACAAAAAATTAAGAATGAACAGACAATAATTACACTAAGTACTAAGGAATTGTGGATTCTCACTGGCCAGTTTCATCATACGGACAATAGGGTGATTAGTTAAATAATTACAGCGACTAAAAAGAATACGGAATGGGAAAGAGTGATTAGAACAAAAAATAGGAACTCTGAAATTAATTTTAGATAGGAGAGTAGGAGCATCGACTTCACTATTAACAAGTTTAAAAAGAAACGTTAGATTGCCCTGTTTCCTCCTATCACATAGGGTAGACCAGGGGTGGTCTCCAAACTACGGCCCACGAACAAGTTTTCACCAGCACGCCAAATGACAGTAAATAATCTAAAAATATGTATAGTTTCTAAAGTCGTTATCGCGCGCACATTCAATTATCAGCTGTATTGGCTGTACTATAATTTACGAGCTGAAAGATTACATTTAAACAGTGAGAGAGATTAGTCACATCGACGAAATTAATCGACAACGTCTGCTCAGTTACCTCTATACCTACGTCTGCAGTGAAGTTAATGTAATATTTATTTGCTTTATCTACCAATTCAAAAAACACCTCTTTGTCATGTCAGGAAAGGAAATGTATGAAAAATAGATTCAGAATACCGTGTTTTTAATGAGAAGTGGTCATTGGATTATCTGGTCATTTATTTGAGTAACAAAATAATATATTTAATTTGCAAAGAAAGTATGTATGTAATTAAGGAATATGATATTTGAAGGCATTATGAAACAAAACATTTGACAACTTTATCCAAATTTACTGAAAAATCGAGGTTAGATAAATTTTAGTTACTTCAAAAGAATTTTTCATCGCAACAATTTTTATTTCAAAAACCAATTCATATTAATGAGGCTACTACAAAAGTTAGTTCCCATATTTCACATATATTAACAAAAAGAGGAAAAGCATTTACTGTTGGCAGTTTAATAAAAGAATGTATAATTCAAGCAGTTGAAGAAATTTGTCCTGAACAAATAGCTGAAGACTTAAAAACAACTAGACTGCTTTTAATAAAAGTTATCAGTGGCAGGTAGTCATAACAGGTGGCTGTTTTTAGTAGCAACTAGCCGTAGTAAATTGCCATTATCAATAGCAGGTTACTTTTACCATGAGCATGTGTCATTCGTCAGTGGAAGTTAGCCTAAGAAAGTGACCATTATCAATATCAGGTTGCTTTCACCATAAGCATATAATTTTTATATGGACACTTACTACTTATGAAAGATACCAGCTATTTAAAATAGCCACCTACAATAGCTATTTGCAACTAATGAAAGACACATTATCATGATGGGCGATTGTAAATTCCACCGATTTTTAGGTAGTTGATTTTAGGGTTGGGTTTATTACATGTAAATTCCACCAATGGTAAACTTCACCGATTACAACTATTTTTAGAATAGCTGCACAGCAATTTTATTGTCAACTTATTAAGCAACATTGTTACATTGACTGATAAATATCATATATCATTCACGATACGAACGCGTTCGACAAAATATACATTGGGCACATTTATGATGTTAGCGAACATGGCAAAGTTTTCCTATGTTTAAATAACTTTAAGTATAAACAAACGATTTTAAAGTTCGTTGAAGAAAAGTGGTGGTGTTAAAATAAAATATGTCCCGCAGTTTTGAAAACAATTAGTTTAATTTATAAAATATAATATGATAAATAACAACTATAAACATTGCTATAACCAATGCTATTACGTATATTATATTATTTTATAAACCAACTACTGATCATTATTGTTAATTATATATATATTTTTTTTAAATTAGTGTGAAAATATATAATAGTATCTATACTAACTATATACAGAATGATTCAAAATGTATGTTACGGCCACTTTATCGGTTCAAAATAGAGAAAAATGTATGATACAGACATTTTTTGATTTAGAAACATCTAAAATGATTTGTAAATTTTATCACTTTTTAGAATATTTCAAAGAGGTTTTGGGCTGTCAACTTTAGAAATGTATTAAAACTTTAAACATCTCTCAAGCATAGAGTTTTACATTAATAAATGTTGTTCAAACACTAAAATGTATTAAAAATGTCTTCATATTATGTTTGCAAAAAAGTATAGATTTCCACATGAATTTATAAAGTTGACTCTCTAAACTCCTCCCTAATATATTGTAAACAATTATAAAATGTACAATTAATTTTAGATGTTTCTAAATCAAAAAACTTTCATATTATATATTTTTCTGTATTTTGAATATGGTGTATATGATAAAATGATTGTAACATAAATTTTGAACCACTCTATTTATATATATATATATATATACTTAAATAATATTGAAATAAAAAAAAAAATTATATAAAAATTATAAAATGAAATCTGTGGAGTTCACATTTTTTTCAAGTAAAAAAAAGTACCAGTGGAATTTACATGAAAAAAGGTTTAAAAAGGTCATAGTCGATGGAATTTACAGGTGCTCATCATTGAAAAGGCAACCTGCTATTGATAATAACCACTTGCTAAGCCTACTTGCAACTGTAAAAAGTTACACGTCTATGGTGAAAGCAACCTGTTATTTAACTTTTAACAGCTGTATGTAGTCTTATTCGATAGCCATATTTAGTAGCAGTTAACCGTAGTAGATAGTCATTATCAGTAGCAGGTGTCTTTCAAAAAAAAAAAAAAAAAAAAAAATGATAACTCTACATTTTACTCAAACCAATATCCATAAATCGTTACATGCTCAGAATATAAAATAGTTTTTAAAAATATAATTATTCTCGAATACTCGTTTTAAAAAACCGAAGTGGAATTATGGTGGAACGTGAAAAAAGTTTCGTTTCAATTGCACAAATATTTATCGGAAACAATGGTTTAACTAAAACAATATGACTTTATAACTAAAAAAAATTATCACAAAACCACTGGCTTTTGCGGCTGTGGTATAGGACGGAACGACACGACGAATCCTCGACGTCCCGCTGCAGAGACTGCTCTGCGTCATTCCATCAAGATAGGTACGTTTTAATTATTTTCATCGTTCGTTTTTTTTCTCATATTTTAACAGCATCGAAGTGTGTTAAAATGTATTAATTTATTCGAGTACAGGTATGAACGAAACGACGTTAAAATTATTAATTCACAGAACGAAACGTATTATAATATACGAGCCATATTATAATATTATACAATACGACCGCCGCCGTCGCAAAATATAGACAATAACGATGTTTCATACACTGCACCGAACTGAATAAATGTTTCGAATATTTCGCTTTAAATTCACATTTATTTTTCCAACTCGTGAAACGTTTCGATACGTACAAAACGTATACGGATCAGCGATGTTGTACGCACAACATCGACGGCGAAATCGTATTAAAACCTAGTGAGCAAGAAACGGAAATAGATAAGTATAGTTAGATATAAACATCGTGTTGAAGTGCGCGTAGGTTCAAACACAATTATTATTATTATTACAATCCAATAAGTTATCGCGTTGGCGCGCATTATATTTATATATTTATTTTTTTATTAAGAGTTTACCGTTTATTATTTTGACATTGCTGTTGCGTATTATACCTACTACAGCTGGAACACAAGCGTTTAATATTAATTATAAAACTCGAGCACAATATTCTAGCAAGTACCTACCTGCCTACGTACCCTCGTTCGTAACCTAATTATCATTGGCAGACGCGATATTATTTTCGAGTGCACGACGTCGTTAAACGTGCATATATACCTACGTATATATCGTCGGTTAATTCAATATTTTTCGTCGTCTGACGTTGATTAATATATATTTCGACCTTTCTATATTGCTACGTTTGAGTATGATATAATAATATTTACGCCCTCGAACGCGCATACAAAACATTTCCCAATAAAAATATCCTTTATCCTGCCCGTCGATGAAAATACAACCATCCGCACAATGTGTATACCTACAGTACGCATGACAGATAGAACGCTCGTCTACGATTTTGGCGTCTCGTTTTTTCCGTGACAAAATCGAACATCGTCGACACGCGTCAAATAGAAATAGACCGCGAGAAGACGGTCAAATTGTTTTGTCGCCCACCCCACCCCACCCCACGGTTGTGCTGATTTTTTACGATAATCATCACTATGTTTTCATTGTTAAAAAAATTATAATATCTAAGTTGTTATAAATATTGAGAAAATGTCTTGGGGATCTACCCCCCCTCATTACCCCTGCAACCATTTGGTTGCCACTAACCTTACCATCATTGGTCACAGACTTATCGTGCATTACAATATCATAATTTTATAGTTGGGTATGTAAAGTTGAGAATAACAGATTTAAAAGGTTTGAATATTGCTTTTGATTTTAAAGTGACCTTGTATATTTGTTTTAATGGTTGTGTTTTTTTTTTTTCATTGACGTAGAAAGAAAACTTGTTTGGCGTAGAAATGATACGCTACGAGCAATATTATTTTGATGTTTTCTGAAAAGTAATCTCAAAAATTCAAGTAAACGACATTTTATCAGCTTTAAAGATGTTACGGCTAAAATGGTAGAACATAAGCCGTCGTAATTTTAGATCGCTTTTTCTTTTTATCATACGCCTTGCTGTATTATATGAAAATTGTATTCATTTTCTTTTTTTAAAAAAAGCAAACACCTTCTAATACATATTTATAAAAATATAGAAAGGTAAAAAAAATTGTATATGGCTTCAATATTTTTATACAACATACCTATAACTCATATATTTATAACTTCTGACTTGTTGTTTTCTACCTTTAAAACATAAGTGCCTACCTACTCATTTGTGTTATTTGTATTGTATATAATATTTATACAATGAAGTTTATTTTTCATTACCACTTATTTATGTTATTTATTTAAACCGCGACGTTAATTAAATAAAAATTATAAACTTAAGAGAGTATAGAAAAACACACTCTTCGACTAACAAAACGTCTGATAAAACATTATTTTAGATAGAAGATACACCAACGGTTTTTGACAGTTAAAAAAGTTATCAACTAATTAACCAAAATATGAAAACGTATGTTTGTGTATACTATACGATTTATAGTTATATTTTCAACAGTGTTATGAGTCTATGATAATATATGGTAAAATATGATATATGCGCGTATCGATTTGCGAAATAAATTTAATCGATAACAACTGACTTATCTCCTCAAAATGTTGGGATAACTTTCATTAAGTGGAATGTTCAGATTTAGATCCATCATTAGTTTTACTAGATTATGATCGAATATTATCGATTATAATTCTTTTTCAAATTTAGTCTCGATATAAGTATACAAGTACATAACTATAACCACAGGATCATAATATACAAATTATTGGTTATTTATCACATATTTATACTAAAATTAATAATCATTAAAAAAAAAAAAAAAAATATCTTGAATATTATAGTGAATAATATGGGGTGTTTTTAAGTGACGGTTTGTTTTGCTCCAGCTTCGCCAAAATTATAATATGATATATTTCATGTATATTTTATTAGCTAAATTTTGAATTATTTCAACCACGCCGATGTAATACGAGTGACCTAGCCGCTGCTGTAGTACCTTTGTAGCCATAATATAAATGTAAAGGGGATTCAAATTATACTCCGACAACCGCAAACGTTTCTGAATCAGATAGGTACATAATATTCGTCTTGGAAACTCGTAAGTGCCAACACAAACAAAGTTATGATTAAACTTTAAGAATAATTTCGACGATATTAATATTTTAATATCAAAATATTTTATGCCAGTAGGTACAAACGGCGTATAATATTACCGTACACGATTTCGTGAACAAACAATATCTCGTTGTTCAGAACAACGTTCAAACCGTGTTAATCGTGTAGGTACCAAATGTGTATACCGTCTACCTATAATTTTGACGTTATAACTTATGACGCACTTGCAAGCTTTCACACGCGCAAGTATACACAACACATTATATCATTACTATATCGCGCTCAGGAAATATTTGCTGCGAACAGACGCTAATAAATACGAAATATTTGGAAACAATATTTACGGATTCGAGTTTTGCTCAAGTGTATCTCCAATGCTTCATCGGGCCGTTTAATACAACGAAGCTTATAATAGCAACGTATAATGCAGCATTATTATAATAGAAGTGATATATTATTAATTTTTTTTGAATTTATCTTATTCGCATAATATTCGTATACCTATCTGCATATTATTATATTACGTTAATTGCATATTCGATACCTGTACGGGGCCACCGCGAAAATATCGCAGTTATATTATAAAATGTCATTTATATTACTGTTGCTATCAATCCTAACAATATTTTCAGAATGTTTTATAATCTTTTTTTTTTTTTTTATTGATTATCATCTGCGACGGAATGATATTATATTTTAACGATTCGTGGTGTGGCCGTGAGTAATGTACATGGATGGGGTGATTTAAATAATTTAATATTTACGACTCGACGTTTTGTTTGTAACAATTAAATATTATGTTTGGCTCAGGTAATTAATAATATATTAATATAGGTAGGTTCTCGGTTTGTAATAAAACAGACGAAAGGCTTTGTGCCTTTGTTTCTTACGCTGGGCTCTCAAACTCATAAAAGATCATTAAAACCCATTACTGCGACACTACGTATTATTCATGTGTCAAGTTATTATGTGTCGGTATTATTTTACAATCCTGCTTACATCTGAATTGTTATGTGATTCGTGTACAACAAATATTTCTAAAATAAATTAACATCTTGAGTGCATCGAATTACATTCAGACGCTTTTCGCGGATCTCGTATTTCGTTTTTTCGTGTACACTATGTATACAATATTATAAAATCATAATACATTTTCTATTAAAAGATGTTAATCCAGATATTAATTATAAGTACCTATATATCATGTTTGATGTAGGTATTTCACGCACTCGCTGGGAATTGTTTCTGAACGGACCGTAAAAGTTTGAATGTTTCATAGTTGTTGGTTTTTACCCTGTGTGATTTCATTAGTTTTAAAACATTTAAACATTACCTTAGATAGATACACCACCGTAATGAATTATTTGGAATCGCCTCACGGTTCTACAACATCGACCGATTAATCTTATTTCTTAGACCTGTCGATCGAATCACGTACATGAACAATTTATTTTTTGTCACACGAGTATGAAAAACAATCTTTGTTAGCATTGGGACAAGTTCCTTTATTTGATGATGTTACTTTGTTAACAACTATAATTGTTGTCGATTGAGTGCCAGCTGTTTTTCGAGAAAAATCGATAGCTCTTTAAATAATATGTAATAATTATGGATCACATACAATATTAGTGTTAACGAAAAAACCCATTTGTTTTTCTCCAATAAATTTCGATGTAAGTCAAAACTTATTTATTCAATCGGTACTACAGTTCAAACCATCCCTAGGATGGGAGACATTTATATTTTACCTTATTTACAAATATGATATAATGCATAATTATACTTGATTTCATAAAAATCGAATTGCCCTTGTATTTTATATATTGTTTTGTTAACAATTTTTAAACATTATTTTAAAATATCTAATACGAGATGTCTCATCGTGTTTGTTCTCATACACATCCGACCACCTTCTGCATGGCTGCATACATTTTAAATTTATACAAACTATTTAAATAATTAATGGAAATTAATAATTCAACTATTTAAAATATTTACTTTACATATTATATTAGTTCTATAAACTAAGTACCTCTTAGTTTATCAGAGAATTATAATATGTAGATAAATGCATAAAGACAAAATATATGGTTATATTTCGAGTATAGGTATAGTTGCATTATTTAGTCTTACACGTCATCATTTCACCCTTATATGGTTATCATCTATTTGAAGATTTCATGTTATACAATAACATAAATGTTTTCCAAAATTGTATTTTACAAAATATATTAATGGGGAAAAAAAAGCTAATGACGATGAAAATTTATGTCTAAACCTTTTACTGAGTATCTGTATGGTTTTATTTTAATAAAACAACATTTTGCCGTATTTTTTGATGGGACGGTGATGTATTCGAGTTTATAACAACTAGATGAGCGTCATTAATAAAGCGTAGTTATACATGAATTACGTCCAGGATATTATTTTGGGACAAAATTCGTGTAAGCATACATTTTTTTACGTTACGCAATTCGACATGTGCTCCCTTGTATATCCATATCCAAGATTAACACATTTTAGTAGTTAGATAGGAAAACCAATTAAAGATTAACACGCATAGTCGCGTATTGGTAGTAAATTGTATTATAATGATATTATATATTTTTTTATTATAATAAGACACAACAATTTTACAATTATTATGGTATTATATTATTATCACTGGGATGCCGTGTGATAATGAATATGTTACAGTTAAAACCCGAAATCCGTTGAAACTAGATTTAACTGGTCAAAACTAATTTCTACAAATCCCTTTTTAGTCACTTTTGGTTTTAACTAGTTAAAACTAGAATTAAGGAGTTCAAATAATTCAGTAAAAACTAGTTTTAACTAAAATGCATATATTCGAACTCTACTAAAACGCACGCGCGACCACAGACGATCTATAAATATTGCTCGATAATTCGACCGGCTGACTATCAAATCATTAGAGATAACTTTAACTAGTCGTCCATCACTTAGATACAATAACTTCGACAAATTATATCTACAATTATATTAATAATAATACGATATTTATATATATGAGTATGTCAGCGTATGTCTTCGACGGCACCGTGTTCCGCCAGTGCGATTGTGTTCGTTGTAGTCGTTGTACCTACGGGTTTTTGTTGCTCAATAAATAGATATGATAAATTTGAATTCAATAGTAAATCATTATTTACTAAGAAAAAGAATTCTGAGCGAAGATGGTATCACTTTTTTAGGTTACCAAACAGTCTGTTATTTCAATAATAATATTAAATGTTAACAAATTTTCATATTTTTTTTTTTGTAAATACCGATTATTTTGTTAAGTACTGGAAATAATTTACTTTTAACCCCTCGAAGTGCGAACTTAATCCAATTTTATACCAGAAATCACCCTTAAAGTTGAAAATCAAAGCATTTTTATCACCAAAAATAAATTCTCTTCAGACACAATATTACGTCATTGTAAAATTAATACATTCATCGTTGCTCCGTTAAGGATCTAAAATGTGTACGCGTATATTGTTGTACTATATTATAATGCTGTATCATCATTTCGATCGAACTAGCAGAGTTACATGTATTCTAATACATATTGCGTTACATTATTAATCAGACTTAGGCATATTAAATCATTGGTTGAATATTTTATTTGTAAGCTCATAGATTTTAATACATTATTTAGAATGTAGTTTTCCTTAATTATTACAGTCTATGCATTTTTAAGGTATAGCTTTTAGAGGATCATTTCAAAAAACACGTAATCATTAACTGATGTTATTATAAAGCTATATTAAAATTAAAATAATAAAAATCAAAGTGTCTGGCTAAAAAAGTTTGACGGTTATTGTAGTATAATAGTATTATATCTTATGATATAATAAGTAATCTAATAACAAAATCTGATTTTATTCCAGTGCAAATCGAACAAACTATAAATTCGATTAAAACGTGTTAAACTTATATTGTTGTTTCATCGTTAATGCAATATTTTTTCTGTTCATTTTCGAAAAGGAAAAATGTCTGAAAAAAGTTTTTATTTCATTGTGGACAAATTATATTATTAAAAAAAAAAAAAAACGACAAGGCAAAGCTAGTACAGCGGCGCGCTACTTGAAAAACTGTCAACCGCAAAACTCATCAACTTTTAAATTAAAATATTCCTTTGTATTGGCTTTATTATTTTATGTACAAGGACATCATCTCCTCAAGCTGCCGACGTGGAGATGGAAATAAACTTTTATGCACAGATACATTATAATATTATGTAATATATATATTGTATATCATTATTTTTATATTTTCTATAAACAGTATTATTTATTTTATACCGATGATATATGAACTAAAAATTACATATATTCGTAACAAATATCAAACAGTTTGATTCAAGAATCGATCTAAAATTAAATAAAAAATTGAACTTAATTTGTTGAAGAACGATTCTGAAGTTATTTTTACATTATTGTTATTACTACATTGTTGACATAATAATTAAAAATAAGTTTATTGAATTATGCAACATTTTTTAATACTTAATTTAATTTTTAAACTTTTTTTAAGTTAAGATTCATTCGTACACATTAGGGCTTGTAATATCGATAATTATTATTAGTATATTTTATTGTTAAAAATTGTATTCAGAGAAAATACTGAAAATTAGTTTTGACTGAATTTAATTCACAGATCTGGTCATTGACCGAATGCCGGACACATTATTACGTATAATATGCTTACATCATTAGTCACCTATTATAAGAGTCATAATTAACTTTATTTTTAATCTAACCTTTTATTTTTTTTTTAAAAACGTGAATATTTTATTTTCATTATTAATATTATTGTCGAGCTGTAATATTTTGGGTTAAAGTCAAACAAATTTACCTACACTATTTGCTTAATATTATTTATTTTAACATTTTTGAATTGGTATACCCAGTTATATTATTTAATCTAGAATGTTATTTTTACTGGTATTCAATAAAATAGTTTTATAATTTGTTGCTTTATTGCGATATCAAAATGCAACTTCTAAAGTCATATTAATACATTTATATAGTAGTTGTTAATAAGTATAAGTAATACATTTAAGTTCAATAGGTATATGTGCACTACAGAGCATTTCAAAAAGATACAAATATAAAACATTTAAGTGTTAGATTATACTTTCAAAAAAAAAAAAAAAAATCATTGTTTAAATATTATGCATCAAACAGATTTTGCTGATAAAAGTAATAATTTATTATAATAAGAGTCATTTTAGAGGACTGATAATTGTTCTTACTGGAGTCCACAAGGCTTATAATTTATTGTATAAGGTTAAATGATAAACTGATAACGTTTGAGTATGTATTACGACCGTTCACTTCACTTCATTGTTTAATATTAATATTATTTACATTAAAACTTTGAAAAAATGAAATCAATGTCGTATATTCATATATTCATATATTCATATATAATAACCTAAGTGCCTAATCAATGTTTGTAATATAAATATTAAATACCTAACCTACAGTTGTTTATTATAATATTATAATTTGATCAGCCCTGGCGTGTTGTGAGAGGGTAGCTGGGAGACAATGGGAACAATGGTAGTGGTACCCAGACAGACTCTTGAGGGGCCGGCAAAATAACAATTTGAAATTAATAATAAACCATATGCGATTACCTATAAGAAAAAATAAGTAATGACCTAAAAAAATGTATGAAATCTGTGTCATTCACACTATTTAGCTGGTTTTTTTTTTATTTTTTATTGAACAAAACGCTTCAACGACAATGGTTATTAGCATACAATTATTTAATTATATTTATTTAGCTGTTTATATTTTACAATATTTATTTTTTATATAATTTTATGATTTATTCATTAAACAAAAAATATGTATGCACATGACTTAACTGATTTCGAATTAATCTGAAATTGCAGAAATCCATTAGTAAGACATGGATTTAAATGCGAACTGTATTTTTTTTCTAAATGTCCCAATACATTGCTTTTCTTGCACTTCTTCGCTTCATATATCAAAGAACTTAAAAAAAAAATTTTATTTTTCATTATTTTTTAATGTTTTTTAAAACATTTTTTAGAATTTTTATGGCATTTTTAAAACACCAGTGGCGAAACAAGTACGTTTTTCGTATTTTTTTATATTAATGGTTAAAATTGTATAGTAATTAACCATAAACTATACTATTAAAAGAAAAAAAATTAAATAAGTATTATATATTTTGCTTCGTTACATTATTTGTATTATATTATTGTTTTTGTTTAGGTGTGTACTAGAAAAAAGCAGTGGCGGCTACATAACGGTTTGATAAACGAAATTTTCGTCACGTGAAGGGGGATACGAGTAATAAATAGTTAGGTCGCTTTATTTACAACAGCACTTAATTAAGAAAACTGAAATAATACTAATAGATTTCTGTTAAATAATTTGTATTAACATAAAAACAATTTTTAATAACATTTTTTTAGAGCAATATTTAATGTGTTGTTATTTGATTAATGCATTAAACTGTAATTTTAATGGATTTTTCTTATTTTTATTGCATTTAAATATTTGCTTAATTCATGAGGTAAAATAAAAATATATTATATTGTCATTTATCAGAATTAGAATTTATCGAAAGTATCTGCGAGGTCCAAGTTTATCGTGCAAAATCAGATACCCCTGTATCAATTCGTAATATATAAACGAACTATTGAATATCGGCGCACAATAAAATATTATATTGATTTAAACTTAACATAGTAGTAACATAAGATATTATATTTTATGTACCTAGATACGATGGTTTATTAAAACACTAACGACAAACATAACGATTTTAAAAAAAAGCTTATAAAGCTGTTTTTAATCACGAGCCTTATTCATTTCAGGAATTTTGACAAATATAAAATATCCCTTAACACTTTTCAAAAACTATACACCGTATTTACTACAAAGTGTTTAAACCGAATGTCCACGCACGCGTACATAATATTATCTTATATTGTGTCGTGAATTTTGAAACGAATATGCATTTTAATTATACACCGACTGCGTCAGAAACCGCGGTCGATGGGAAAGGATATATTATTATCATACTGCGCTCATGATTCTGATTTTTTTTCAGTTAAACTTTACAATATGAACTCTATGCGATATGATTATAACGCTATGCATTTCAATTAAAAAAAAAAAATCATTTTCATCTCACCGACCCACTTACGTTAGATAGTCTGTTTTTTATTCGGTAACAACTAATATTTTTCCATAGGTAGAGTGTTATACCCTGAAAAAGAATGAATAAAAATCGAATATTGAACCTACAGCAGCAGTTGATTATTTAAAAGCGTTCGAAATTTGTCATGCAGGAGGGTGAGGTAACGAACACTTCGTAAATTTTTACTACACTTTACTCGGTTTTTTAAATTTTAAACGCCCAAAAATCATTAACTATTAAACTCGACGCTTCTATCTGACGAAAAATAGTTTTCTGACGAATACTCTAATGTAAAAATAAATAAAAAAAAAAAACTGCATCACTTTATAACTAAAAGCAATAGTATTAAAATTAACAATTACAGTAACACTTACAAGTAATAAGACGTGTCATATGTACTGAACATTTACATTTTAAGACAATCGTTTTGTACTCGTCATAATTATACATAAAAGTATACAATGTAATTTTAAACGCCATATATACAAGCACGAAGCTTTGGTTATTTTATAGGAGGGGTTGTTTAAATTTTATATTTAAATATGACTTGTAAGAAACTTAATAGCATACCCACTTTCATTGTAATCATCAATACTCATAAGAATAATAATATACTAATAATACAAAAAGTAATAAATGAAAAATGACAAGGTATACGTATTTTGCACGAATCTGAAACATAATATAGTTAACATATTGTTTGCATAAATACGACCGAGGGGAGAGGGAGTTCAACATCCAAAATATCCTCCTGGCTGCGTTACTGCATAATATATTTATGTATAATATTCAGTTATAGTCCATAAGTGTATAAATAACATAAAATAAAAGAACCTACCTATATAAATCATTCCGAAAAAATATATTGCGAACAAAGGTAATGAAATGAGATGTTGAAACAATCGATTTTTTAAAGAGTTCCCTTTGTAGGTATAGTTTGACATTCGATTTGAATTTCAATGTGAATAATATATTTTATGGGTAACTTTAAGTATTCAGTTTAAAAAAAGCCTTACTTGTAGAAAACGAGGGCAGGTATAGATAAATTTATGAACATAGCATATTGTACTGTCTTATATTGTATATTGTTATAAATGGGTATATACTGTATTTTTGAAATGTTAAGGGTGGGTATAGTATATTAGTACTGAAAGGTTGTTTTATTGACATGCTTAGTTTGATAAGTTTCATGTTTTTCGAGTTTAATTTAATATTCAAAGTAACGGTACGTATACAATATACATTGTATGATAAGTAATAATATATTATGTTTTAAAAATTGTGGCTTGCTATTTATTATATCTATTATATTCAAATTATATTCGTATTTCCATTTCACCCAATTTACAAATATATAATAATATATAAAATTATATATATATTATTATTCTCATCAAAAGAGCTATTTTGTTTATGCGAAATTATGTACTGTTATATAATAGCTGTTATGTTATATAATAGTTTTTAAAGATATTTTTATTTTAAAAAAACAGGGTTTTCTTCGAATTGTTCATTTAAATGCTAGAATATAGAAATGTAAATTTCTTCAGAAGAAACGTGTAACGCGATACAAAATATAATATGGAAAAAATGTAATGGAACTAAATAAACGACAAAATATTTGTTTCTATAATTATATTATTGTTTAAAATCTTCAGAACAAATAACAGATGAAGTATTATAATAAATTATGCGTATAATAATATATTTTCCATACTCCGCCAGTTGAATAATTTGAAAACACAAATCACTGCTACTTGAAATTTCCGTCAAAACGGTTGTTTTTCATCAAAATACAGCTATATAGGTACTAAATAATTTACTTTTCGATTATAACTGAACAATATTTTAGCTATCATCCGTTTGTACTTTTCTGTTCCACTTAATATGCCGAAAAAAATTCCAAGTAGTGTCGGTATTTTTGCAGAAAACAATGCATTTAAGTGTATTGTGTATAGTGTATACAATATAATAATATGCGTAAAAGTTATGTATTAAGAATATTATTGTTTCACGTTCCATTGAATATTTTATACATTTTTAACCATTAAATAGTATGAAAATTTTTGCAATTTTGACAAATTTTGCCAAAATTTTAACTTAAAATGCTTATATAAAAAAATCATTGAACTATTCATATTTTTAAATAACTATAAGAACAACTTATGTGGGATCTTGTATTAAGTTTTCAAGCTTTTTGATTGAGCCTAAAAATGTATAACAGCACTTCAAATATAAAATTAAAAACATTTTAACATTCAAATACCTATGAAAAACTTAAAATTAGTCTAAATATTTTGAAAATTTCACCGAGTGTAGGAAATAATAATTTAAGTAAAGTAGTTCAAGTTTCTACAGTCAATACTTTAAGGGCTACAACACAAAACTAAAATCGTTTGATGAAAATTTATTAATTTACGGGGAATATCCAATTTCATCAAAATTGATACTTCAGTTGTTTATAAAAAAATATTCGTGGAATGCGTTTAATTGTTTTTATAATACTTGTAAGAAAAACTTAGACTGACAGTTGTCAGTTGAAATAATTTGTATAGAAGTATAATAATCAAATCTAATTTTTGCTAGTAAAATATTCTGAGTGTTTTGCTATTAGAAATTACAGTGAATGAGATGAAGGTGCTCGTTTACTGCTCAGACTAGTTCAAATTTCGCGTCTGAACGATTCCTGTTCTTTGACCCAATTATACATAATGTGGCCCAGTCAAGAAGATAATTGAAGTACATTTCTCCCACTAATTATGACAATCTTCGAGTCGATATAATATATATTTTCCTAGAATCAGGAGATCTCCAACATGCCAGATGTCTTCACAATTTAACCTCTCATTACATGTAATCAAATGACAATTTTCACATGAAATTGTGCAATAATGTGTTATATGACGTTGTGTTCATCATATTGATGATATATTATATGCATTCATTATACGAATATAAAACACACAATGCCTGTGTGACCTACATAGAGAATTATTATATCGAGTTGTATTATAGTATAATATGTGTAGGTAGTAATACGATATGCAATGTAAAGTACTCTGTGCATATTACTATTATAGGTATAGTATATTCAATATTGTTATCTTGTTGTAATTTATTTGTGTATAGAGTCTCAGAGCCCCACAACTCATCTATCAAAATCTAGTATGTTGAAAATGTCGAAGAAGAAAATTACAACTTATCAAAAGTCTATTTTATTTGCAGAAAAAAACAAATTTGAACATATTATAATAAGTGTAAAAAAAAAGAAAAATTTAAAAACTCTCTTAAAATTGTATATTTATGGCTTACAAATGTTGGCATATGATCGTCGAATTACAGCGTTTTCTGATGAAATTCTTTAAACACAAAAATGCCCCGATTGGTGGATACTGGATACCATCTTCGATAATAATTCCGACTAGAATTCCTAAACGAAATTCGTGAAAACATTGTTTTTATTTTTAATCTACGAAATCGATGTACGAATAATAATCAAAAAAACCGCGAGCACTGTCACCGCTGTCGCAGTAAACGTGTCAGTCTTTTAACACCGCCGACCGACGAAACTAGCGACGATACCGAGTAAGAGATTTCCGTCCGACAATATTTTTATATAAATCCTATTCGGTTCTTTATTATTTTCCGAGTGGTTCCGAGTAATTTATTACCGAGATGGTGTAGTATTTTCATCGGGGACAGTGCATTTGATGCGTGCGCTAGTTGTTTGTACGGCACACACACAATGTGTCCTCTACTGCATAGGTTAGATGGGCATACACATACGGACCGGTCGACCAAATAACAATGATGACCATTAGTTTCGTTTCGTTCCACTTCAACGTGTACGCCTACCCCATGGGCCTCGGATCTATACAGTTGCCTCCACGGCCGCATCCGCAGCTACCACCTCTGCGGCTCAGCCTTTTATCCCCCCCTCCCACGCTTGATGTTTGGCGACGGTTTTCCGTTCGACGGGGTTTTACATTCGTCCGCCTCTCTCGATTGTCCGGCATATGACGTGTCCTAAGCGCATTTCCGTGTCAAAACATGAAATCTGTCCATTATTAAATTGTCTCCACTTCCGTCTGCCTCGCGCCCGCCGCCGTCCGGACGACGATCTGACGAGGACGAGCGCAAGGCACGTATATATATATATATAGTGCATTATTTAGAGTTTCGTCCGTGCGCGCAAACACACACAAAGACATACACTATTGCACGCATAAATAATTTTATACATGAAAGCGTCACATAATTTTCGCGAACAAGTTTCTGTTTTGCCGATCAAACGAAATCGCTTTGGCGCCGAAATGTCACGATGAATATTTTATTCGGTTTAATAGTACACCTACGTTATATCTGCGCCGTCGTTTAACTGTAAGTCAGTCCGATGTCGTATCGGTTTACGCTGAAAATAAAATGTTGCTAATCGTAATAATATTGTTGTAAAAATAATTATGTCGCGGACACGATTCACTCGCAATTGCTTTAATTGCTATATTATAAAAATATTTCGGTATTAAAAAGCGAAAATCGATCGCGTCGGTTAGAATAATATACTGCCTGTAAACGGAAGCACTTACGCTGTGCGAGATCGTTTGCGGTTTAATCTGTTTACTGTTCGTACTTATACTATCATGGCCGCCATATACATACCAGCAAATTATTTTACTGTCAATCAGTAGGGTAACCAAAGGATTGTGTTTGGGATCTGATACTTCTCCCCCTTAAAAGTCCCGGGAAGACCGTCAGTCGAGTTTAATACTTTATTAACATATATTAGTGAAGTCTCCTCATCACTGAATTAATTGTAATTCTATACTTAACAGTGAACAAGATGCCCAATACTGTTTTCATATTTTTATACTATGCACATAATATTTTTTGAAATGATATACGGCGAGAGTATCAAAATATCGTTTATACTTAGTTATGTCGTCCTCGAACAGAGACGTTACATCCAAAAATTTCTGAACCGAAAATAGTATAAGTAGGCGCATACCTGCAGCAGTTACATGTACAATATACACGTATATAGTGAAGTATGCTGCACTGGTAAATTAACTAGAAACTATAATCTGGCCGGTCGTTTGTAGATAATAGTTGAAAGTTCGTAATTTGTGTAAAAGCCCTAGAGACCAAGCGTATTTTAGCGTTCAACGATGTTTGGTTAAAGCTCGCGAATTAATAGAGGCGCCGGTCGCGCGGTATAATATAATACAGTTCATGGAAATAATTATGGAAATTTATTACACTGCATACGCACGAATGGCGCTTTAAGACCATGTTTGTGATATATTATATGTTATATTATATTATACGTCGGTTGAAATTTATTTACGTCAAATAACTCCTGCAACAAAATATAAAAACCGCTTCAATGTTCCTAAACAACCGACTTTCTCTGTTTCAAATTGAGAATTTTTAAAACGCGTAGCAAATGACCGATACGAAGTATAGATGCCTGCAAAATCCAAAATAAAAACATCATATGGGTCAATACATTATTAAATCAACCGACTGAGTCGCTAATAAACTTCACCGAACCACCACAGAATCTATACCACTTCACTCCCAAACCTAATTAACTCCTAATTACTTTCTCTTTTAGCCATTCTCGTGATCGCCACGTACTCTTATCATTAACATCAGATATTAGAAAACATTTTCGTTTTTATCAATACTTTAAAAGTTGTCACGCTTTAATTCATTCTTCGAATATTCCAGCTAATCCTAAGTTCACGTATTCCTCCAATTCTCAATTCACTAACTCCTTGTTGATTTATCCACACTCAATCTAGTCCACCAGACTGATACACAATTTAACAGTTTAAAAAGTATTATTTTGTAATAAATTATGGAAACTAATGGTTTTATATCAAAGTCGACTGAAAAAAAAGAAGAAAATACCCATGCAACGAAAACAACAGTATTATTATATTATACTCGCCGGTATAAAAATATTTTCCTTTTGGGAATTAATGGTCGGCTAAAGGAATTCCACAAAATCCTACGTGACAATAACATTAACGTGCGTGAGTATGAGCGGATATTCCCTCGATGGTGTTGCGCAGTTGTAGGTGGCGGTAATAATATCGAAATAAATTCATAATAAAATCATAATATACGTCGCCCGAATTTAAATTTTGGGGAGAAAAAAAATTGTCAAATTTCCAGTGATGCGATCACTGCCAAATGCTAAATTTCGACCAGCCGAGTGTAATGCGCAATAATAATAATAATAATATGTTAAAAATATAAAACAGTTGTATTCGACACTCGGTTGTACACGCGAAAATGGATATTCCACCCTCCGCGCAATACGAACGATTAAACTGGATAATGGTTTACAATATTATTAGAAGAGTGCTGTACACCGAGTAATACGTTTTGAAATCATAATGAACGTCGTGTTGAAAAAAAAAAAACTCAGACCGAACATAAAACGTTTGGACAACAATATTATTACGAAATACGTTTTACTGGCATGAAGTGAAATATTTTTAGAGGTATATCGGTTGCATGCGTGGATACTGTTGAAGAGTCATGAACATTATTAAACCGTTGATTAGCAATATTATAGGTACATATACTATCAGGATTATTATTTAATTATAATATCGGCGTAGTTTGTACATTTTTATCTGCTCTAACTGAAATATTATGCGTTTTAATGTCGGTTTTATTTAGATCTACGTGGTCCGATTATAGGTTTGTCGGACTGTTGTTTATAATATTATCAGGAGAGTGTTATACATCGAGTCCGAGTGACGGTATACGTTTTTATATTATACGGTACTATGTGAAAAAAACAAAGTCTAACTCATATTTTCAGACTGCACAAAAACGATTCGACAATAATGTGAACTATACATTTTACTGGCGTCTGATAAAATATTTCTGTCTGTTGCCGAAACATAGTCATTATTAAATCTCCGATCATTGAGATGCTATCAGGATTTTATAACTAATAGCGGTTGAACGTATATATATATATATATATTGACATTTTTATCCGTTGTAATTGGAATATTATACGTTTTAATGTCAGTTAGGGTTTTATATCCGTGATTTGTTTTGATATGTCCGGGTATTTAATTTTCACAATGTACAATATTTTACATTTATAATTTATCGTAAAATAATTTTATCATAGTTTTAAATTTTGCAACATTAAGAACTCATCTGAAAGATGTACAAATCTAATCTTAAATATCAACATCAAAATACAATAGGAGTCTAACTAACGCTTATGATTTAATTTCATCAATATTATACATTCTACATAGATTAATACATATTTAATACATTCATTATATATATATATATATATATATATACATACAGAAAAATGGTATTATATAAATTAGTATAATTTTTTTTTAAATTAACAGATTTTTTAATTATATCAACATTTTTTGTTATATGAAAGAGGGATTAGTTGTTATCTTTAATTGACATGGTATATCCATCGTAAATTGTAATCCTTTTTTAAGGTCTAATAATTTTGATAAAATTAATTTTGATAGGTAATGTTATTTAATAAATAATAATTTAACACTGTTTACAATTAATCATGGTTATTTACAAGTTATAATTTAAAATATAAATATTTTCTGTGTCATATTTACATAAACATCAATATTTTTATATAAAATTTTTTATTGTGTCGAATTCTTAGGGAAATATTGTGTTGTGCGACTACATTTATAGCACATCACCAAGATGAATTGAAAAAAAAAAATATGAGGATTAAAAAGATTTAGTTTTCAATTTTGATGTGAGCGTTTCCGCCGAACCGCAGAAATATTTATAGGAAAAAACCGCCAAAACGTTTGTGTGTGACATGTTCCGACTGTAAATGGAAATAAATAAATATTAACGTGCGACATAAAAATGGAATATAATAGCGTGCATAATAATAATATAACAATATCGTGTTGGTTGCAGAGCGGCAATATAGATAGGAAAAATACGGGCCCGTCGTAAATTTAACCAATTACTCGTATCTATAATGCTACTCTCGCCGATATAATTATAATATTGGCGAATAATCTATATATATATATATATATATAGATATCAAGATATTATATCGTTATATTATTATCTTTCAATTGTGTCGTGCCGCCAAGATTATCGACATCTTCGTTGTGAGGCACATGGACTCTATATGGTTGGACGATGCCGTAGTGTCAGGCGCCGTCCGGGTTACCCGTATTCACGATTATGGATAGATAACATAATAGACAGATATTTTTATAAATATCTATTAAACACTACTGTCTATTATCGTAACCGTTTTTACGCGGTTATTTGAAATTATTTTTTTATTATTGATTATTGCCATTGTTGTGACGCTGTTCTGAGGAGAGACGTCTTCGTGAGCGACATTAATTGTGTATTCTTGTGCACTAATTGCTAACAATACATTTATTCGTTGTGTGCCACGTTGTGTATAATTGCTTCAATTATTTAATATTTTTATTGCAAACTCACTGTCCTGTGGCGGCTCGAGTTGACGTAACATTCCGAACATTATTGCGCAGCCGCTACGTTAACACCGAGCGCTTTATTACTATAAATAAATGAATCAACAACGGTGACGCTGTTCAAACCGTGTGCTGAGTTTACACGGTGAATAACAACCGGCATTTTATTAGTAAATTTATTTTGAATATTGTAAACAATATTCATTTAATACGTATCTGTTTTTATTTTTTACATAGATATATTTCGGGTTCTGGATATAATTTTTTTCTTCCGACCGATTTTCATAACGCTTCGTTTCCATGGTTATTTATTATTATTGTTATTAAAGTAGATACATTTATTGATTTGCGACATTATGGATTCAAATGCTAATCCATTACTATTATTGTTATTATTATTATTATTATAACTGTTCAAAAAAAAAAAAAATAACGATGTGGACATATTGGAATTTAATATTCAAGTTTTTATTATTTCGTTCGAATACAATAATATTAATACCACAAAAATCAATAATTAATATCAAATATCAATAACACAAATTAATTATTTTGTTCGCCGATTTAAGCGCGTAAAAAGTACGAAATTACGCAGTGACGTCGTTTACAACAAATTAATAATGTATCTATTTTCATGATAATAATAAGGCAGCCAATGGGAATTCAACGTGCCGGTTTATCTTGCAAACGTAAATCCTATTGGCGAACAGTGAAACGGCACGACAACTTTAATTGTTTTCGTGCGTTAACTGCGGTTCGTATGACAATTCCAAGCGATCAATCTCTTACATTAATTTCTGTCTCGGAAGACGAAACTAAAGAATAAAATGTCCACGGTGCGACTATAATTATTTTTCGTCTCCGCAGCATTAGTTATCGGTCGTGCTTTTATTAGGTCGGGTGGGAGTACTTTCATTATTTTCTTGCATGGTAAATAATTATTTTCAAACCAAACCAAATCATTCCCACACAAATTTCCCTCGTCCCAAAAATATTGTCTATATAATAATATGTGTCTATGCTCTCAGACATCGTACAATTAATGCTACTTCCAAAAAAAAATTTTTTTTTGTGTGGATGTATTTCTCGGTACATTATATTATATTTTTTCGCGTATTGATTGTTTTACCATGGCTGTTCCAACAGCTTAGTCTCCAACAACAACAAAAAAATCCCCACAAATATCTGTGTAACTGATAAAGATCTGTACAAATATTTTTTTTCATTCATACACAGTTTGGACCCAATATTGTTATATTTAGATAACGATATGACTTACTATTTTATAAAACGAAGTGTTCCACAAACTCGAGTTTTTTTTTTTCAAAAGAGGTTCGTTGTACGAGAGTGGTGTTATTTATTTTTTAGATGCAGCGATATTATTTTTAAGCTCCTCGCAAGTATTTACATTTGAGATTAAATAACTCTATACCTTAGCGAAAAGTTTTTATTATTTATTGTATATAAATACTTTACGTCAATAAGTTATTTCAGATTATGACGGCTATAGGTAGTGAAAAAGTTGTGGTTCGACGGGGTTTTATAGTAATATAAGTTATATTTTCAGAAAAAAACTTTTCTAGTCATATAAAAGCTGCTTAAAAAGTTGCATAATATAATAGCTCTGTTATTGATTGCAAATTGTGGTTACTGCAGTTTAAACCGGTACCTAGTTTGTGGAATTTCCAAGCAGTTTTAGTCAAAAGAAGCTAATGAAAAATGTATATTGTACACTTATTATACGTAACCACGCGTAATACTAAGAACCAAATTTTTTATGTATTTAATTTACATTTAACAGTCTATTATTAGTGTTGAAATAAAATAAATGAGTAATTTGAAAACTTTAAAAAAACGAAAACCGTATCAACTATATTACAATATCATGCCACGTTGCGTATAGCTGACGAGTCATCTGTTTTCGGATTAGTACTTACACAAATTATTATAAATTGCTTTAGCTGCAACATTTAACTTCTTAGAATTAAATTGTACAGTTTCCGTTTGGGATCGTGATTATTACACTCGCCGCCACCATCGTCGAATTATTATTTTACGTCCTCGCAGCTAAAAATGTCGAAAATAGCAGTCGGGGCACAGCCGTGCACACACGTCGAGCCGATGGTTTATTGCGGAATCTTCCATTCCGTTTAATTTGGGCACCAGCCGTTTTTCAATAAATATTGTGTCTCGTCGAGTTTTCATTCCGCGTTGTTTGTATATATTTTTATTTTTACTTGAAGCAAAACTGGCTTGTGATTTTTATATTACGATAATTTCGTAAAGTCTTTTCCAGCGGTCTCGCCTCACAAGTCGTCATAATAAACGCGAACTTATTCAAAACGATTCTGCCGAAAAGGTCGTATATAATTTTTAATATATACTTTAGTTGGAATTCCATTCGAGTTCATCCCGATAGTTCGGTTTACGCGTAGCCGATCAAATAATTTGTTGACCTCAATCCGGCGATGATTCTACCGTCGTGGTTTACTCGACTGGGTTTTATTTTGTTATTTCCATTATTGTTTCTCGTATACCTATTATCAGATACTGCGAATCGTTTGAATTGAAACAAGTTGAATACCCTTTAGTATATTATATTTGTATTAAATTTCGGTATTTATAAGTATAGAAAAACTTTACTGCTATTTCATAGAAAATATCACACTTAAGGCTATCATTTCGTTAATACTGTTATTATAATATTATTCCGATCAGTTTATTATAACTATTATTACTTTTTCACAATAATTATCGTACACGGACTTTTGGCGGTTTCGTTGGGACATCATAGAAAACAACACCACCAATGCAGCGTTATTGCCGACCATTTGTGTAAAAAAGTGGGTTTATCCGAATTGCATGCAAAAAAAAAAAGAGCAATGTCGGTCGAAAACCAAATTGTTTGCACGTTTTGTTTTGCGATAGAATCAATTTGTGTGCGCGTATGTTTAGTGACAGGTTTGATTTGCGTCCGTAAAAGTTTCAAAAAACAAGAGTTAGTCGTATCTTACGAACATAGGTAGGTATAGTAAAATATAGTATGGGTTTTCTTAATAAGGGACTATTAGCGGCAAATGGAATTTAGACATTATGATAATAATTTGATAAATATATATAACGACATATTACATAAAATAATATATTATAATATTTAGTATCCAGATTGACAGATAGAAAATAGATTCATAATTATATATATATATATATATAACTATTAAACTTTTATTTACTTTGAAATTCTATTAAATTTTTTACCAACTTTATTATGACACGTGATTTATTCACACATTTACTTGTATTTGTCTTAATTTAAATATTTTCTGGTCTTTTTCACTGAATATTAAATATATCGTTCGTAATTCGTGCAAATCTGTCGTACGCAACTCAGCTGTGCAGCCAAAAAAAAAAAAAAACAATGCACGTAATTCCATTAATTTTCGCACACAATTCAAAAATATCGGGCCTGCAACCGACTATCGAGTGACTACATAGGTAGTCTTTCAGTTTGAGCCATAGTAACACCCAGACAGACAGGTTCACGCGGTTTAGATGAAAGATTTCAGGCGTTCTTGGCACGAGTGGTTATCTGGTAGAAAGATTCACTCGAAAAGACTTACGTTAATGATGTTATGGTCAGCATATAAAAAATATTGCTATCATAATGTCTAACGTTCGTTTCTCCTTTCATTTTCTTTCTGTGAAGTGCATAAGTTTTTTTTTTTTTATATCAATCAGTAATGTTCAAATAACAATCATATTCTATGTATAACAAAATGTTTAAATATAAATTAGTTAATATCCGTATTAAAATCAAATCTTTGAGTTCTGACTCAAAAACACCGTAAGACCCCGAACCTATATCTCTCTCGCCATTGTGTTTTTCGTATGTTCATCATTCTCAATTAAATCGCTGCTACCAGAGGGCGGTGTGCAGATAATATCAGCAGTACGTAAACTAGCCAAAAATATTTGAACCAATACATATTCCAGCCGAACAATAATAAATTAGACAAGTAAACTAGCCGAACTGTATTTTCACCAACAAATATTGCAGCAGACAGTATTTTAGACGACAAATATTTTTGTCGACAATATGTTAATACACAAATATTTACACAGACAGTATAGTATATTAGACGACACGTATTATGGCCGACAGTATTTATTTTAACCAACAAATATTTCAATCAACAGTATTTAGCCAACAAAATTTCAATCGACAGTATTTAGTCCACAATACTTTAAACGATAGTATTTTACCCGACAATATTTTAAACGATAGTATTTTAGCCTACAATATTTCAGACAACAGTATATTAGTCAACAAATATTTCAGACGACAAATATTGCAGCAGACAATATTTTAAACAATAGTATTTTAACCGACAACATTATAACCGATAATATTTTAGCCAACAATATTTTAAAAGAAACTGTTTTAGCCGACAATATTTCAGACGACAGTATATTAGTCAACAATTATTTATGACGACAGAATTCAGATGATAAATATTGCAGCCGAAAGTATGTTAGACGAATAATAATTTAGCCGACAATATTTCAGACGACAGAATATTAGTCGACAATTATTTCAGACGAAAATAGTGCAGTCGACAATATATTAACAGATAGTAATTAAGCCGACAATATTTTAACAGAAAGTATATTAGCCGACAATATTTTAAACGACAGTATTTTAGACCACAATATTTTAACAGAAAGTATTTTAGCCGACAATATTTTCACAGAAAGTATTTTAGCCGACAATATTTTAAACGATAGAATTTTATACGACAATATTAAAACAGAAAGTATTTTAGACTACAATATTTTAACAGAAAGTATTTTAGCCAACAATATTTTAACAGAAAGTATTTTGACCGAAAATATTTTAACAGGTAGTAGGAGTATTTCTATATTATTAGTAGAGTATTCTAGGCAACAATATATCAGATGACAGTTATATAGACGACAAATATTGTAGCCGGCAATATTGTAACAGATATACAGATTGTATTTTAGCCGACAATATTTAAACGATAGTATTTTAGCCATCAATATTTTATCTGATAGTAAATTTGCCGACAATATTTTAACCGAAAGTATTTTAGCCTACAATATTTAATCAGAAAGTATTTTTGGTGACAATATTTTAAATTACAGAATTGTAGACGACAATATTTTAAACAAAAGTATTTTAGCCGACAATATTTTATACGACAGTATTTTAGCCGACAATATTTTAAATGACAGTATTTTAGCTGACAATATTTTCATCGATTGTATTTTGGCCGACAATATGTTAACAGAAAATATTTTAACCCATAGTATTTTAGCCGACAATATTTTAACCGAAAGTATTTTAGCCGACAATATTATAAATGACAATATATTAGCCTACAATATATTAACAGAAAATATTTTAACCCATAGTATTTTAGCCGACAATATTTCAAACGATAGTATTTTAGCCAAAAATATTTTAACTGAATATATTTTTAGGCGACAATATTTTAACAGAAAGTAAATAAGCCGACAATATTTTAAACGACAGTATTTTATTTGACAATATTTTATCCGACAATATTTTAACAGAAAGTATTTCAGCCGAAAATATTTTAACAGAAAGTATTATAGCCGACAATATTTTAACCGATTGTATTTTATCCGACAATATTTTTTTAACAATAGTATTTTAGCCGAAAATATTTTGACCGATTCTATTTTAGCAGACAATATTTTAACAGAAAATATTTCAGCCGAAAATATTTTAACAGATTGTATTTTAGCCGACAATATTTTAACCGAAAGTATTTTATCCGACAATAATTAAACAGAAAGTATTTTTGACGACAATATTTTAAATTACAGAATTGTAGACGACAATATTTTAAACGAAAGTATTTTAGCCGACAATATTTTATACGGCAGTATTTTAGCCGAAAATATTTTAACAGAATTTATTTTAGCAGACAATATTTTAACAGAATGTATTTTAGCTTACAATATTTTAACCGATTGTATTTTATCCGACAATATTTTTTTTAACAATAGTATTTTAGCCGAAAATATTTTGACCGATTCTATTTTAGCAGACAATATTTTAACAGAAAGTATTTCAGCCGAAAATATTTTAACAGAAAGTATTTTAGCCTACAATATTTTAATCGATTGTATTTTATCCAACAATATTTTAGACAACAGTATTTTAGCCGAAAATATTTTGACCCATTGTATTTTAGCAGACAATATTTTAACTGAAAGTATTTTATCGGACAATATTTAAACAGAGTGTATTTTTGACGACAATATTTTAAGTGACATAATTGTAGCTAACAATATTTTAACAGAATGTATTCTAGACGACCATATTTTAAACGAAAGTATATTAGCCGACAATATTTTATACGACAGTATTTTATTTGACAATATTTTAACAGAATGTATTTTTGACGATAATATATTAACCGATAGTATTTTAGCCGAAAATATTTTAACCGATTGTATTTTATCCGAAATTATTTTAACCGAATGTATTTTAGGCGACAATATTTTAACAGAAATTATTTCAGCCGAAAATATTTTAACAGAATGTATTTTAGCCGACAATATTTTAACCGAAAGTATTTTAGCCGACAATATTTTATACGGCAGTATTTTAGCCGAAAATATTTTAACAGAATTTATTTTAGCCGACAATATTTTAAACAATAGTATTTTAGCTGAAAATATTTTGACCGATTCCATTTTAGCAGACAATATTTTAAATGAAAGTATTTCAGCCGAAAATATTTCAACAGAAAGTATTTTAGCCGACAATATTTCAGACGACATTATATTATTCGACAAATATTTCAGACGACAGTATTCAACTGATAAATATTGCAGCCGAATGTATTTTAGACAAAAAGTATTTTAGCCGACAATATTTTAAATGACAGTATTTATCCGACAATATTTTAACAGAATGTATTTTAGACGACAATATTTTAAACAATAGTATTTTATCCGAAAATATTTTAACCGAATGTATTTTAGGCGACAATATTTTAACAGAAAATATTTCAGCCGAAAATATTTTAACAGAATGTATTTTAGCCTACAATATTTTAACCGAAAGTATTTTATCGGACAATATTTTGACCGATAGTATTTTAGCCGTCAATATATTAACCGAAAGTATTTTAACAGAAAATATTTTAACTGATAGTATTTTAGCCGACAATATTTTAAACGACAGTATTTTAGCTGACAATATTTTAACCGATTGTATTTTGGCCGACACTATTTTAACAGAAAGTATTTTATCAGAATATATTTTAAATATAGTATTTTATCTGACAATATTTAAACAGTAAATATTTTAAACGACAATATTTTAAACGATAATATTTTAACAGACAATATTTCAAACGATAGTATTTTACCCGATAATATTTTAACCGAAAGTATTTTAGACGGCAATATTTTAAACCTTAGTATTTTAACAGACAATATTTTAACCGATAGTATTTTAGCCGAAAATATTTCAGACAATCGTATATTAGTGGTCAATTATTGCAGCCGAAAATATTTTAACCGATAATAATTTAGCTGACAATCTTTTAACAGAATGTATTTTAGCCAACAATATTTCAGATGACAGTCTATTATTCGACAAATATTTCAGACGACATTATTCAGCTGATAAATTTTGCAGCCGAAAGTATTTTAGATGACAATATTTCAGACGGCAGTATATTAGTCTACAAATATTTTAGACGACAGTATTTAGCCATCAAATATTGCATCTGGCTGTATTTTACATGACAAATATTTCAGAGCATTGCATTTAGCCGATAAATATTTCAGACGACAGTATTTAACTGACATATATTTTTGTTGACAATATGTGAACACACAAATATTTGTGCAGACAGTATTTTAGCTTTCACTTATAAGACCGACAGTATTTTAACCAATAAAAATGTTGACCTCCTTATGGTGCGAGTGGCCTCACAGGGTGGAATCTCAATGACGTGTGGCCACCTGTTGGGTTATACATTGTGTTATCTTAGGGATGCACTTGCTCTAACTTCTTCTCTTGTCCCTGAATGGTTTTCTCCCCCTGGTTGGTTATTTTAAGCCCTAGAGAGTTTAAAGACCTCGAATCCGACTACCGGAGCCGGCAGGCGTAGAGATCAACTACATTTTTTTTTGGATATATTTTATGATGTTTGTAAAAAAAAAATGTAGGTTATATGTTATATATTTTCGGTAAATATAGAAAATTATATTTATATATGAATTCGCGTATCCGGAGGGGTGTTACCAACTGTTGAACTTCAAATCTAACTTTAGTTGTCGTCTAAAATGCTATCAGCTTTAACATTTTCGTCTGAAATATAGTCCTTCTTAATATCGTGATGAATTTGGCCGCTGGAGTTTAATCTCAAATGTGCGAGATGAAAATATCGTCCTGAGTGCTGTATATATTATGTGTATCACGACTGCAATTATAATTATAGGAAGTTACAGTTGTTTGATCATAATCATTTGGTATTATGTGGTCAGTGGAGAATTCGTTGTAGTACTGTTCTTTTACTGTGCACAACTTAACTATTAAATATACTGAAATAATTTTCTATAACATTATATGTATATCTTGGTAGAGCATTAATGATTCTTGGAAATTGGGTGCTGACAAGCTATACACCTTGTTGTTATTTATTGTTAAACCAATTATACATGAGGGCCCTTAAGTGTTTTTACTTGTACACCCCGGACGGTACAATGCAATAGCTGGGAAAATATAATAATAATAATATATTATGATATTGTTATGGTGAAAGTGGACTTGGGTGTGTTACGTTGACTATGACCATGGTAGGGCGACATATTATAATAAAGTGCATATTCTGTGGGTTTTTCTTTTTTTTTGTCATAAACTTTACGACGAAGGCGTCCAAACTAATATGCGGTACAATACGATACGTTTCGTTTGATCGATTTGAATATATAACCGTGGAAGTGTTGGAACCATATTATAACGTTAACATTATTATTATCCATCATTTTATAGATATTATTATTTTATATTTATTTTGTTTGACTGTGTGGCCCGGTGTGTAAGCATAAAACAAAAAGTATACCGCTTGTTAAAAATGCATCATCGTTATCTGTCCTACATTTATATTTTCATTTGAATTTGGAATTTTGAAAACTGTCACGAGTTTCATCCTGGTACGAATAAGATGTATTTATTGATTTTTCACCCGTTACTAGACAAACCTTTAATAATCTAAGACCATCATCATACAATTTTAATGTAGTGCGACTGAAATAACATTTTCGATGAAGAATATGGCAATTTTTAGTTTATCATATTACCCGTCGTCTTGATAAAATTATATTATTAAAATTGTAACTGGATGATAATGTAATTTACTCATGCTACAAAATGTTATCATAAAAATTATAATTTAATACTTATCACTAGTTGGATATGTTGGTACGGTCTTCTACACTATACAATTACGTATTAATCAATACGTTTTAAAATATTACAACCTTTGAAACTATCGTTGTATAACACTCGTATTAGAGTTATACTTAAGTAACATTTTGTTTTTAAATTGACACCTATCAAAGTTAAATAAATCACAGCTAAATACGAATACTAGTACTTTAACGTAAATATATATTATTTAAAATATTTCAACTCTTATAACTAGCATTGAAATTTAAATACCAATAAAATCCTAATATAGATACCCTAGATAATAATATATTTATACTTTTAACCTTGATTCTATCCAAGTAATTTCCCTCTGATATTTAAGCTAAAAAAAAGACATTTAAATAAGACACGGCAAAGTTATCCATGATAAATAATTGAATTGACAACGATAAACTGTGGCACGATAAATATAATGTAATTAATTTATGGGTAATCGCACTGTTAGTTCTACACATAGATTTAATTTTCAAGAGGTCACCACACCCATGTACATGTTATCTTCGTCTTACAAACATACAACATAGCAAATTAAAATGTCAGAATATTATAAATGGTACCTTTTAGAATTTTATCGGTGTTTTCATAATTATTATTTTGACAGATCACGATTATAATATTGTGACGAACAAAATCTAAATAATCCTCAGCAATAGTTGCTCTGTGTCTCATTTAATCGGTTAAAATCTTTCAAATTGTTCTTATATCGATTTTAATAATTATTTACGGGTATCGTGTTAATTAATCGAAAGTGAGTGTTTTTTTTAAACGCTGTCCCACGTTCTTTGAAATATAACGACCAGCGTTGTAGAATGATGTTTGCCGGAAATCAATAAGGATTGTTATTATGGTAGTTATACAACTAGAAATTTCATTTTGAACAAAACTAGTTATAATCAAACTTTTCAAACTTCAATATTGCACTTAAATGTATATTTTCTCAAACTGTTTTGTATGAAAGTTATTTTTAACTTAACATTAACTTTTACGAACAGTAAAATAAATATGTATATATGAAACATTTAAACGTGCGAATCCTTTTAACGATTTTAGGCGTTTTTATATTTTTTATACAATAAATAATATGGCAGAGTGACACCCGTTTCCATTAAAATAATATTGACAATTGTAGTTTAAATAAGTTTGGAAACCTTTCTATAGGTCCTTGTTAGGTTTATATACATCATGATTTTAGATGATGAGCTGTGTGCTAATAAATACTATAATATTATTTAAATAAATATGAGTTAAACTGAAGGCTACAATTATATTTATAACTTATAAGTTATAACAGTTTCTATAAAATATGCGATTCCTTGAAAAAACTAGAATTTATATATATATGTATAGGCATTATTTTATCATTATATTTTAAATTATTTAAACAACATTAATAAGAATAAATTTTTGTTATAGGATTGATATGTGATTCTTTGCAAACAAAACACTTTACTTGATTAACTTATAATATATGTATGATTTATAAATATTTTATATACATACTTGTGAATTGCCAAAATATTATAAAAAGAAAACATTTTCATATTTTTGTTGATACATGATTGTTAAACTTGTACACGATTCATAAACTATTACTATTGTAATATTAGAAATACATGTCTTTTTACAAAATAATATACGGGGATCGAACCTTTTTCATTAATGATGGAAATCAAAAATATTATATACAAAAATCAGGAAATCGATTTTTACCCTAAAAGCAGCTATTCCCTCCGGACGCCCTGTGGGAAATGTCATTTTGAAAAGACATCAAATTATATAAAAACAATATTTTCAAAAAAAGTTTAAATTTTTCGAAATAATCACTTAAATGGACAATACTGTATACATTACCACATTAATTCAAACATGTTTCAAAATTATTGTTATACAAATTATACAAGTATACAATTACGAACTTCGTAGAATTAGCATAAAAAATCAAACTTATATCAAATTAACCCCCCCCCCACACACACACACACAAGTTGTGCCATTACCTAGTAAACATTTCGATTACCCAAAAATAATATCCAATTGCTGGAACGACACAAATTCCTACTTGCATGCCACCTCTTACAGGAGTCTATCCGAATTACATGCTGTGTATAAGTTTATTTATTATGTACTTACGTGCATAGATTAAATTTTCTTTTGACTTTTCTAATTTTTAAAAAACGAAAACATACCTAATAATATTATGGATATTACAACTGATTTGTTTTTAGGCTAAAATATTTTCATCTTTTTTTATATTATTATAATAATAAAAAAAAAAATGTAACAAATAGTATTTAAGAAGTAGTTGAAATTATGAATAAATAAAGATAAACTTTATGTATTTTTTATGAATAAATAAAAATGTTGAGTGATTTATTTTTCATTTTTTTTTTTAAAAATTAGAAAAGTCCGGTAATTGGGTACGTACCGCTTTGTTGTACAGTAGGTATCGAGTGGGTCATTATAATAAAAAATTAGAAAAGTTAAAAAAAATTTAAGCATGCAATTCGACAGACCTATATAAGAAATGGGATGGAATCCGGACATTCCAATTTATGTTTATTTTTTTTTCTGGCATGTAATTCAGATGCATCGAACATTGTATGGCGTATTTGTATTTTATCATTATATTATTTGCATAGATTCGAAGAATCTATGACCCTAATTTGTAGGCCATAGCCATTTTCTCCAATAATGAAATACAATTTTCTTCTAAATTAAAAAAAATAATGACCAACCATTTTCCTGCAATAAAGAATTCAGAATATAATAAACATAATTCTAAGTGATATTATTAAATTAACAAAAAAAAAAAAAAAAATCCTTTGAATTAATAATATTTATATTATCTTTTTATTAATTATTGTAATATATATGTTCATTAAATTATGTTTGATTCGAATAAAACAAACAGTTAAAAAGGCTAAATCAATTAAAATCGGCTAAATAATTTAATATTTAAAGGAAAATGGACATCCAGTTTTAGTCAAAAAAAAAAAAATGTTTGAAGGAAAATAGAAACTAATCTTTTTGTGGAGGAAAACGGCATTTAATTTTTGTAGGCACACAGTATTTCTTTTTCGGAAAAAAACGGACCCGCCATCATAGTGTAAATATATTTTCAACTAACCAAAGTCAATTATTAACGTATAATAATTAATATGAAGGCAAACGTCAACCGGACTCTCGATGCATATTAATTATTCTCAAATGAGCATGACGTTCATATATAATTGTTAGTACCTAGTCCATACCTATACAGTTTTATTTGATGACACAAATCCTATAATTCTCGATTCTCATATATCTTGGTGTACCGAATTAAGTTTAGCTGCCTCCAGAGCTAGTGCGCATCAACTACCTATGTTGAATCAATGCGCATTCGGGTGTGCACATTATAATTATGATTATTTCCTTCTTTTCGCTCTGCACGTCTGAACGTGTTCGTGCAAAAGTCATTCTATTATAGACACATGACATTATCACGTTTGCACGAAGATCGATCAATTCACAATGGCGTAGGTAGCAAATAAACAAAATATATGTAATCCAAACTATGATAATACTAATTTCCAAGTAGATTTGATTTTAAATTTCATAGCAATTATTGCGATCATGAACATTTGAAAAAAAATCGTCGTATCGACTATCCGTATATTGTAAGATATCTACGAGACAAAAAGAAATGTGATCAACAATATGTAGATACTGGATATCTGTATTTATATTTCTAATTTGATTTCACGTACGTTATGTATTTTATTAAAAATGTTACCATCAACATCACAGTCCCAATTTGTGAGGAAGTGTGCACTTCGCAATACGAGTTGCTCGTCCAATTCGAATTTTTATCTTTGACAATTAATAACTATATAAAAATGAAATACTCAATTTCAGTATTCAACTTTCAACTTTTCTACAAACACGAAAAACCAGAAATAATCCATGTGCACATGTGCACAATCAGATCCAACTTGCATCGAAAATGATTGGCGACTATACACTTAAATGTAGTTTCAAACTTTACACTTAAAACAAAAAATATGTCAACAGTTTATAAAAAAAAAAACTACAAAACAATAACAATTATTATAATAATATAAATTGATAAAATTCACATTATTTATTCAGTTGGGAAAACTGAAAACATTCGTAATTTATTAATAAAACAATATTATTATGAATTTTTAGCGTTTTCGTTATACTTTTAGTAATAATATTGCCAATTGGAACGTAGTGCACAGCTTTTTTTTCCATTCATTTCTATATCTGCGTAAACAATAAATGGCCACATCTTCTGAACAATGTATACGTTTACATAAC
Source organism: Pentalonia nigronervosa (assembly GCA_014851325.1). Taxonomy (NCBI): domain Eukaryota; kingdom Metazoa; phylum Arthropoda; class Insecta; order Hemiptera; family Aphididae; genus Pentalonia; species Pentalonia nigronervosa. Next base: position 104,016 of record JACXSJ010000606.1, read on the forward strand.
TGTATATATAACAGATACTATATTATTATAGTTTAAATAAAAATATTCAGCATTTAGAGTCTCGTAATAGATTTCTTGATGAACAAAACTTTAGAATGATTGACCAAAAATAACAACTTTTATTGAACAATATCAAGAGTGACAGATTGTGTCAGGTGAACCACTACACACACACACACACACATATATATATATATATATATACTGTGGTTAAAACTGACGGGCGTCTTAGTTAGCGATATGACGCTTTAAAGTGAATATGTCCAAACGTCATAGTGTGTGAGGGATGGCGTACCTACTTATTTATGTCTGGTTATCAACAATAAGAAGTTCGGAAACTGCAGTGTAAGTAAAATTAAATTAATATTTGAGCAATTAAATGCTAACCATTTTTAACTTTTTCTTACATCCTTAAAAGTTAAGAACTAAAATATCACTTAATTATTTAATGATAATATTTATATATAATTATAAAAAAATTTAATCATTTAATTTAATTATATCGACACTTCTGTTGTTTTTAAATGTTCTGTAGATTGATCTAAAATAATTAGCCACACTATTTTCTACTGTTTAGGCTGGGTTTATATGGAAAATTCACGTTAATCGAGGTAGGGTGTGTGTGTGTAAGGTAATAATTTTAAATCGATAATAAAATTATGTATAATAAAATATAATCAATTAATCAAATTAATTTTGAATTTTCTTCTTATAGTTCACTCAATAGAGATACAAAATATCTTTTAGTTAGAAATACTTTTTATGTCGACCAGACAAAGAAAAACAGAAACTGGAATAGACAGCTGACAAAACAAGTATTACATTACATTTTAATAATTTTACAGAAAAAGTACAGTCAAATTGGATGACGTGTTCAATGAAAAGATAGGTACTCAATTGATGCTACTTATCGTTACCCAAATAACTACTGGAAGTGGTGATATTTGAATTGAATTAAATTAATAAATCATCATCAATTACAAACGATAACTTTCGAAGGTAGACTAAATCGTTTTAAAATGTATTACATTGCATAAAGAAGTAAGTACTGTAAGCGCAATGCAATATTTTTGAAAACGATAGGTCTAATTATAAAAAACAAACACTCTGGTGTTGGTATTATAAACCCAAAACTAAATAAACTCTTAATTTTCTCACTTAAATAAAAATTTTATTGAAATTATCAAACTTTTGATAATATTTTAGTATCACTCAGTTCATAGAAAATAATTGAAAGAGCTTAAAATGTAATTAAAATGTTTAATTTATTGCTATACACAATTAGTTTTCGTATTAATTTCTATAAATTCTATCTCTGAATATACTATAATGTGCTGCATACAGTTCCAATCTATTCAAAAGACTCAACCATTTGAATTGATATACAGAAACTCGTAGCAGCAAATCCGCTTTCTGATAACCAATTATATTAATGAAATATTTGAAAAAAAATCTGCTTGCACTGATTGGCAACCACCATAAATAAAATGAAAATAATTTTCTAAGCCATAACTTTAATATAAAGATGTGCATTACTGTATTCAATATGTATCGAATTAAAAATAAATCTTTTCGATTAAATAATAAATAATAAATATTATTATTATATTATTAATATATTTATATTTTTTTTAATAAGTTGAGTTATTATCTGTCGTAAGATCAAAATATTTATATTATTTCAAATAAAATATAAATTTATTAATTGTAAGTTCAAGATTTCTTCAAATAGATATTTTAATAGACTTAACAAATATCACCTACAAAGTACACCGATGAATTGATGAGAAGTTTTCAGATATTTTTGATGTCATTGACGAATGATATAAAACAACTGCACAATTTTTATTTTCACAGAACATAATCGATAAAATGAGTGTGACAATCTACGTCAAATAAGCAATTCGTCCAATAAAAGTATGTCAACGATCTGATCAGTTGCGATTTGTAAAGCGTACAAAAGCAATCACAGTTACACGCCGTTATACATATATTTTCGTTTGAATATGTAAAATGTAAAATGAATTTTTATTCTTTTTACCAAATAGTGCGTATTTTTATTCGGTGCCGCCGATAAATGTACCGATTGGCCTTTGCGCAACCGTCTTACACTTTCCTCACATGTTCACTAGATTTTAATTTATACATCAGCTCATCAATTATTTTAGACTATGTTTTAAATTTGCCAATACAAATTATCTTGAATATAAGCTAGTTTAAAAAAAAAATGTGAGTCGTAATTACAATAAGTACGATCACACAACATAATGTTATGATAAACTACACGAGCCTATCGAACCGTGGAAATTTTACATTATGATATTTAAATCAAAAATATAAAGACCGTAATAATAACTCCTGTTGTAAGTTCCTCAGTATTCTGTTAATATGTTAGTTTAACTTATTCAAAGTAGGCAGACATAAAAATATTGGTTTAGTGTTTCACAAATCGTTTCATACGGAATTGAACGCCTGACATTGGATATTTAATACACATCGTGTCCTATCATATGATGCGTCTGATTGTATCAACAAGTCGACGTATAATATTAATATTAATATAGCGTTGTCGTTTAAAAATACAAATTGTATGTGCCTGCGTTAACAGGCTATAACGAAATAAACTGATGCTTTTCTGCTTAAATATATCAAATAATTTGCGATTCACGGGACTAGTCGGATACTTTAAAATACCTATAGGTTTTGCCATAATATTATTCAACCATACACTTCTATAATATAATATTGAACATTTTATATTGTTGTATTTCGTCTGTAAAATTAAAAACTGTATGTCAACTATACACATTTTATGAATATAATATATATATAGGTAATTAGTACATAGTTTCTGAAATATTGCATTTAAAAAACGTTGTTAAATAATTGAGACGTAGTTGTGAAAAATATTATGTTTTCAACTTATTGTAAAAACGTTTTTAAAACATTTTACAGTCCTGGTCTGATTATTCTCAAAACGAATAAAAAAACGTTAGTATGTTGAAAGATATAAAAATGTATACGATATGATAACTACCCGTACAAAGACTCATGAAATGTTATTACACTAGATATTCGTAATATGTATAAATGTAGTTGAGTAAAGTTAGGTTAGAAACGTATGCGTAATTTGTAAGCGTGAATTGTATGTACCTGTACAAATTGATATGATAATGTATATGTCGTCGATTGAAAAATATAAAAATTACTGTTTATTCGAAGTACTTACCATTTGCTACAAATTACATCAGTTTAGTGTAGAAACTATTCACGTTTAAATAGGCTTTTTCTTTTAACTTCAACATATTATATTCACAATAATATAGTTTTTTAACCCTCTATCATATGTTTCCATATTGGCAACTACGAGATAGATCTTAGAAATTTATCGGGCGTACAAAATATACTCTATCCGATATTTAGTTTCCACTTCGTTAATATTTTTTTTTTTTCATTCTCAAAGACTCTAATAATATCTTGAGTATATCGCATGAGGTAGTACGCATCGCTTTAGGAATAAGAGTTGGTGGCTACGGTTCTACACCATTTCTGGAGACAGTTTAACTTGGCCACTCGGGTAATCGGGAAAAAACACCGAATCGACAACATTTTTATCTGCACACAAAAAGAGTATATATTGTTATTGCGAGCTTCACAAAAATGAAAAAAGGATTTTGAACATAATATGTAAAACTTAAAAGATTTAACAAATCGCAAATTTCTTTTTGTTTCATTCACACCAGTTATTACCTATGAAGAGTAATTTATACTCGACGTGTTCCACTCGATGTATGGAAACGTTTATCGACCTACAAATGTTTTGAGACAAACGAAAACGTAAATATTTTACAATTTTTAAAAACACGAACTATAGTATGTCTTATGTACATTATTCGTTTGAATTCGATACAAATGTACCAATAACAAAAAAATACACTACAAAACAAAACGAACTTAATATTATTAATTATGATCCGTTGACGTTTGTTCGTAGTTTAAACTTTAACAAGCACAATGAACGAGTTAAAAAAAAATAAATAATTTTTAATATAATAATTAATCTATTATGCTTTTACAAATTAAATGAATATAAAAACAGATTTTTAATATTATATGAATGAAAAATATTTTATACAATATATGTACATTTTATTTATATATTTATTAAATATTCAATAATAAGAATTTTCTATCCAAAATGCAAAACGGGAATAATAATATGAATCGATAATAATAAACAATGTTTCGTCGTATAAAATAATTGTCTTTATAATTCTTTCAATACAATATTCTCGAAGATAATGTTATATTAAATACAAGTATCTATGACAAAAATGAAATGAAAAATAATAACCTTGGACATTGTACAAAGAGATGAGAAGAACGGGAAAAAATGAGCTTCATTCGCCTCAGTGCAGGATTATGTTGTATTAATATTAGAATTACATGATTATCAGCAGATTTCGAGCAAAGATATTGATTTACGATCGTGAACCGTGGATTTTTTTTTTTCATTTATAAAATTCTCTTTGAAACGGCAGAGAAAATCAAAACATTTCATGCGATACTCCTAACAAAATTGTAAACCGAACACAAAGTTTACCTAATTATGACTAAATAATCATTTATTACGCAATTATTGAAAAACGTAATTCACAATAAAATAATATTATATAATTTATATATTTTAACCTATATTATACAATCAATTATCTACATCTATTTATTTATAATAAAGTTATAAAAACAAAATATTAATCCATATTAAGCATTTTATCAGTAACTTAATATAGTTTTCTAATCTAATAGAGGAACGTTTATAAAAAACTATAGCTTCTTCCTCCATAATTTTAATACAAAGGTCCTTGCGAAGAGTTAGATTAGAAACAAAGGGCGGAGCATTTATAATTTTACAAAGTGTAATATTTTATTTAAAATTGATTTTTTTTGCCGATTCATAAAGTCAAATTCCATACATCCATATGGGTTTTAGGCTTTTGTTACTAAAAATATTAAAAAAAATTTGACCACAAAATAGCCCAAAATTAATGTCAATATTTATTGACACTCCGCCATATCCATATTCATCCAATTGGCAATTTATATACCTACTTCACTTATTTTGAATAAAATAATTATAAAGGGTACCTAAGTTATTTTGGCTAAACTGTTTTTTCATCAATTACCTTTTTAAGTTCCACAGTTTTAATTATATGTTAAAATGTGTTTGAAAATAATAATAGTGTAACGAGCGTAATAATAACAATAATACTTCCGTTGAATAATTTTGTTTTGCCGTAAATAATCATAAATTAAAATAATATTATATTTTTCGCAAATATTAAAACAATAAAACAATAGACACTTCACAGTTTTGTAATTTCTATTATATTTTACTGTCAATTTTAATTGTCAAATGATATACCACCACAAAAGTTATGAATCATTTTTAACCCTCCAAAAAATGTTGTCAAACTGCAAGTTATATTTTAAATGCAATTGCCGTCCTCGGTATAATTATTTAGTACTTTTTATTTTTACAATTTTATTTAAATATGAATATGGATTATGGTAATAATATTGAATAATACGCTTCTTTTCTATTAGTTTTTACTGTTTTGACAATATAATAAATTATATGATATAATTATAAGTTAATTAGAATACCAATGTATTAATATAATATATTATAATGTATAATACTTTTTTAGCATTAAAATTAGACACACACATGACAATTTGATTATAATCATGTTAACAAAATATATATAAACAATATTAATGATTAAAAATTAGATATTTATACCAAAAAATTTAACAATGCCGAATATTTCCAAACATATTATTTTTGCAGTTTACTTCACTGCTCAGTACTTACACGTGTATTTATAATATATATATTTATAATATATAGAGTGATTTAATATTTATGTTACAGTCATTTTATTACATAAATATTTAAAATACAGAAAATGTATGGTACAAAAATGTTTTTGATTTAGAAACAACTAAAATGATGTGTAAATTTTATAATTTTTATAATATATTAGGGGGTTTTAGGGAGTCTACTTTAAAAAATAATTAAATGGGAACCTATACTTTTTTTATAAACATAAAATTAAGACATTTTTTTAATAGATTTTAGTGCTTAAATAACATGCAAAACTCTTGGCTTAAAAAAGTATAAAAAAGTATATAATTTTTTTCTAAAGTTGACCGTTCACAACTCCTCTAAAATATTGTAAAAAATTATAAAATATATAAATCATTTTAGATGTTTCTAAATCAAAAAAAAAAAAATTGTATTATACATTTTTCTCTATTTTGAATCAATAAAATGACCGTAACATAAATTTTGAATCTCTTGTATATACTACAAAATAATAAATTGAACACCATTTCATACTTCACCTCACTAGATGTGGAAGTATTAAGCATTTTCATGAAGTTTCTAAAGATGCAGATAATAATATGAGTATTATAGCGGGAGGTAAGATATCGTCTTTTGCGGGAATAAACCTTCTATGTGCCAAATTTAAAATTTGAGGTTTTGGTATCCTTAGATTCAGAAAAAAATAAGCTGATTATTGATAAAATGTCCTATGTAATATCTGCATCGTAGAATTAATAAAAAATAATTAATTAATTCTCCTATGTAGTATCTAAAATAAATCGTAATAAAAAGTTTATGAAATATATTTTATGTATTGTCTCCATCGTAGAAAAATCCTCTTATATGTTATCAACTATAAATCGTTTATGAAAAAAACTCACATGTGATTTTTTTTTAAAACGTTTTTTTGTGTTTCCTAAAGAACTATGCTTTTTTTCACATAGGAGGTTTCCGCGAACGATATTGCGTTCAAAGTCAAATTTAATAAGGTTTAGGATTTAATAAAAATAACTCAACATTTACAATACTTTGGCCATAACCGCATGTTTTCGGACAACTTTGATCGAAGTACAGCTCTTTCACCTTATTTGTCTATGATCTAACGCGCGTGTTACGTAAATAAATTAAATAAAGTACTAAAATTTAAAACTGCTCATAGTTGAAATAAAATACATTTTACTATGCGACATTGAAAACCATAATAAAATAACAATATAACCATTAAAAATGTTGCCGTTTAGAGTGAAAAAAGACTCTTAACAAAATTAAAAACTATAAAAAAAAACACACACACACACACAGACCATTGTAAAACTAATACATTTATTGCTCTGCTCAGAATTTAAAATTATGAACATATTCGTTAATGATTTAAAATCATTGATAAATCCTTTGATCTCACTGCTCGCCGTGGTTATAGAAAAACTAATACTAAAAAAAATTACGCTAAAAAAGTCAACAATTAACTCAATTTTTGGTGTTAAAAGAAAAAAACGTCCGAGGCGATGCCCAAACCGTACACGGTCTAAAGACATACCCAGCAGCATTTGACAAACAAAAATATCATGTAACCGTAATTTAATGTGAAATTTATATGTCGTACACAGATAGAGTAGAAATATTGTAAACAAATAATTAAATGAAAAAAAAAAATACTCACTTAAAATTTCATACAATTACTGGTCGACTGAGAATTCGTGCATTCGTAATCGGATTTTAATGAATTTAAATTAGAATTATTGGAAAAAATGACATATTTATATTGTGCACAGAAATGTATATCGCCCGTTCCTCTCGCGAGCTGTGTTGTACGCACTACAGCGTATTAAAATACAAAAAAAAAGAAAATAACAATTTTATTATTTATTTATGTCTCTTGTTTGTATATTATTACACAGCTTGGAAAGTTTTGGGAACAATTCTAAAGAGAACTCTAGGGATATTACGGGTAATGGGTATACATAATTTAGCGGTTTAGCAAGGCCTTAATATTCTCAGACGTATTGGTGTTAACTCATTGTATTTCGTCGGGACGTTGTCGTATTCTCAGTCTGTAGAAAAAAAAGCTGTTTTGAGATATAATAATAAATTATACACATATTGTGTATTGTAGACGTAATTTTAAATTTAAATTAAAAAAAAAAGTAATGCACCGAAATGAATTATTTTTTTGTATTTTTATTTTTAAAACTATTATTATAGTTAGGTATAGAAATGTTTTTAATTTTAAAAACGTCGTGGAAAGTTTTGATTTTGGTCAAAAAATGCGAGTGACACGCATTGAAAAAAATATTTACACTATTCAATTACGTATAAGAAGAAGTGTTTTTACTGTGAATCTATACGTCATGAAATATAATAGACGACTTTAACAATATGATTAGTGAGACACGATTAGTTTATTTGGTCGATTTAGTTATATTCAAGTCATTTAAAAAAAATATTGTGTTGATTTAAAAATTATATTAAACAATTATTCATTTTTTATTTTATGTCTTAATATAATATTAATTATAATATACCTATTTTTTCTATTTTCTCTATAGTTAAAATATAATAAATTATTCATGTTTTATGTTGTATTGTTTTTTGGAGAAAAGAAAAATTCATTTGAGTGAAAAAGGGTTGATCTATAAGAGAAAAAATAACAAAGCCGGTTAAATGATTAAACGCAGTCTACCCAAAAAGGCAAAAAAAAAAAGAGGAAGATGATAGCTCTAATAATTAATTACTGTATGGGCAGGATCAACTGAAGGGTGTTGGACATTCGTTAGCAAGCAAGAGTGCTAGACATCAGTAATAAATATTAAATAATATTATTATTATTCATATATATGTATTTGAAGGTACGTCGTTTTATAATTAATGATTAACAATGACCTATCTTACAACCTTAATTCAGTAGGTTGCGAATTTTATGGACAAAAAATCTTACGGAAAAAATTAATAATAAACAACAGTTGGTAAAGAGTTTTGAGCTTATATATTATTTACTAATATAATATTATTCTTATATTCGAGTTTTGGGTCAAAAACTTGAATGGCACATTTTATGAAAAGAAAATAGTTTATAAATATTAAACATTATTATAATATTCCGTATCATTCAACGACATAATAAATTATTATTTCAAACAAACAAAACAATGATATTTAGAGTTGTTTTGATTTGAAAGTAATGGTATACAATACATATAATAATAACAATAAAATAATATAATATAATATGAAAACTACAGTTGTAGTATCTATTTATTATTTTTATAAAATAGATGCTTATTCATTATTATTATGTTTTTTTCGAACTAAAGTTATGTTTAGTAAATTATTTCTGTTTTGACTACTAACGAGGAACTATATATAAAGCAAATTACTTTTGAATTACTTTTTATTGTAGTTCCTAGCCTTCAGAATTAATGATGAAATTCTCCTTTGTCTATTAAACTATGTTTTCAATAAGTTTAAACTTTAAAACCCATATGAAGTTATGGTAACTTTTTAAACTAATTGTTCGTGTACTATTTCGTCATTTCCTGCACCGGACGTTTTTCAATTAATGTCTAATTCAATGAAAAACATAATAGGATATAATATAATACAATTGAGTTATCTGCAGGTAATCTACAATGATACTCTAAATTTTAACATTTCATACTGTACATAACTTGTACAAATAAAATCGTTACGTTCTATAAGTAAACAAAATGTTTAAAACTCTAATGTGCAACAGAAAACAACGGAAATGCCCCACATGTAACATCAACATTTTGGTGAAACACATACTAACAGAATGCTTCCAAACGAAAGACTCCAGAGACAAACTTTCACTCCCTTACAATCTATGCAAAATACTCTCACCCAACCTAAAGATGAGGTAAATTCTTCTTTAATTCCTCAAAGAGACGAACTTGTTCCAGAAAATATAATGTTAACACTTAGTTATATCTTTTCTTTTTTTTTTCTTTTTACTGCTCTGTCTTGTATTACATGTAAAAAATATGTATCGGCATGTAAAATAATATCCATGCATTATTATTTGTATCTGTAATTTGTATTTGTTGAAATGCCAATAACTATAGTAGTTGAGGCGTATAAATAAATAAAAAAAAATATTTTTAAATTTTCAAGGTTAAAAATATTTTTGAGGGGCATGACAAATTTAAAATTCTTACTTACTTTCGTGTCGTCGGATAGATTGATTTTGAAAATCCGTCTTGAATTTAATTATTATTATACCAAATCGGCGTAGGTAAGATATTTACCACGTCATGTCCCTGTGACTTTTTTGAAAATAATGTTCAATGAGAGGTTTACCATCCTCTCCTATACCATTCAATTACCATAACTTAAATAAATTATTACTCTTCATTTATATATTTTTACTCAAATGACTCATATTTATAAGTAAAAATACCTATTAATTACATTTTATTATTTTATTACATATCAATGTTTTAATTTTTTTGTGATTTATTCAAAATAATTCGCGATTCAAAATTAGGTCACGCTCCTCTGATTGACAAACGCTACACTATACCTACTATAAATTAAAACTATAACTTTAATTTAAATTACATTTTTTTTAGAATCGTAAATGGTTGAAATTGCATTAGAACAATAACACATATATTCCAAATTAATCTACCTTAGTTTTCAAATAAGAAAGTTTTTAGTTTTATTATTATTATTATTTTATAATTAAAAATTGTGAGTTATAACAATTCTTTCAAGAAATGTATTTATACTTTTAATAACAATGTTTTTGGAATTTCTTAAAATATCACTGTACCTAAATACCGTGGGCGACATGCGAGAATTTTAGTTTAAAAAATGATTATAGAATTCAAAAACTAATTAACTTTACTTTTTACTTTAAAGTAAAGACAACAGCGGCACAATAGCTAAAAGAAACGATTTGTTTAAATAAAATAAATATTTCATTTTAATATTTATACCTCTTGTTGTATTAATTGTCTGTGCATTTTATAATTAATTGGTATCATATTATTATTTGAATAAAAAGCAAATTTGCTGAGTGTTAAATTAATTAATTAAATCAAACGTAGTTTGATTCCTGTAAAAGAAAATCGTATTACGTGATAATTTATATAAATCAATAAACTCAATGATTTTTTCCAAATGAAACAGTTTTGTTTGTCCATATATTTTAATATGATAATATAGTCTACAATAGTCTCGTACAAGTGAATTACCTTTACAGTTATATTATATTATTATGCTCAAAATATTACCAAAGCATAATATTTTATTTTATTTTTATAGTTTTACGAGAGTTTTTACCTTTGACCTCTGCATAATAGGTAGGTACTATTTTTAATAAAAACAATGTTGACGATGGAAATTGTCATTTGAAAGTTACGGTTAGTAATAACAAACGAGCTGCGTAACCGTACTTTTAATTTTGAGGAGGGAAACGCATGCATATGTGAAATGAAAATATTATATTTGAAATGTTTTTGGAAAATATAATATGTAACTGCTAAAAAAGATGTAAAGCATTATTTTACCAACATAAAAGTATCACTGAACGCACCCGAGTGTAATGATATAGAATATACATCCATTTTTTAGCTGATAAAAAATATTATTTAGATAATAACTTAAAAGGTAACTGCAATATAGGTTATTAAAATATAATTAAATACATATTATACATCAAAGTAAATAAAATTACTTGTTATTACATGAAAATATTTCATTAAATTCTAGAGAGAAGATCATTTTGCATACTATATTATTCAAATTAGTTTCGAGAGAATAAATACCAATTTCAGTTCTTATTTAATAATATTGTCAAAAAATGTTAAAAATAAAGTTAATTCCGCTAACCACGATTATTATTTTCTAGAGAGTTTATTATTATTATTTATTTAATTTTTACCTTATATTATACAAAAATATTATTCGATATTATTGCGCGTGAACACAAAAACAAAAATAACAATCAGAAAATATTTACTCAACATAAAACAAAAAAAAAAAAAAATGGAAAAAGTATTTTCTTTGAGTGACGAAAACTCAATCGTAGAAAAACATAAATCAAAAATGTGATTTTGAAGTATTTTTCAATTTCTCCACAGCATCCTTTTATATACACACTTAAATTCTACGTATTTGTGTTATGTTACTTGTTAGTGGACAGACACCAGCTTGGCCGCTTAGAACAATAAACACGACGCTTCTTTTTCGAACAAAAAATTGAAGATTTCAAAATCTTTACAGTCATAGTACAACACCAATACGTACATATCGTATTACATACACGTGACACCTGTTTCTACGTATGTAAGCATCGAGTAAATTTAATACGTATGTACCTATATTGTTTAGTGTTTGACTATCGTTGAATAGCATATTATTGAGACTATAGCGATGTACCGCTAAAAATATTACTCAAAGAGCGCGTTTCCAGGAACCGAGCATATAATATTTTTGAAAATATTCTACCCTTTCTCGGGAATAACCTTTCAACAAAAAAATTAATTTATTTGAATACGAAAGTAAATATTTACCTACCGAGAAATTGCATTTTATTTCAGATTAATTAAAAAATGTATTTTCACACTGAACTACTAAAGACGTTTAAGTGTATAACTTTAATTAGATTTCTATAATATATTTTTGAAATCATCAAATAGTCCTCCTATCATCATGTAATATCCGCCATTCGAAATATTTTTTGATTACATGTTAAATTAAATATTGAATCTTAATATTGTACAAAATAATTTTCCCGATAAAGGCCTGAGAATTCGTACATCCTTAATTTATACGTGGTCAAAAACTAGCGAGTGCACAAAGATGTATTATTATCGTTATGGCAAGTACTTAGTACCTTACATAATACATAGTTATAATTATTATAACTTTAAACTTACACTAAACCACGTCGCCATCACGACAACCAATGGAAACGAAATACAATCATTAATGCCATCGATGGCTAACGATATCGATAAATCGATACGATATCTAATCGAGTTTTATCAAAAGTGGTTGCCATAATAGTTCAAATATAAGTCGAATTAAAACTGTTATCTAATTAACACAAAGCTTTCATTTGGAAACACATTTAATAAAAAGCTGCTTAAAATAAATTCAAATAGACACCTACTGGCAAACAAACTGTTGATACTGGCTAACATGCAGTAAATTAAATCGAAAATAGATTCAGTTACTACAATACTACGAAATACAGAATTTATATTTTAACGGTTAACCCGGTGAACAATTTTTGATGTGAATAAATTCGATTATATACGTAATGTGTAATTTACGATATCGATTTTTGAAATATTATGCCATTGGTCATCACTGATAACCATATACCTAACCTATATGTATCGCTGTAACCAATTTTCACCGCATGCGATATTATTATAGCATGACGAGCAAAATATAATACGGTATTAACAAACTATAGTTAAAACGTATTTTATTTGCGCAAACGCGTGTTTTCATATACTCACGCTGTTTATTATATTTTTGTTTTTTACATTATATTCTTGACAGTTGTATTATTTTTTAACCCTACGATGGTAATAATCATTCTTTTCGGATATTTTATTTATTCTTGTAATCCGGGCAGAGGCACAGACGTGCTAGTCGGGGACGGGTGGATGATTTTGGAATGGGGAAAAAATTTAAAAATTTAGAGCACGCCATCATTTCGTACACACCGAACGTCACGCGCTCGTATTGGCACGATTGACATATTATCAATATATAACAACAATATAATAATGTTATCCAGTAGATTACAATTTCATATTTTACTATGATATTATTATTATATTAGAAGGCAATACCTTGTAGGGATGTCGTTTTCAAAAGCCGATCGATAATCATATTTTATTTTCGTTTACAATATACATCGTCGCCGCCGGAAACGTATGCCCATATATTATTTTAATACAAAACGATTTGAAGGAAGACAAATATAATATTGTCATGTTTATTCTATTCCGGACGCAGAGTATAGAAAAATACAATATATTCCGGACCCGTCGACTCGCCGAGAATCGGACAACGGGATCGTACAGTTTCTATTTATTTTTAGTCAAGTGTCCCGGTGTCCTAACAACAATTTATTAAAAAACAGTAAACATTTTTCGTATAATTTAATTATGTTCCGTATTTTTTTTCTTTTCTTTATGGTTAATCACTACTACAACTAAAATAACGATAAATTACACTGTCTTTATGTAATTGAAATATATTTGAAATAATTACAACCATTTTACTTATTAATGTTCATAAAACAAGTACTGATGTCTCATACCTAAGATAGTGTTTATTATTAATATAATAATATAATGAGATAGATATTAGAAATATGTACTAAAATTAAATTGCTAGTTGATTTAATTTAACCATTTTAATTTTCTAGTTTAATAAATCAAAGGTAGGTATGTACCTACAATTTTAGTGTGATATATTATAGGTAAAGCTAATATATTATTATCTTAAGCTAATGGTTAGAAATGGATTAGCTCGGGAAATAGTTAATGATAGAAAAATAGTTGTTATTAGACTAAGTTTATTTTACCTTATTATTAACGAATAACGATTAATTATATCTCAAAAAAAAAAATTATTTTTCCCTGATGATTTTAATATATTATATGGAGATAAAAGGATGCAAACTTTTGCTGCGTTTGGTTTATTTTGAAAATCTGAGAGCACCCTTAATTAAACACAATTTATCAAATAGATAGCAATAGGCGTATGTACAATAACGATATAAGACAATATGATATAATATGTAATATGGGAGTGCACAGAGAGCGCGTCGAAACGCCGTCGGCGGTGGCGGTAGCGTTGAAACCCGATGGGTTTAGTCGCACAACGCGGCCACGACGACCGGTCGCGATTCGAACCATATGACGTCGTCTTAATGCAATCATAATAATATTTAATTCTCGCGATTTCCAACTGACAAAAGTTATATCAATAGCAATAACAATAATTATTATTACCTATTATAAGACGTTTAATATCCATATACGTGTTTCACGTCGTATTAAAAATAATAACCTCTATATTGCATACGATTCGTCATTCACGCGTATTTTAGGCGGGTTTCCGAAATGGAGAGCATTTACCCACGACGGGTGCCCGTCATGGGCAATCTGACGGGCAACGGATGGACGGTGGCGAGCCAGGAGAGCGTGCTCTCTCTAATCGTCGTACTCGGTAGCAGCGTGTCGTTGGTCGGACTCATATTCGCGTTCATCACGTACAGGTAGGAGTCACGGTCTATATATCTACACGTCATAATAAATTATCATTATACACACACACGCACATTTATATTATATATATACACATGCCATGCGCCTATGATTTAACGCCTCCCCTACCTATCCCCCCACCAAAAAAAAAAATTAAGCCCCGACAATGATCAATTTCAAACTGCCCTAATGTAACTCAACTCTCTCCTCCCGACATATTCACCGGTCCTCGACTTCAAGACGACCGACAATAATAAGAAATAATCGTCATCTCAGTCGCGGCGTGCCCAATGACAATTTGTGTACCGTTTTCGACGCTATTGACCGAGGAGGCATTATAACACTATAATTTACTTGTCCAAAAGGTATCACTTTTTAACATGAACATTTATTGTGCATGACTAATATTATTGTTATAACATACAATGCTTATAAATAAATATCATATGTCTGCGACAATTACGATTTTTTCATTTAAGAATTTAGTCGGTACAAACAACAAGTTAATTTTATACAGAGATTAAATAACGGTGGTGTGCATCAAATACCTACTTCAAAATAGTATGGTCAACAAAATGATTAATTTGTTTACACAATGATTAAAAATCGCACGATCACTATGTTATTAAAAAAAAAAAAATTAACTTACGCTAACCTAGTTAGGTAAATATTTGTGTCCGTATCAACTTTAAACGAGTTAAATACACATATTATTTGTTTACTAGTAGATAACCTAAAACTTGATGATAGCTATAATAAACGATCTAAACTCGACCGACTTAAGTCAATAGTTTTCATTAATGCCTTTCTGCCTCTGTAACCAATTCGCCTCGATGTTTAATACGTCATTATACCTACCTAAATACGCACGTAGACTTTATACGCTGTCCCTTAAAATATGCACACGCGGTGAATTCGGTTATACGCGTGTTTTTTGCCCTGCTGCGATATAACACATTATTATTTATCATTACAGCACTGTACAATGACTAAGTGCGAACATAGTTTTTTTATATTTTCATTTTTTATCTCGTACGCAATCGAGTCTGTTAAAATAATGGCAATTATATTATTATACAGCGAGACTCACGGACATGCTGCGAGGCGTTCCGTTTATTACAACTCCTGCAGATGTTATATTATTGTCATAAGACACATCGTTAAGCTCGTTCTGCTTGTGACAGCCACGTGTGCGAGCGTCGTTACAATACGATATGCGCTGATTTCAAAGCTGCAAAGGATTTAATCGACTCCCGCCGAACGTCTAGAATTATTATTATTGTTGCACGTATAGGCAGTCGATGTACTGCGCACACATTCGGTTCATTAAATATCGCTTATTTTCCTATCGAGTTCGAATCGCATTAGTATCGCGAACACGACCTATTATTGGATAGTAGACATCATTATAAATTTAACGATTCGTAAGTCGTTAGAACAAAGTACAGACGTGAATATTAGAGTAAAATGACCCAAGCGAGCTGCAAACGGGAGCAAGCAGAGTCGTGAAAGTTAACGACAGAATATATATGACAGCACAGTGAGATTGATAGCTATTCTATGTTCGCATTGACAAAAAAAAAAAAAATCCGTAATATATATAATGCATAAGTTCCAAAGCAATGATGAAGCGTTCGGATCGAATAATGACTCGGAGCTGAACTTCATTTTCCATAGTATGTTATGCCATTAGATTTCATTATTTTGAGTGTTTAAAATGAAACAAATTGTAACTTAACCAACGTTTTCCTAGACTTTGAAAAACATTATAATGGTTTGTAATAACCTTTGTGAAAATATTTCAGTCCCAGTCCCTAAAGGATAGATACTTTTTTTTTGCCCCAGTTAACCAACAACAGTCGAGGCTCTGTGTGAACATTACTACTCCACTGTTGCCGTCGTTTATTGATGTATAAATTATAGAAACTTAAACCTTTAAGTTACAATAAAATAATTTTTAAAAAGTTAATAGCAACATTAATCAGTTTCACACAATATAACAAATTAAATACATATATAAAAACCAATAATAATGATAACCTTTAAATATAAATTCAAAATTTCATCGACCTACAAAGACTTAAACATAAAATATCATCAAAAATCATCAATTGTTAATCCCAAAGTATTTTCACAGTTTTTTTTGTAATTTCAGAAATTATCTCTAAATAAACTTATAAAGTTCAGTACTTGATAAAATATTGTGAATACTATATTTATACTTCTAAATACTTGCCTTCAAAAATAAAATTTCTGCAAAATTCAATACTTTTTGAAATAATAAGTGTTCAAAAGAATTACAACGTATATAAACATATTATATTATTATATGTCTAAGGAATATAAGAGTTCCTCAATCTAATGTAGATCTAAGATAAAACAAATTCAAATATTTTTTTAAAAAAACCTTGAACTATACTATAAAACTAAAAATTTAATTAAAAAAAATTTTCACCGAGCAATTTACTTAATATGTATATTATGATAAAAATCATTTGTTTTAGATAAATGTTATAGATTTATATAAATTTAAAATATTTTTTCTAATACTCCTAGTACTTTGATTTATGAAATCTTATCTTAATCATTGGATTTATTTTACACGAAAACATTAATTTTATAATCTCACAAATTGCAGTAAAAACGAGAAACAGTAATGATCACGCATAGAACCGTTGTTGAATGTGTACTGAAGCAGAGGAGGAACAATAACTTACCTGTCGTAATATCCGGCCGTCCGTATCGGTAATAGATATATGATAAAGTATTACATGAGATAGTAAGGTCCAGATGGATGGTCGACATAATAATAATACGCATGGAAAGACAACAACAACAACAACAGCAATAATAATAATAATAATAAGCAATCTAACCAGCATGTCTCGCAGTTCTTATGAATTTTGAGTTATAGCTACTTTCGAATCATAACATTCAATATCATTCTTCAATTTTCCATCAAAAAGATATGTCAGTATTAAATTATTACATGTTTAGATAATTTTCAAAGCAACAGAGCCATATTTATTTTATATGGCAGTATAATTGTTTTTAATTTTTCCAATTAACCACTGTAGTCAAAATTCAAGACTACCTTATTTCGATTTGTGGTGTTCTTGCGCTAAAAAAATACTCATTGTGTGATATGTTGAGTGTAAAACAGCAATATTTAGTATTGTAG
Source organism: Pentalonia nigronervosa (assembly GCA_014851325.1). NCBI lineage: Eukaryota > Metazoa > Arthropoda > Insecta > Hemiptera > Aphididae > Pentalonia > Pentalonia nigronervosa. The sequence goes on from JACXSJ010000606.1 coordinate 122,344, forward strand.
TGGTATTGAATTTCATAATTTATGATATTGCAGCTGTAATAAGAAATACGTTAGTCTTAAATTTGCAAATAAAAATTTGAGTTTCACCACTATGTCTCGAATAATGGCAGTCTTGTATTTACATAAAAACGTGTAAAGGGTCATAAGAATTATTTTTTGGGTTTAAGAGAGTATTTCATAGTATTTGAAAAAGTAATATTGTAAAGTATGTTTGCAAGTATTCAAGTTTTTAGCTTCAAACGCATAGGTAAAGAACTCTTTAAAAATATCTTAAATTTAAACTTCAAATAGTTTTCTTCTTAAAACTATAAATTTTGAGTTATGGTCGTCTTATTCTATAGAAGTGCAAATTGATTTATTTCATTATTTTCGCCTATTCATTCGAGTAATGCAACAATTCAGTATAATCTATGCGTATTATAAAAATCCTAAAAATGAATGCTTATACCGTCAATTAGAGACATTTATTACATGCCCAATAATTGTAATTTGTATGAACTCACATTGACACTTTTTTTTTTTAGTATTTAGTTTATAGTATTTCATTAGCGAACGCAAATGACTCATTAAATGAAAACATTACTTTATAATATTAGCTTATAGCAGCTATAGTGAAGGGATCTGGTTAGAGTTTAATAAAATAAATCAAATAGGAGAACGTAAAATTGACATTATAATAGAAAAGACAGTGTTTACTGAATTCAAATATTGAACATCCGAAATTCGTGCGTCGATATTATAAATTAATGTAAAATCAAACGTTTATAGCATACGTAATTTTGTAGAATACGTTATAATATATTCATATAAGTCATATTAAATTACACAGCGAGTTGATCAAAAAATGTATAAATCTATCTGGCTAATAAAGCCGAATGAACCAATCACAGGTATATAATCGTGGTAACCATATTTCATTGGAGGGACTGTTAAATATTTAACGATTCTATGAAATGTAGTAATGAACATTTGTGTGACCTGGCAATATAGAGTATAGGCCATAATTGATTGTTGTTATCCTAAAAATTATTTTATATAAAACTTAGTATAATTCACGTAACAGAAAAACGAATTTTTTTTAACAATTTACGTGTAATGAGGTTACGGTCATAAAACGTATACATTATAATATAATATTAATATATATATATATATATCCCAAAATTGATTATTTATATATACAATAAAAAAAACATATTTTCCCTTTAAGGTATTATCCTTACACCGAGTGGTGTATAATATGAGCGTTATTGAAATGTTCAATATATTGGAGTATAATATATTATTTTTACTTTTGAATTTTCTACACAAATGTATTTTTTTGTTCATACTACTTCAATTATATTCTACGTATATATTCATTGCTAATTGTATAATTAAATTGATTTTTAATTTAATTAAAAATGGGATGTAGGTTTTCGTATACGACAATGTATAATACTATGTATTATTTGTTTGTATAAAAGTCACATTTTGGACAATTTGTTAATTATTATTATTTGTAAAACATTTGAAGTGTAGATAAGTAGATATATTCAAGAGGAATTGAATAATTCTTTAACACTTAAAACATTTAATCAAATTTCGTAGTTAGCATCGAACTACCATATTGAAAATTATTATTTTACATTATGATTTTATAAAAATATACTATTATTATTAAATAATATTGATTTAACTCAAAAAAAGAATATTAATAGTTAATACTTTAATTGAATGTACTTTGTACATTTATACATTTTTATATTTTTTTCAATAACTTTACCTGACATAAGTAAAGAGATAATTTTCTAAATTAATTTAACACTTTTAAAAATGAATATTAACATAATTAAGTTATTACCTGAGACGTATAAATATGCATTATACAATATTAAAAAATAAATACCAAGCTATATTAAAAAACTTTAATAAATAAATAATAAAAATATTATAGTTATTATAATATCCTTTAATACAGTTAAGTGTCAATAAAAATATTAAATTGCTTCTAAAATCGGATTCTGATTATATTACTTGTTTATGAATTTTATAAAAAATTACCTGCTTCATCATTTTTCTAATTTTTTGTTATTTAATATAGTTCTCATAATATGGAAAATAACAAATCATTTATATATAATGTAAGATTTATTTCAACGACCACTCAATGTTTACAACTATTATTTGGTTCAACTGATTTTTATGTAATTTGAAAATAAATGTTGTACCGTTAAAATATTTTTTCCTTTTGTGAAAATTTGTATTTTATGAAATATATATAATAAAATCGGATTTAATAATGTCAACTAATTATTATAATATAACTACGACCAATGTAAATTACAGGGTTATCTAGTTTGTTAAAATGTTCAATAATTAAATAATATTAAATAATAATCAGACTAAAAAAATTAGTAAATATTATTATAATAATAAAAAATAATGCATAATAAATACTAGAATTCGGTAAAACACTTTGCAAATATTACTTTTTAAGCTTAACTATTATTTTAGTGTCTTCCGTTTTTATTGGCTTTTTATATTCTGTGAAAATTTAAAAACTGTACATAAGTGTAATAAAAATATAGCATGTTTTTATTATTTAAAAACTTTTTTCTACAGTATTCTATTATCAAGAACTTTCTAAACTTCTAGGAATCACATTAATTTGGTACCTGTGTATCTACACTCAAATTATAAACTAAAAGTTATGTGTACATTAAGAATTTAAAAACTAAAATTTTGGACGACAGTAAAATATACTTCTTAAGGTATTATTATTTTTAATTAAGGATGTATATAGGTATATCGTTTAGTATAGTGTATGTATATGATAATAATAATTTATTAAAAATTATAACGAAATGCTAATTATTATTTTCTTAGATCAAATATTAGATGTATTTTTATTCAAAACAATAAAATACAATTATCAAACATCACAAACCACATCTCAATCCCTAGTCCTCATAAACTTTTTGATATCTCCGTTGTCACTTTAAATCACTACAAGATACAAAGGCAAATTAAAATAATTATATAACACTTCAACATTTAAATAATCCTCTACAGTGGTCGTAAGTCATATTTATGATTATGGCCCAATTCCTCGTATTTTTTATTCAAGTGATTGCGTTTAAAAAATAATAACGCTACGTCTAAAGTGTACTCCATTTGCGGAAATAAAAATTAAAAACTCAAATTCACTGCACAATAGTCAAAATATTGATAACGAATAATTTTTTGTTTGTCACAAATCGGAAATAATTTATCAACAATATTGCCTTTGTGTTATACATTTTTGTTTTACCATTTATGTGAAATGATGTACATAATAGTGATTTCAGATTTATAACGGAACGAGGATGCGATTGGTATTACAGTGTTTGTGTGTACATGTATGAGTGTGACAGAGAGAGTTTGTATTTTTGCATGTCCTTTTTTATCCATAAACGCTATATTGGGACAGAAAAAAAATTAAAAAAAGTTTCATGCAGCGTCTCTGTATATTGATTGAACAATGGACAAAGAACGTAGTAGAAATCGGTCATTTTTGGAATTTCCCTGGAGTATTTGAGAGAAAAAAACCGAAAGTTCAGCAAGATTACACGGTGAATAGATGTAAACTAGCTGCAATAGTTTTTAACAAAATCATTACTTTCAATAGGTACTGAATACCGCATAATATAAAATCGTATTTAGGCGTATCAATTCTTCTGGTTATTATAATAAATTATTATTATTAAATATGAAAAACACATAATAAGCAGTTTATGTTCACTGTTATTATAAGTTCATTTTTTTTTTTATAAAAAATAATATATTATATTATATTAGACGATCATGATACAATTATAACACACATATGAATGTTTGAAATCAATCTGCTTGAACATTTTTTAACAACAGACCTAACTAAGAGTTGACTATTCTCTACATACGTTTGATAATAAGTCAGTATATCTCAAAATAAGACTATAACTCAGAGTATAATAAAAATATGAAACCTGCAGGGATCACGATCGTGATTATTTACACTTGTATTGCACCTTGAACAAATAAGTAACTGATTTTTTTCGTGTCAGACAACGAATATTACTTTGAATTTTTACGTTGATTTTAAAGTCAATATACATACATATTTTTTAGTCACTACTAACAATATGTATGATCTTTTCAAAGAAATAATTATAATTGAAGAAATATATAGAATTTCATAAATTATTTTATATCGTTTTACAAATAACTGATGTAAATTATAATGCAAAAATGTAATATTTTCTACCAATATTAAGGTTCTCATAGTTAGTTAAAAAATGTAATATTGTTGGTTTTCTTTGTTCATTCAAATTGTCAATTCAAAATAAAGTTTATCTACATTAAAAAAATAGTTGAGCTTAAATATAGGCCATTCATAAATAATCATAGAACTATTTGTACATTGTATACTTACATTTTAAAAATATAAAATATTTCTACGTTAAAAGTCCAAAATGTACTGATTATACGTACCTAATTTACTTCTGTAAACAATATAAATCAAAAATAGAAGACTGGAATATTTGTGTGAACTTGAAAATTCACCATTTAAAAATTGCTCTATTAAATTGTTCTATACATTTTTCTGTCATCGTATTCAATTATAATTTAGTAATTCACCAATAATAAATGTTACTAATAAATCTGATAATAGTATATAGAACCGCAGTAGTATATTTTATTCATTCGATAGTCACAAACTAGACATTGTGGTAAAGCCTCCAATCTGGACATTATGTACCATCCTGTATATTAAATCTCATTAGTCTACTCGTTTGAACTGTGTGTAAAATCACATTTACGCACACATAGACACTGAGCTTGTTTATTTTAGCTACGGTTATTGGAGATAGCTGCGTTTTGTGCACAAAGTACAAAGGAAGGTTACTTTTAATGACACTAAACGTCTCGATTAATTATGTTGTAACCAATAACGGTCTGATTTAGAAAATTGTGGATGAAAAAAAAAATCCCAAACTCAAATATTTCAATAATATGTTTTTTTCACGGCCTCCATTTTTGAAGAATTTTAAATTTTAATATGTGATATTTCTTTAAAATCTGTTAGTGTTCAAATTATAATCATTATATATTTTTTGTCGATTTTATTTTTTCTTATAATAATATTATATAACTAAAATTTAAACGTTTAGTTTGAAATAATAAATATTAAAAACTAAATTCATTCAGCATATGAACAACGACTCGAATACTGCATCACTATATTCTTTAGATATGTTAATTGTTTTGTATAAAATGATTAAATAAAAATCAATCTTTAAAAAATGAACGATAAATACCAATACAAAATAAGTCAGTTTAATAAGTAATACTATTAATACTTTAATATTATACTTAATTAAAACTAATTGTTTTAGTATATTAAATTCTAAGCGGAGAGCTAAGTAAATCAAAAACCTAATACCTATATAGTATTTATAAAATATACACATTTAAATCTCCCGAGTCATATATTTGATCAAAACAGTTTTATGACGAACTATTTATTTTTTTATGCAAAAACAAACGTCATTTCATGTGAAAACTTATTATTTTAGTTTTATACTAAACAATTGTTTTTAAATATTCATATTATCTTGAAAGGTATACCCATGATAGGTAAACTATATGGTATTACAATATGAATGAGTATTTTTCAAAAAGGATTTACGTTTTATATACGTTTTTGATTACTCGGGAGAAGTAAAAATCATTTTTATTTTTTTTTTAATTTCTACACATATACATATTATTAATTATATTTCTTTTAAAAAATAAGGATATAATATTATAGATCCTTTTTACTGAATGCGTATAACATTTAACCGAACAAAGTTTTAAATTAATAAATGGAAACCGAGAAAGCGAGAAAAATATTATCATAATAATAATTATGAAAATGTATAATACTGCAATTATGACATACGTATGTATAGATATTACGCATTATATAGAATATGCATAACTTGAGCTTTCACGTATTTTACGTATATCATTTTAAAAAAAAATGCTTTTCATACTCCTAGGCGTGAATTCACAACGACGTCATATTGTACATTGGTACAATATAATATGCTCGTCATAAAACACAAAATTTAAAAACACTTAAACACGGTGACTGTGTGTGTGTATATATATATATATATATATATATATAGGCACTGGCGATAGTACATAAATATACAATATATCACTCAAATCAGCGGCGCCGCTTTATGAAATATATATATTGTGATATCCACTTAAGGTTTTAATATGGTCTGACGAACGAATAAACCAAAATGAATAAATACGTATCATGTACACGAATTCACGCGAAATATAATATTAAGTACAAGGTGATTCACCGCGTATGCTCACCCTCTTTCCTTCTTTGATAATGTAGTTATTCAAAATCTGATTTTTGGAATTTTCATATACTAAGTGATTTAAAATTTATGTTACGGCCACTTTATTGATTCAAAATAGAGAATGATGTACGATAAAAAAGTCTTTTGGTTAAGAAACATCCAAAATGATTTGTACATTTTATAATTATTTACAATATTTTAGGGGGGTTTTGGACAGTCGTCATTAGAAATTTATAAAAAACTTTAAATATCACTCAAACTTAAAGTTTTGCATTAATTGATGTTGTTCAAGCACTAAAATCTAAAAAAAATTACTTCATATTTTTTTGCAAAAAAAGTATTGATTTCAATTTGAGTTTTAAAAGTTGACCCCCTAAAAACTCTTTAATATGTTGTAAACAATTATAAAATATACAAATCATTTCAAATGTTTATAAATCAAAAAACTTTAATACCATACATTTTTCTATATTTTTAGTATTTATGTGATAATATAACAGTAATATAAATTTTGAATCACCCTTTATATTCATATTTTTCTAATACTTTAGATTTTTTTTACTACATAAGAAGTGTGTACTGTGGAGATACAAACTTCTGTTTTTCAAATCACCACCCTCTTTTATGTAGTAAATATATTTACTGCATAAAAATATTATATTTATTAAAATTTAGATGTAAGTATAAAAACCAAAATTCGAGCCAGTAGTTTTTGAATTACGTTGTGTACTAAGGATAATATTATAGGTCCGCGATAAAAGATTGGAAGAAATGTGGGCTCTGGTAATTTGAAAATTGTAGTAATTCATATCAATCTATCAACACCAATATTTTTAAGCTCGCATCGCCACAGAACATTCCTTGAATAAGACGAAAAAAATCTCAAGTATTTTTAAAATACGGTCTTTGAGTATATCTAAAATTTTTAAAAATCAGAACTCTGGTAAATTCATTACCAAACCGAAAATACGTGGGCGAGTGTCGTCCTGAATACGATATGGCTCGTGACAGCTGTATATAATATTATCATCATTATGATTAATACACATAGTAGCAGCAGCAGCAGCTGTGTTGCAGATTATGTAATACTGTAGTGACTGCTTGGACGAAATGGCGAAACGAATAATATAATATATAATATTATAACATAACATATTCTACTATATGTGAATTGCGCCGACGGAAAATGCGTACTACACACACGGATGCGCGAGCGATTTGATATCAGATAGGCATAATAAAATTGTGTAATAGAATAATCGGACGACGACGACAAGCCTCCCGAACGGGCCACGGGCGTGCGCAGGTGGCTCTGGCGCTCTACACAAGTGTGTACAGTTCGGCGATAAAAGATTTTCCGAGTCTGAACTGCTCGCCGCTCCGTATTACGCCATAATAATATGTACGTATAACACAGACATTCTTTCACGGACTTCATATGCGTATATACGCAAAATGAAAATGAATCTAACGAGAGTTGCTGGAATATAAAATACGTCGCTGGGTGCGCCAGTCGAGATCGAATGAATGAAAGGAGACTCCCTCCCTCCCATCACTCCTCGTTCAGCTGCAGACATACCTAGAATTTCACATTAATATAAGAGCAATGAAATAAAACAACGATATAGTGCAATAATTTTCTTTACATTACGTCTTGGCGGGTTTTCTTTTCGGGGCGAGAAGGAATAACTGCGTCGCTCGAGCACCGCCTCGCGCCGCTGTCGGTTGTAATAATAGTATTCTGTTTTCGAAAAACTGCAGTTGATCGCGTTTGTTTCGTTCGCGTAATTATTATTATTATCTGAATACGTCATAAAGTCTACGTTTGTTACGATCACATTTTTCGTATAATAATAATATTATTTTACGCCCTTGTTTAGGTTAATAATATTATGTCAAGTTGGTGCGAGATCAATCTGTAGCGATTCGGCGTTCAAAACTATGTATATCATTTTAATATTTTGATAATTCCGTGAGATATTTCAACTTAATAAACCGTAAGAAAAAAATTATTATTTATAAGAAGTACTTAATAGCGCCATGACTTTTTTGCATAATATTGTACATATTTTCAATAGTTTATTAAATTGATACAATAATACATGTTACTTCAATTATTATTATCGTACAAAACGAAAATTACAGATCGAACAAGAGAATGGCGCGTGCAATTAACCTGATTCGTGGTGGAATTAGTATGGTATGTTCGTGATGTATTTAATTTCGGAATTCATGTTTGCGTTATAATAAACGGGCATAAATATTCACCGGTAAACGTCAAAATTGCGACAAATTCTACATATTGTGCTACTGCTGTCGATTTGACGTACAACAATCGTCGAATATCGTGTGTAATACGAGTCAAGTCTAATTTCTAAAATCGACTGTGCAATTAAACATTTTTTTTTCAATTAATTGCGAATACACCTTGCTTTATATTTTATATTGCCGTACAGTAGTTTCACCAGGGTTATTTATTTGTTTAATCTATATTTATTTAATTGTTTACGCTACCAAACTAGAATTAATAACGAATTTTGTGGGTACCTATTTCAAAACATAACAAACACGGTCTCTTGGAGTAATAACCGTTATTCTTGTGAGTGGGGTTTTCAAATTAAATAGATTGTTGTCGGTCTGTGCGTGTGTTTAAATGGCGCTAAGCTTGGCTATTGCGAGGCTGGTTCCTAACACTATTGGCAAAATAAATAAATATATATATATATATATATATATAAGTGCGTTGCAGGTGTACGTATAGGACAAGCCACGAAACCGCAAAAATGTCTAAACGAATAATATAGATAAACGAAAGGCTATAATAAAATATATTTACCAATTTTTCAGTCCATTAGACGTAGATTTATAAAATAAAAAAAGGAATTCTATGGAAAATATCTACAACGATAAATTCCCAGCAAGGTTAATTTACTGTGTAGATATAGAACTAATAAAAGAAAGAATGAAATAAAGAAATAAAGGAGAAATCAGAACGTCGATGAAAATTTCTTAATGCGAGCGTCGATTAAAATTGTTTCTTGACGAGTTATTATTTACATTTCACTGATCAGCAATTTTAATTACAGTTTGAAAATTGTTTGCTTTAACCTGATACGTAGGTATATAATTATATTATATATTATTGTTTAAAGGAATATTACTAAAAGTAATTAATTGTACGCAAATTTATTAAAATTAAACGGCACTATGTGCTTGAATTGTTTTAAACGGATCTATAGAAACAATACGTTCATAGCCATGCGTTTTTCTTAAAATATTTGTTTTAGCAAAACGTAGGTAGTTTGTAAGATGTATTGTATTTTAAAGTTTCTTTGAAAAATGAGTTGTGTTCAAGCAGGTGTCAGAAACAACTCGGCTTAACTGGATTTCTCTGAACACATGCAAAAACAGAATTAAAATAAATATTATGAACGTTCACCAATTCGTAAACTGTAAGACTTTCACTTGGTTATTAAATCACACATGTTTGTGGAATTGGTATAATATATCCATAAGAATTAGAACGCTTGCAAGTAAATAAATATGTAGCTGGTCTTACAACCGAAATTAATTGTATATAATATTAATTCAAAATTACGGGATTCATTTGAATAATATTTAACTGATAAAATTATATAAAATAATACAACGATTAATTACCTGCCCCAAAAATTTTCATGAAAAACTCCAATTTATAACTGTTAGTCGAAAGTATAAACTTTTGTGAGATTATCCAAGAAGAAAAAACAAAGTTTCGTACGTAAACTGTACTCAGTAGTCAGGACAGTATGATAAATAGTATTTATTTATAAAACATAATGTGCACTTAAATGAAACGATAAAGATTATTGTGATTTTCAATCGTGTGATAAATACATAGATTGTGATAGAAATAGAAACTTTGCTTGTATTTTTGGAGCAAAGAAAAGGTTAAGCGAAGAGGCAAAGTCGTAAAAATAAACAAAATGTTTATTTCAGTTGTTTAATGTACCACAGAAACTACGCACAGAGTGCCTTAGATAGTTTTATTTAAAAACGACCATTAAATCAGTCAACTGTCGCATATCGTATCCGTTAGATATAAATAGTTTAATATTAAAAAACAAACGATTAACGTGGACGATGAAATCACGAAAAACCTAGAAAAAAATAATAAAATCTATGGTTTCGTTCTCAAAAACCATGTGCCTAAATTAGCTTAATATGAGACCGTAGATGCATTTTAAATGCATATTTATTGGTCGATTAATATATGTTTTAAAATAATTTATTCACTGTTGAGCGTTTTTTGTTGATGTATCATTGCACTTAAAACGTGCTACGACTACGACTAGTGTAGCGGAAAACGTCGACATGGGATGTTGTAAAAAATATATATATATTTCTCAAAACCCGATATGTTTTGCAAATTAACTGCTGCCTTTGCAATTTTGAAATTTACGATAATTCGTAAAATGAAAATAATTGTGATTACTGGACCGCAATAAATTTACTATTCTTAATGACGTGCAAAAAGAAAATTCCATTGATATCCCATATAATAAATTGACGCAGTTACATTAAATTAAAATTTACACAGCCGTTTAAGCAAACATGATTCCACTTTGTAATCGTGACGAATATTTACGAAGGATTTTTGCGCGGAAATGAATTCAAATAAGCTTATATATACATATGTGTTGGTTCATTTACACAACACATTAGTAGTTGTGTAGTCGTGACTCGACAACGTTTTTTTTTCCTTTTTTTCCTAACAAGCGTGCACGCAGCGGCGAATTATGCGCGTAATGTGTATTCAGTGTTCACATAACATAATATTTTAAATTAAAAACTAATTTCATTTTGGCTAAAATGTTCGTATGATTACTTTATAATATTATTATGCATACATCGCGATTGCATAATTATATTGGAATACACAGTGCAAGTACGAGCGTAACAAATAAAACTTGATGGAAATATTCTTAATACCGAATAACGGTTGTTTGGTTCGTTTGTAAAAAAATAACGTAAATTATGTTTTTTTTTCCGTTGATTGAGACGTTTAAAACGTTGTTTAGAAAGTGACGTTATAGTTATGGATAAATCTAGAAAAAAAATTCGTGAAAAAATGCACCCTCAACAAGTTATTAAACTGTAGATAAAGACTTAACTTTTTAATCGTTTTTGTTTATTTAACAGAATGAAAAAATTCCACAGAAAACATACATTTTAAGAGCTGATTTTATTTTGTGTATAAAAAAACGACATAATTATGTAAACTTTCAGAGAAACTTTTTTCATTAAATCTATTTAATAATTTGAATGATGTCTAATTTGAAAAATATATTTCTGAGAAACCAATAGAACGCGGAAATGTCACCTTTCATCATTGACTTGAATTTATTGTATTGAATTCGACAACATTTTATATTTTACAAAATATGATTTAATTCGACAATATAATTCCATTGTAGTTTGTATATTTTAGTACTATGCTTACTTACGGTAACTTCGATTAAATAAAATATTTGAAGGTTAATTAAGAGTTACTAGGAAAATATGTATACCATTAATATTCCAAATAAACCCATTATTTTATCTTAATAGTTCATAGTTATTATGTATGGTTATTGCGTATACGTGCATTAATAAAAACGTGTGCACACATCTAAACTTCCATAATAAATTATTTAAAAAAAAACCTTTTCAATTTTATGAATTTTAGTGTAATAATAATATATTATAATCTGCATGTCATATCGTTCATGGATATGTAAATAACAATATATTGTTATAAAAAGCGAACAATCATGAATAAAAAAAAATATATAGTCTAGAATGAAATAACCATAGTCATATGTTTAGATAACATTAAAAAAAGTGTAGGCACAAAATATTTCACGTGTAATAATATTTTTATGTTGGGTAGGCATCTATTTTATTCATGCTGTTTAGAATTAGATTAACTAGACATTTGCTAGATATGTGTTACATTTTAAAGTGATTATGGTCACATTTTAAAAATGTTTTTTTTAGTAGTAATAAGGTTTTAATTTACATTTTAGAATATTGATAATATACACAAATTATATAGGTATGTCATATTGTATCTTTTATGTAGTCATTTATAAAGCATAATATAATAGATTCATATAATGAATATTCTGGTGTCCGTGAATCATCAGAAAACAAAATCAATGATTCAATTTGAGTGATAAACTAAAAAAAAATCATGAAATATAATCTTAGGCATAAAAATAATTGTATAGATTAAAAAGCAATTCAATTTATAGTTAATATAATATCCTATACGAGGTAGCATGAATATTATATGTTACATTAAGATTTGTGATTAGAGCAGCATAATACTATTAATTCGATTAAATATACAAAATGAATCCAAATGTATTTATGAACTATTAATGATCAAAAATGGATAATTAAATATTTCATATTCTAAAAAAATATTACACAGTTATTTCACTATTTTTGAAGAAAAATATTCGGTTGTAATCAATTAAATCATAATTAAAAACGGAATGTTATTAATAATATATTAAACAGTGCAATGGTTATGCAAATTTAGTACATTCATACGTTAAAATAATTTTTTTTTTATATAAAGCATATTAGTATTTTAATTTTATAAATATTCATGGAACCATAATATTATTTTATTCGGATATAACTAACGAGTATATAATTTCAATTTTCAACCAACACAAAATACAATTTACTAAAATATTTTTTAAGTTTTTTTTAAATTCACAATAATAATAATAATATGATAATAGTTTTGGTAAAACAACCGTCTTTTACAATAATGAAAACTAATAAAAATTCTTACCGACAGTAATGTAAAAAAAATCCAAACTTTTATAGCTGGAAAAATTTATAATTATTTTTACTAATAAAAACGACGCAGTACCTATAATACCAACATACATTTCTTGCACAATATTTTCAATATGACGACGTATTTTATCTTATTTTTTCCAAGAATCAATTGATTCGCAATTGATTAAATTTAATTTAATACCATATGTGTGAAGAATTGCGCATGAAACTATGCTCTCTAACAGGAAACTGCAACCCGGAAAATAAAAATGGCTGTATACGAATCTAGAGTTTCCGGACTCAAAATTTAGTACCCAGCACAACATATTGTTCGCCTAATGTGGTATAAAAATGTTGGTTTTCTCACGAACAAGGCGGAGGAGCGGAGACGTCGACCGAGTGCTCCAAGACTTATGTATTTAAACAAAGACGTTGCACGGCCTCACACTTGCAATAGATAATATTACGAGTAGTCGTGTTCACATTGCAGAAACAACGAGAACCACAATAATTATGCGAGAATCGTAAAAACGTAATAAAAATTTCGTATGCACGTGCCACCACGTGGGCGCTAAACAATCGTTTCGATTATTATGTTTCTAATGATTTAAAAAAAAAAAACACGAGCGATGATAGCGGACTTTTTGTTTACAAACAGGAAAACCATAGGGGAGGGGGTACAGTTTTTATATAACGCGATTGAACTTTTGAAATGATTTTTTTTCACTTTGTTCAAACCTCGCGCCGTCGTGTGGGAGAAGAATTAATCTAAGACCACCACCATCGTCCGCCGAAAAAGGAACACACGACGTTTCGCGTCCGTACGGACGGCGTTTATTTTTATCAAAAGATAATAATAATAATAATAATAATAAAATCCTCTTCAACGGCAGCAGCAATTATACATTATCTCCGGAGAGACACGCGGAGTGTGTGGGCTGGCATTCACGTGTTCTACAGGCTCTACGACTATTACGGTTGAACGGGGTCGTCCGATTGTGATGCGGTTACACTGCGCTGTGCCTTCCACTCGTGTTCGGCGACGGATGTGACACGACCGCGGGCTTATCTGTGTCGAACTGCGAACACATTTTCTGCAGCTGCCGTCTCGTACACGGTCGCTGTGTTTGACATATTTTCCGGTGTATTCGTTTCGACTGTTCGACGAGGTCATTCTGCGGGCAAGGGAGTGGGGGTGGCTCGTCGAAGGGCCTAACCCGAAATCGCACTCACGCACACCAAAGACGTCGACGACGACGAAATCCCCCCAAAGCCGCGTCTTACCGCCCACCCACCCACCCACCCACCCACCCATCCACCCGCCCTTAGAGGCGACCCGTACGCCGGACCCCGTCGACACGGTTTTAGAATCGCAGCACACCACGTATATAGGTATAACAACGATATTATATAACACCCGCCAATACCCTCTACACAAACCGTTCGCCCGACAGTCATTTCATATACGATAATGGTACCTAAATATATTATTATCTTGCATACCGGCAACGGATACTTACCGTGAGTATAGCATATTGGTACGATGCTCGTTTTTAAAACCGTGGCAGAGTGAGCGCAGCGGCGAAACGACATAATGTACGATAGCATTACAATTGTCATTATTAGGACGTATATTATCTGTTTATATTAATAACGAAAACGTTTTGAAAGCAACGTTATAAATTTTTAACTCCGCCGGGTTTTCGCATATTTTATTTGTTTGTTTGTTTTCGCTCACTGTGCAGCATTTAGTGGGCAACGCATATTTTAGTTCGTAAGTTCCGTCATAATATTAATTGTTGTTTGTCGTGTTCGTGAAACTACATAATACATACACATTGTAACACAATTATTGTTACCATGCAATTGTCAAAACTTTTCTTAACATAATATTGTGTTAAAATCACAATTTTACCTTATAAAAAAAAAAAAACCTTTCCCGAACTAACTAAATTATTCTTGATATCCTAAAATCAAATTCGTTTAAGAATATAATATGATCGTTACTTAAATCCACTAAAATGTATTTTCATATTCAATTACGAGAAATGAACGCACGACATTTGTGTACCTAAATTGCCTATATAAAAACGCCGCGTTACAATATTTTATTATTGAAATGCACAAAATAAAGATGTATTACACACGCCGAAGAATTTATTATAGGACGGTTGTCATAAAATAAAACGTTTTATTTTATTTAAATTTGTCGAACTGGTACATAAATATTAATTTTTGTACACAAAATGAAACTACTTGCATATTTAAGTTATCTTTGAAATTAAAATGAAACTTTTTGAGTTTGGGTGATGCTGAAATAACGAAATTTATAATTATCCTCAACATGAACCATTATGCGTACAAATACGTGTATTCTTAAGAACTTAATTTCTTATAACTTTTGAAGAGTACTAAACTGTACATAAAAACACATTGTTTTTTAAACAAAGGCAATTCATAAAATATGGTATTAAAAAAAAAATAATAATAATTTTAAATGTAAATAATAAAAAAAAATATTTAAGTTAAAACATCAGACGATTAATAAAATCGTTATAAAACATTGGTTGTTTTTATTTTGACTTATAAAGTAAAATGTACACTTTGTCACACATGGCGAGATGACTAATCATGATTAATATGTTTAAACGTCAATTTTGCTACTAAATTTGAAGTTGAAATACGCCTAACTCATTGAAATAAATAAATCCGACACGCTAGGCACTTTGTATGTCCTAATTGTTTGATATTAAAATAAATAAATTTAAATTTAATTTAAATTAAATAGTTAAGTATTATATTAACGATGTATTAACTTGTTTTTTTATTTTTATTCATAATACTAGTCATTAATGTATACAATAAAATTTGAGTATCAACAATTAAAGGATTCGTTCTAGCCAGTAGTCTGGAGATCCGTCAGCCTTAACGTGAACAGAAGACAGCTGGCAAACGACTACCGAGCTTAACCTAAGAGAGTCAGTTGTCGACCTATAGCTTCTATGTATCGTGAGATAGGTTCGTTATCTGAATATTACTCAGACTGAACAGTGGCCACACTCCGACTGACACTAAAAACCACACCTGTCCTGCAAACCGTTTTGAACGATAAATCGAATAAAATTATTATCAATACAGTGAAAACTCTTTATAACGAATTTGAAGGGATCAAGAGATTTCCTTTGTTATAGAGAGTTTTCGTAATAGAGAGGGTTAAAAAAAACAAAATTTCAATTATTTATGTATAAAGATATGTAATACCTATGAAATATTATTTATCGTACATATCATTATTTTTACATTATATTATATTTACGTATTATATTTTATACAATTACTTTATTTAAAATAGTCTGTAATATTTGTTTGGATTTATATATTTTGCCAATATTTTTTTTTTGTATTTTTCTGTGAATGTGTCTCATGTTTTGGGATAACTTTGGATCATCTTCATGAAACAATAAGTAATTTTTTAATAATTTAGCCGCATTATGTGCTTGTTGAATATTTGGTATTACGACATCGTCAGGCTTTTCTTCTTCTTCATCTTCCTTTTGCTCCTCTTCACCTTTTGTCACTGCATTTAGAATTTCTTCATCAGTTAACGATATTGTTGTGACTAGGTTCTCGTCTATTTCTACATAATTTTGTAGATCCTCGGGTGTAAAAACATGCGGATTATTGAACTGAATAATCCACTCAATCAGTGATATATCATCTTCTTTCTCAAATTGTTCTATTTCTTCTTCAGCATTGGCAAAACTACTTCAAAGTCCAGCATGATGAAAAGAATGCTGTATAGTTTCTGCTGTTACCTCTTCCCAGACTTTACTCAGGAAGTTCATAGCATCAAGCATATTGATAGAGATATTGCCATCAGATTCGATAAATTCCATATTTTCTTTTTATAGTGGCCTTTCAAACTTTTTATAATACTTTGGTCCATCGGTTTCAATATACTAGTTGTGTTAACTGGGAAAAATTTAATTTCTATGTTCATAACATTAGATAGAGCAGGACAATTATCCACGAATAATAAAATTTTTCGCCCCTTTAATTCTGCATCCCATTTTTTTATTTCTTCTTCAAAATGTATTGATATCATCTACGCTAACTTATTTGCTTTATAAGTGACTAGCAACCAATTAATATTTTTAAAACATCAGGGGTTTTTTGATTTGCCTATTACTATAATCTTTCTTTTTTCAGTGCCACTGATATTGGCTGCTATAAACGCAGTGATACATTTTTTAGAAAGTTTACCTTCCACGCATTTTTCCCCTTTGAATTTTAATATTTTATCTGAGGTCATTTTGTAAAAAATACCTGTCTCATCAACATTAAAAATATTATCTGGAGTATACTTTTCATTCAATTTTGGCCACATATTAATTAGCTAGCTGTTATTTTTTGTCGATTTTATGCCGACATTTAGTACTTCTCCACTTATTTTCCAACAGGTAATATTGTAACGTTGTTTAAATTTTCCTAGCCATCCTTCTGAGGCTTTGAAATCTATAATACCAAGTTGTTGCGCAAAATTTTCAGTTTTAGTTTTCATAACAAGCCCAGATATAAGTACATTATTACAACGTTGTTTATGGAACTACGTCAACATGGCCTAGTCCAAGTCTTCAAATTTCGGTTTTCTTATTCTTTTACAAGAATTTCCTTCTGTTTCAGTCTGCAATATTTTATCCTTATTATTCCAGATAGTAATGACAATACATGTACTGAATCTAAAGCGTTTCCTGACATCACTTTTTTTTCATCTTTTTCAATCACACGTATTAAAGCGACTTTTTGATCAATACACAGTGTTTTTCTTTTACTTGCCATAACGAATGTTAGCATACTATTGTGATCACGCGTTTAATGTTAGACATTACGTCGACAATAAAATTAACATATTCGATACCGATAATAACGATATTATTACGATATTAAAAGTAGATAATGGAAGAATGTAATCGTTCTTGGATGTTTCGGCATTATTGCCGATTACTTTTATAATTTATAATACGATACACGTAAATTGTATTATGAAACATAAAATATTATTTCATTATTGAGGGTGACTAATACGTTATAGAAAATGAATTGACTAATGTGTTATAAAGCAAACCAACCATTATTATGTAATGTTTGCGATATATAGAGTTTTTCGTTGTAAAGAGTTTTCACTGTAATTGGTATTAAATGATATATATATATATATATATGAATGTATCGTTTTTGCGTACAATATAAATTAACTAGTTCAATCGAAATCGTATTGTTCGTTGGGCTTTGAGACCGACTGGCGTGATTTCGTCACCGATTATAATTGTCATCAGGCATCAGACAATTAATATCGAACTCCGTCGATAATAGATTAAAGGACTGAATCTATTAGTACAACCAGCGAGAAATTACAGCTCGCTGCACAACACGTGTAGACGATTAAAATATTTTTACACTCGTAATTGTTTTTCCTAATGAGTTTTATTTCATATTTAAATACCGTTTGAAATAGCATTA
The DNA here is from genome assembly GCA_014851325.1 of Pentalonia nigronervosa. NCBI lineage: Eukaryota > Metazoa > Arthropoda > Insecta > Hemiptera > Aphididae > Pentalonia > Pentalonia nigronervosa. Next base: position 141,054 of record JACXSJ010000606.1, read on the forward strand.
ACGGTTTTTTTTTTTATTATACGCATTATATTCGCAGGGTATACATGCCCGGAGTGCTTAATATGACCCGAACGGAAGTGGAAGAGAAAAACGCTGGATGAGGGAAAATGATTTTGAACATCCGTCCGGAACCCGTAAAATATAATCTCGTTCTAAGAATAATAACTTTTCACTTTCGCAGAAATCTTTAATATATCGTCAGTCTGTGTATTCGATTTTGAGCATAAGTAGTAATGAATGTTTCGGTTTTATAGAGACCTCTGTTGTGATTTGCGTGTCTAATGACATCTCTTGGAACAGTAAAAAAAAAACTTAGATTTTCAATTTTTAAGGTTTCTAGTAAACACATAGAGAGGGATGAAACGTTAAAATCATAATGCTTTTTTTTTAATAAAACAAAAACATACAATATTTACGCAACACCAGTTTTTAAGAAAATATATTCTGTTGTTTCACTGTAATTAAAAAAAGCTAACTTTTACGAGCTAACTCGTAGGTGCATGATATTTTTAACAAATATTTATATTATTAGTATTTTATAGACACGGTATAATTTTAAACCATTTTTTGTTAGCATTTAAAGTACAAATTTTGATAAAATTAATCGAAATATCGAAAATTTGCAAATTATTTTGTAGTTAAAGTTTTATAAAATGTTCAATTTTGATGGTTAAAAGTTAATATTTTAAAACAAGGTTTCTCTTATATAGTGTTATTTTTTGTTCTGTCAACCATTCACATGAAGTGTAATATTATAGTTGAAACCTCTATCCATATTTACCTAATTGTGATAATAATGTTGAAAAATTGAAAATTAAGATGTCACATTTTATTTTAATTTATAACATTTATAAAGTATAGCATTATCTGTGTTTAGTCAGCTATTTTTAATATTTTATTTTTTAAAAAGAATCAACAACAAGAGTTAACAAGAGTCCGTCCGCTCGATGAGGCTAGGACATAAGGTCAGTTAAGTCGATTATTTTTCTTATGAAATTTAGGGACGGTAAAGGTGCCTTGGTTCATGGTAGTGGCGGTTTTCTCGAAGAGGTAAGAGAGGCAGTGCCTCCCTTGAAAATAAGAGAAAATAGATGGTTATTATCATTTAAATTATAAAATATTGTTTATTTATATTTTTAAATATAGACACTATTATAAAAGGGAAATAAATAAAATAAATATTTAAATTATGTATTGAAAGAATTGTATGGAGTGTACCGTACCTGATGCCCCGGTCTCGGTCTTTAAACAAGACCGTGGTGCCCATAGGCAAGAGACTGCCCAGTGCCTGTGCACAACAGGCTAATATAATATTAATATTGTTTATAGTAATAAACTAATAATATACTTACAATATACTAAGCTACGGTTACTCCTATACGTCCGTCACATGTGTACACAAATTTATACATACACATGCACATAAAATATGCAAATAGCGCATGCGCGATTCTTTGTGAAGACTGCACATAACAGTTTAGTTTAATCGACCGTCGGATTTCTAGAATCATTGTTAGTTATATTTGTGATAATTAAATTAGATTTCCTATTTTTATTTTTATTTTTGTTTGTGGATTGTGACATTACTGTTATGAGTCAAAGTCTCGACCGCCGTCTAAACTGTGATGTGTTGAATATTTAATATTAAAACTGTATATAAGTTTAGTTCAAAGAAAACTTTACATAATGATGTAAGGACCGACATTTTATGAATAAAATATATGAAGAAAATAAGATAAAAATAAATAAAAAAAAAAAACGGAACACGACAGACTGGTGTGCATGTTACGGACGCCACACGCGAACAATAATGGAATTATATAATTATCTGTACTAGACCCATTATCGTGCTGGTGATCGAACACAGTTTTTAGATTGTATTTTAAATTCAAATTGGATTGAGAAATAAATGCATTGGTACAATAATAATAATATGATATGCATTACGATTTTTTTTTAAGTTTTATGTTTAACATCGAGTTTTGTAGCCAAGCATTTTCTTGGATCATCAAAATCTAAAGGATATCTGGGAAAATTTTTGATCTGTAGTTTTATTTTCTATTTCTTTTTATCAATGGTCGTGATCACAAGAATATCGTGCTCCGTGCACTCTACAGGTCGACATATTATTGTCGAAAGAAATCGCATGTGAAAATTGTTTCTGAAAAGGTTAACGCGCAACGATTATAAGCATACTGTGTGATGATAAAAAATGTAATACTGAATATCAATAATTATTATTTTTACACTGTCGTTATAACACACTGCATTGTGTGTGTAATTTAGGTACGTGTGTTATTTTTATTATGATAATACCATATTATGCCTATACATTTTTATTCAATCTTTTTTTTTTAAAATTAATTTAATTTTTCTTATGAAATATTTCGATTTTTTGTTGAAATATTCAATATGAACAATTTAATAATAATATATAGCAGTTATGCAGTTAAACACATCAATAAGAATTCATTAAACATTTTTCGACAATAAGTAAAGACGTTAAAATATACCTGCGTACTATATTTATATGGGCACTATATTTTATATTATTGATCGAAATATATTTAAACAACAACATAAAAATAATTGGTTTACAATACTTATCCGACGAATAAAATCACGAAACCTATGCATTATTGAACGTTTAAAGTAAATGATACAATTTAATAAACTAAAAATCAACACTAAAGATTTTTTAAAAATTTACTATTATTTTGTTAATGAAAAGAGGATATGTTATTGCTTCATTGGACAATATAAATAAAATAAATCTAATCAACATTTTAATTAGAGTGGATAAGTTTTTATAAGTTAAAGTTAATGAAATTAACAAAGAAAAATTGATTTTATTTTTCTTTGAACTTATGCTTACTTGCATCAAATAGTTTAAAAAACAATGAAATCGATTGTTAAAACTACAAAAAATATTATTCAATTAAAATATTAATAAAATAATTTTTATAAATTTGTGTAAATTGTACACTCAATACACATATATCAATAGCATAATAAGTGCAAAGACATTTATTATTTGTAAATTAGCTATATTTAAATTAAATTGATTCAATATTGATACGAATTTATGTGTGAGTTATCTGAAAAATAGTATGCACACAAGTACTATGTGTAATAATCGTGCAAATGCGCATTCGTCTATGCTTTGATGATAATTCACAGTATATTATTATAATATATCGGATAAAAAAACCTCTCAGAAAAGAATGACAGAACTAAATTTTGTGTACAATAGTCGATAATGACAAACGTATCAGACAATATCAGATGTCAAATTATTGTTATAAAAATATTGCTACTTAAGATTATTTTTTTGGAATAGTGATTTTTTTGATTTGCTAGAAAAATATATTCAGATTTATGTAGAACGCGCTAACTACGACAAAATATCTCAAATAAGCTATTTCGATTTGATATACTGTTTATTTATATACCTACTATAAGTTAAATTCACTTTGTCGGAATAAATATTCACTATAAAATATATTATACAAAATCTACACTAAATAAATACCTATCCTGCATTTCATAAATTCTATTCTGTTTTTAAACATTTACATAATAATTATATAGGTACCGTTACCTACGTATAACGTACATATTTCTTACCTACTAGTTGTGAATAAAATAGGTACTAAATTAATCATCGTTGTTTAAATATATATTATAATGAGAAGAGTCAGCGGAAGTTTTAACAAAACGAATGATAACCTTATCGTCGTTCGTCCTCTATTCTTCGTCGTTTTTGGGTTTTAATGTCGTATCCGTTTAAGCATTTACGCAGAGAACATTTAGACGACGACAATAATAATATGGTTCGTCCGTTCATTATTTTTCATTATTCTATTTTAATATTAATGCAATCTCTTTTCAAACATAATAACTACTGCACAAATACTATACCGTTGTTGAAGTTCCATAATATTATACTTACCCCATCAACGTGTTTCATTGATAATAATTAGCCTTCTCGAGAGTGTTCTTAAAAGCATTATAACGTCTGTCATTAGAAGAAAATTAAGACAACAGTCATCATATTATACACTCCGAATAGAATATTACGACATTAGGTCTTAAAGATATTTTTTCCCCGGTCGTTAGGGTGTGTTTAAGAAGAATACCTATTGTTATAGGTGATCATCGCCTTTATGTGAACGCAGTTATTATGGGTTTCAATTATTGCAGAGACGATTTTGAAAAAATTAAATCATATATAGATATAAAGATCAGTGGAGCAAAAAAATATTGATATACGTAATCCTCGAATAAAAAATTGATCTTCAAATATTATACTTCGCTAATGGATTTAGTCGATTTGTCATAAAAATTCATTATATTCGATAAGTACACGAAACGTCGAAATTCGTTTAAATTATTTCATGTTTATATATTGAATGTCTTTAAATAATATAATATTATAAAATGTTTATACTTTCTTTCAATTGGAACCATAGTAGGTATTTAATATATTATACGATTTTATAGAACACAATTTTATTTTACTGCGATTGAAAAATATATTCATTCTCGCAAGTATACGACTTGGAATTTTTAATAATAACTTAGATATTTGGAACCTAAATTGTAATGATCACTCAACACAACAATGAGTTTTATATAAAAAGTTCTAACTTAGTATATTATTATATTATTGTCATTAAAGTACACTTTCCTTATATTTTAAAATTACAATTTCCCAAAACTGAGCACAAATGCTCGACTTTTAATGGCGAGTAAATATTGCATTTAAAAATCTAGGGCGAAACAAAAATCGACCGTTTTAAATAAGTATAGGTTAGACTCGGTTTTCGATCAATAGATAAGACTGCTCGAAAGTCTTACAGAACATTCTATTCGTTCGCACATTTTGACCGAAAAAAAAGTTAGTTCGCTGAGTGGAAAATAAAACAAAATGAAACATCGCCTCGTACCTAATCCCAATAATAATCTTTTATCGACATAATAATATATACTCGAAGACTTACGCCATCATAATTTATCACGGTTTTTCGTCGATTTGTTTTTCAACGGACTTTAACGTAACGTCACCAAGATCGCGAGCAAATAATATAGATAATTCGCTACAGTCATAACAGCGTTCATATTATTGAATACAACAAAATTTTATCTGTAACCTTTCGCGAGATATTGCTGCAGGATTCGTACACATGTATAATAGGATAAAGCGTCCTAAAACAATTTAAAGTCAATCGCGGCGAACGACACGAATTTGGCACAAATAGTGAACCGCTGGATCCGTAATAATATAATATTATTCAGTTCGATTAACTCGATATACGATGAATCATCGGCGGCGGCGTTTAAAGACTGCGTCGGACCAGTGACGCGCAAACTGATTGTTGACATCTGCGCGACACGTGCGTCAGCACCGCTGGCTGGAGCGACGCCGTCGGTGGTTATCCCGTCAATTCGAAATTTCCAATTTCCCCAACACGACAAGACATAAACAATTCTGGTAAGGGTTTCCCGTAAATTAAAACGAACACGTCGTGTGCAATGTGAAGTATAAAAAAAATTCATATATTATAATATATGCACGCGGTCGCGAACCTGCAGACGATACCTAATAGAGAAAATGCGAGAAATATACTGATTCTGGTCCGGGGCGTTTCGGACTGTACCTTATTGACAATACGTAAATATATATTATTATAACGATAAATAAAAAAATGTCAGAAGAACAAAACTATATGATCGCCGTGGGATATCGTCGTGTATCACAACGGATCTAAATGGCGCTGTACACCAAACGTGTATAATATTATACAAAAACGTGGACAGAGTGAATATTACCGTTTCGATTTTTTAACCATTCTAAATCTAGACGACGAAAAGTCTATACAAATAGAGTGTAACTAATTTACTCTAACATTCCATCGCACGATAATAATTATAATAATATTATGAAATGATAACCTAAATAATGTAATATGATTACAGATTAAAAAAAAAAATGAAACGACGCGGTATGATAATAATATTATTATGATAGGTACGATAATGTAATTAAACGGTAAAATGTTATTAATATTGCTTAGGGGTGGCGAAAATATTGATTAATTACAATTCCCAATCGCATCATTCAAGTGTGGCCCGTCGCTATCACATGTCGATCAAGACCAATAAATAAAACGTTTATTTGATACTATATGTTTCATAACATTATCGTCAAAAATCAACGGTCCCCTACCAATGTGAACCCGGCCTTTAAGGTAAGTCTAATAACCGACTTACTGGGATATGACTTGTTTGTCATTATCATTTATTTGTACAATAAAATATGGTCGTAATTCGATGGCCTATCTTGGCAAAAGGCGAATCGAATAGAACAATTAGTGTCCCTTATAAACGACTATTTCAAAACAGTTTGTTTTCATCATTGTGACCTCGATATAACTATGCTGGCAAGTGAGTTTATAATACGACTTAGGATACACCTATTTGTTGTTACTCTTTTATAATAAACATAGATATTCAGTAATAACGAGCAACGCCGACATTCGGCCATTGGTGTTGATAACGTGGACCCGTACACATGCACGTCAACGTGATGTGTAAAAATAAAATTCGTACGGTGTTATCTGAGGTATTTCTTTAAGAATTTTGTAGAAACGTAAAATAGCCAACTGATTATCACGAGGAATTAAAATAAGATCTCGTCCACACCGCTTTACTTCATGATTGATTGACATTTTTTTCTTACTTAGCACTAGATAATATTTTATTGTTTGCATGACAAAACGATAGGTCTTATAAAAAAGAATACATGGAAATGAATCCCCGCATACAAAGTTATAAAATAACTGTGAGTGAGAGGAAGAAAAAAAGTTATTATACTAACAAAAAAGTAAAAATTTCAGTATTTTTTTTACAAAACACAATGTTCAAAAGTCAACAACAATAAGTAACTGGTACGTAGGCGCATAAATTATATTGACTTTTTCTTAAGATAATACAGTATGTACAAGTATAAGGTGCATACTTATAACTGATAAAAGTTGTAACCAGGTAGAAACTAGTTAAATTGAATTTAATGTATTCGACAGTTGGTTTTTGTAATATTGTTATAGTATGGAAACTTATGAATTCATTTAATACTTTTTTTCATTTAGACCTAAACATAGAGAAATTTGTTTGCATTTAGGAAACCATCAAGTGTTATTAAAAATTAGTGTCCATTATCTATACTTTAAAAAGAAAATTAAAAAAAAGTTAAATTTAAGTAAATAAATAAACTTTTCTCCTTAAAATTATGTTTACCAGTTTATTGAAACAAATTCATGGATACAAATGGATGCACAGAATGTGTCAGAAAATGGTTGATTAGTTGTTACTCGGCGGTTAATGAAATCCTACATTTAATTGATGCAATATGTATTGAAATTAGGAAAAAATATGAGAAAACTAAGAACATTGTATCGTCATAACAACATGAAGAATATTGTCAAAAAGACAATTTTATTATTTTAACAATATATTTTGTAACGCAAACGAAAAATTATTCAGTTTTAACAAGAAAATGTTGTCAATCAATCGAGGAGCTATGTAAAAGAGATTTTGTATTTTTCTCGTGATAATCAGTTGGCTTTTCTACGCTTCCGTACACCTCAGATTAGAGTGGAGTTGAAAACGTATTTTTCGTTTTGCAAATGCGAGATTTTGTAGCTTCTGGTGCTTATCATTGAGACCACTATAAAAAATTCTCAATATTCGGATGACATATAACAAATGAAATTTTCGTGGACTATAGTTTGTAGTTCTCGTGGTATGTTTATAATTGCATCGGGTTTTTTAAATGAAATAAAATAAGTATTGTTAAAATATCCTTAAAAGCATTTCGCTTCTGTGAAACACAAAATAAGTTTCCACTCACAAACATGAAATTGTTCTCAATGTTTCACTGAAAAACTCTGGTTAGTTTCGCCAAGACATAAAAACGATGGGTCGTTATCGTCGCGTACATCGATTGACAGTTACATTATCTTAAGGCTTGTTTAGACTTTTAGAGCGAACATCACATTTTATATCATTATCAAACGACAAGCTAATAATATATAATACGCGATGACAAAATAGGTGCATATCTATATAGATCATTTTTGCACGAAAAAAGAATTTTCGATAAAAAAGAAATGTCATATACAAAATAATGTTCGTAAAAATAAAAAATAAATAATACAAATGTTGTAGCTATCTATCTGATATTTCATCTATTAAATGGTTTGTGCCTTGTGGATATATATTGTAAATCGTTCAGTTTCAACAATCGGCTATACAGTATACCTTCGTACACAGTATTTTGTATATATTTATACTCACTGATAAGAATATTTATAGATAAATAAAAGTGCTTTAGCAGAATCAACAATTTCTGTAATCTTATTTTTCTTGATGATGAGTGTATAGTTTATCGGCAGTTCGGTTTTCAAGACAGGTCTCTGAAACGGTTTTACATTTAACGGAATTATAAAAAAATATTTATGTTTGTTACCTAATGACATGAAAAACTATTTTTCATCCTACTGCCATATTACTGACATAACTACTTTATTAATTTAATTGAAAATTGAGAAAAAAATTTAGTCATTGTAATTTATGTTTTATACGTATAATACAAGTGTATAAGTCATAGTCTTAATTATTTGTACACTGATGAACAACTTGTGAACATAAATCAATTTATACCTATACACTCAATTAAAATTGCAATTTTATTCCTTTTAAAATCACTTTTCTGACATCATAAATCATAAGTAATGAAAACTGTCAAAAACATAATATTACTTAACATCAGTGAAGAGCTATAAAACGAACTTTTAACTAGATTTGGTGATTGCAACAACTATAAAAATAATATTAAGTTGTTTCAAAACAAATTTTCTGCCGAGATTGATAATGTTAAATGTAGCTTACAGACAAAATCAAACAACTAGGCAAACCAACAATGATCTAAAATTATTTTGTCAAGAAAGTAGTAGTAGTAGTAGTAGTAGTAGTAGTAGTAGTAGTAGTAGTAGTAGTAGTAGTAGTAGTAGTAGTAGTAGTAGTAGTAGTAGTAGTAGTAGTAGTAGTAGTAGTAGTAGTAGTAGTAGTAGTAGTAGTAGTAGTAGTAGTAGTAGTAGTAGTAGCTTGTAAATGTTTGGCTGACAAAATGTTTACTGCATTTGGTAATCCATTATGTATATTAGAAAATATGTTTTCATTTTTTATCGTAAATTAAAATATTGTTCCTGTTAAGTGATAAACATTTAAGTCTTACAGTTATCCTATTTAATAAGAACAAAAAAAAAAAAATCATCACATTAATCCATAGACAATATAATATATAAATAATATAATTTATTTTATAGTTTAAATTTTAATACAGCTTCTGTAAATATAATTCACGATATGAAATGCATAAAATGTATAATATAGACATAGTTAATCAGATGTGAAAAAATTGATGTTTGTATAGTTAATATTATTATATTAATATGACACGTAAAATTGTATAACTTGATATGTAAATTAAGCGTACCAATATAATTGAAAATATTATACACACATTAATAACTGATTACTTACAATAATGTACGGATGAATATGAACAATTGTTAATCATTTATACGTTTTATTTTATATATTATATTTACGTAAAGACGTACTTACCTATATAATAGTGTTGCTAGGTTAGGGCCCGATTGCACCGGGTGGCGCTTTTTAGCATTACATTTGATATTTGAGTTCATAATAATTTAATATAACTTTTATATTTTAACATTAATATAGCTAATACGGCTTATTTTTTAATCATTCCAAATCGTGTTGACATTCTTATAATTTATTATTGAACTTAAAAATTAGATTTTGAAGCCTCTGATTAATATAATTAATTAATAAATTAACCTATATTATCTATAATAATTATCTTTCGTACAACGTGACGATTAATAATTATTAATTTTCGATAATGATACGTCCCGCTGGACGTCATACCTTCTATAATGAGTGACCACCCGCAGAGTATAGTTTCCGACTTCGTTACTCTCGTGGGACTTCTATAGGTCAGTCTAGGTTAGGGTTAACTAACCCTTATGGGTCTCCAATTTGCGGTCACGGATATGCCTCTTCTTTTAGGTACTGTTTAAGACAGTCCGGTTGAATCTTAGTTCAAAAGCTGAATGCAGTCCGAGGTAACGATACCGGTTGGAGAGGTAAACAATAGTGGTCAGTAAACTGATTATATTACTTGAATAATATCATATTTGCAGACCCCGTCGTCAACCATATCATACATAATATCATCATTGATATTTCAGTAAATGAAACTAATCCATCTACTAAATTATCATTTCAAACACATTTTTCATTTTATTCAAGTAAATATACATCATTTATAAAACGACGATGTCATTCATAAATGTAAACGAATATTGTTAAGATTATCATAATTTTACTTATTTAACTTTTAATATTGATTTTTATGATATTAACAAAATTCACATTGAAAATTAAATATCAAATTTTCAGGAAATCTGCATAATTGTTGTACAAGTATATATAATGTGTCGACGCCGAGAGTAAAGACATATTTGTAGGTAAAATGACTATCGTAATTCGTAATAGACACTAAATTATATTTAACAAAACAAAACACAAAAAGCGTTGCTACGATAATTTCGTCGAAAATCAGCAAACTATCCCCAAACCTAAAATATTGTAAAATGTACACCTTATAAATATTAATGCAAGAAGTTAATTATTATATAATATTGGACATAGGTTTATGAGTATAATACAATATTTAGAATTATATAGAAATTAATATTAATTGTTTATAGATTAAAGTGCCGTTATTACTATAAATAATAACTCAATATATTAATGTATTAGTTTAATTTTATAAACTCTATTCAGTGCTTTCTGTCATAATTATACGTATTTTACAATTATTTTCATGTCTGAACAAAACAAATATGAACATATTATTATATTATTTGATGAGTGATGACAATAATATTATTAACAGAATAATACATACGAATCTTCGGGGATTCCAGTGAATGTCTTATTGATTTCATATCCTATATATTCCAGTCCTAATATCCTAGAAAACAGACGATATAACTTCAGACTGAATATGAAATGGGTAAAAATATTAATTAAGTACCTAGATTAAATTGATATAATATGGATATAGCCATATAGGTATTAATATTGATTTAAAATTTAATTCTGAAAGAAAATATTAATTTTTTTCAAATACTATACTTAATGATTAAATATTTTAGGTACTATTCAATAATAATTGCATACCAAGTGGGAATATATATATAAAATTAACATCAAATACTATTAATACTATTTAAAATCAATAGTAATATATATATATATATATATATATATATAGATATTCGTTGAAACATATTGTTAAATTACAATATATATATATATATATAATTTTATCTAGATTTAAATATTACAACAGTCGTATACTCGTATTACATTGTTTAGATAGTAAAACAATGCAACGTGAAAATCGGTTTAATCGTGTCTTTGTATAAACAACGAGCAGTTTATATCGAATACGTTGACGCAACAAATAACTACATATTATTACGCTAAGTGATTTTGCAAATCGCAATAATGAAAAATAACTTAACAAAATTTTAAAGATAAATTAAATAGTTAATTTTTTTTTAAAACTTTTTTCCTTATTTATTAGTTAATTGTCTAATTAAACTCAAGTATTTGATATAAATACTATTCATTCACAATTGTAATAATTTGGTTTTTTTCAGTAAACGTGAAAACTATTGCGTAAAGTTAAATTATGTTTATTAAAAATCTATTTAGTAAAACTTTAACTAAAACTAATTAGTTAGTTATTTTTGTTTAATTAAGCTGTATAAAAAGGTTTTAAATTTATATAAATAAATACCTATACATATCCATTGATTTAATAATTTAGTTGACCCTGACGTGTAATAATCACATAAACCTGTACTACAGCTAGTATATTGTAATAAAAAAAGGAGTAGCTTTTATTAGCATTTTTTACAAAATATTTAGTTGTCATTTAAAAAATAATTAAAATTTTATCAATCAATAAGTCACTATGTGTCACAAAAGCGGTAATTAATTATAATTAACTTTTTTTTTAATCGAGTTGAGTTAAATTGTTCTTTATTATATAGTTATATTATGTACTTCCCCTTCAGAGTTCAATTTATTGTTCATGATATTGACTTTTAACTTATGACTTAATATTTACGGCGTCAACTATAACCTTAATTCAATCAAGTTATTTTTTTTTTCATCAACTATACTGCTAACTCTTGTAAATACGTTTTGTAAAACAATTTAATAACAATAATGACGCGTGTCAAACTCGTCTGCAGCACTTCAGTCCTGTATGTAGGTACACACGATGTCATACACTTATACGATAATAATATTATTAAACAGACACAATCCGAAATATTTTTAGGGATTATGGCGAGTAAATAATAATAATAATAATGACAAAAATGTGATGTCCCAACGGAAAATAATAACAATATCTGGCCAGGTAGATATTACACACTACGACGCGGTCTTGTAGCTATATGTTTGTAAACCGATAATATACATATATAATATCGTAATAATATATCGATCGCAGGTCGCCTGTTAGACACGAAATTGAATATAATATTGGCCGGTGGGTGTCGTCTAATTAATTCAATAGGTATAGAAATAAGGGAGAAAAGAATAAAAAGACAAAGAATATTATACCGTTATACAACATATTAGGTCAGGCAAACGAGCAATTATGAAGTGTCAAAAAGACAATTTTATCGTTTTGACAATATAATTTGTCAGGTAAACAAAAAATCATCCAGTGTCAATAAAAAAAATGTTGTCAATCAATCAAAAAGTTATGTGAACGAGATCTTTTTTTTTCTCGCGACAACCAGTTGGTTCACTTCTACGCTTCTGCACAGACCTATAATTAAAGTGAAGTTGAAAACGTATTTTTCAAATACGAGATTTCGATGGATACTTCCGGTGAAGTTTATCATTGAGGCCGCCGTAAGAAATTTTCAATAGTTGGATGACATAATAATAACAAATGAGATTATTGAACAGACATAATCCGAAATCTCTTTCGAGATTATGGCGTGTATATAATAATAATAATAATAACAATAATGTGATGACCCGGTGGACAATATAACACAATGTCTGGTCAGATAGATACACTGCGGCGGCGGTCTCGTAGCTATGTGTGCGTAATAACACACTGATAACCTACTTGCGTATATAATATCGTAATAATATTATAATAATATATCGCCCACAGGTCGTCTGTTAGACACACGAAATTGAATATAATATCGGCCGAGGGGGTCGTCGGCAATGGTGGGGTGACGTGGGAGGGTTTCGGGGCTGGGGGGGGGGTTTAATTCCGTACAACTATATGTGTACGTAATCGGGTGGAAGGTCGATGAATATTCAACACGGTGACCGCGCACATTACCTCTGCTGGATTGCCGATGGACTGGCGGCGCACATCCGTTTCGCGCGAGCGAGAGACACGTTTTGCAGGTTTAATAATAATAATGCCATTATATTATTATCAGCTGTCGACGAACCGTTAATCGTTAATAATATTTCGATTGCCGTGATAATTATAACGGCCGCGAACTATGAAGAAAATATCATCGTCATCAACCCGGGGACAGTGAGCCGTTGCTGCAGCTATATGTAGGTATATCATCATTAACGCCGTTCGTGGTGTGCTCCGATTAATATAATAATATACCCTGCCTACGACACGAATGCGACAGTATTTGTTGTACGTACACAATACAATGATAATATTCCGGACACAATAGGTAATGACCGCGAATCATGACCATTATTATTATTATTATAATGGCCCGGATTCGAATGCAATAAAAGAAGAAGTAAACTTGCAAAATATAACCCACGCATTTATACAAACGAAATTGTTTTGAAAAATTTATCCTGTACAAAATACAAATTTAAAATACACAATTATTTATTAGTTTATAGCCGATATAATTCAGTTCACTTTAAAATAATAATATATATTTCTAATTATACGATATTATTTATTATTTAAAAAATATTTAATTGACGCGTACACAAGAAACTATCGATTTGGTTTAGGTTTTATATTATGCTTAAACTTTTAAAGTATAAACAATAATCACATCTTAATTCGAAATGAGCATCAAAAGTCAAAAAATTGGTTTTAAAATTTAGCTTGGAAATATTTTACCGTTTCCGCGGATTATGACCTCGTATTAAAAAAAAAAATCTTCTAAATATATTTTCTTAAATGTTTATGACGTGCGCAACTTTTTATACATTATTTATGCATCAATGTGCGGTTCATATATTTTTGGACTCGTGTGTTCAAAAATAAACTTAAATATAGGAATATCAAAATTGTTCCAAGCATGTAAGTCATGTTAGTACAAATGCATTCATGCATAAAACCGGACTCCAGCATCATCATAATTAAAAAGTGTCGACAATTAATAAAACTCATGTCTTGTCGTGGTCGCTATATTTTATCAACTGCGCGAGTGGTCACGATTATTTCACATAATATATTATACTTGGTATGGCATACGTATTATATACCGTCCTCAGGAATTCCAATTAAATGTTCTATCGAACGATGTTCAAGTTACGCGAGAATTAATTTGATTTTTGATTCTTAACCGGAAGTAGTTTTGTTTGTCGAAAAAATCAGTCCATTCAAAGTATTAAATATTTTACATCAAAATATAATATACAGTTATGTTAGACGTATAAGAGAACAATAATATTTCTGTCGGCGCATCTCTGCTTTTCACACAACCGTTATCGATTAAACCGCGATGTAATAATCGTCTATACCAGTGGTTTTCAATCGATGTGAGCCGCAGCATACGATAATAGTCATGTAATACAAGATAAATGGATTAATATTAATTTAAAATAAAGTGAAATTGTCTATCTAATTTGGTGTCGAAAAAAAGGTTTTTGTTAAAGAAAAGACATATTGTCTCCGTAATGAATGATACGAGTACCGTAAAAATTTCGTAATCTGCACAGTGTGCAAAGTTTAAAAAAGTACATTGAAAACCACTGGTCTATACTGAGATACCGGAATATTTTTAATTTACTATAAAAGTTATTGCCGTGACTAAATTTCGTATTCGAATTAAAATTCACATTTCACAATTTCGACAATGTTCCGACGCGGATATTCGATTACGTGGCAAGTGTTATACGTGATAAAAATCAATATAAGGACGATCAAAACTCCCAATATCTTTGCAGAAATAAGTAATAATATAGTGACCCGGATAAAAAAGAGTTTAAATAATAAAAGCAACTGCTACAATCATTTGACTAATAATACTGTGCCGAATAAATAATAGTGTTCTATTAATATGCATCAATATCTACTGTTTTAAATACACAATGTATTGTTATTATATGAGAGAGAACGATAACAATAAAAATCAATATAAGTACGAAGAGCGTTTAAATTAATTTCCACAATACGTCGCATTTGGTAAGTTCTTATGAGCTGATCAATTTATAATTTAAATCGTACATTATGTACCTACTATATATTAATAAACTCTGATTGCATGTGTGTGTGTGTTTGATAGGTACCCAATTGCAACGTAAAACTGTCTAAATAAATTCTAAACAGTTTTTTATTTAAAATCCAGGCAACGCTCGAAATACGGTTTTTTATTATAGTATTATAATAGGCATTAAATAATGATGCACACAATTCAAAACCGTATGGCAAAATCTAAGAACATGATAAAAAAAAAAAGGTCAGCAAGTGGGTACCGCTCTACTATACAGTATGTGTCGAGTGGATAACTTTCATGAATATGTCAAATTTGAATTCAATGATATATACGAAAAACAATTCTGAGAAAAGACGATTTCTCAGAATACATAACTAAGTGTACTCTATGATATTGCTATTAAAATAATTTATATTACTATTAATAATACTGTAAGTTGAATTAATTTTGCAGAAAACATTGAAAATTTAATTGAGTGTATAGAATTTAATAATATACTTTAAAAGTTTCATGTACCCATGAAAAAATATTTTTAAATCACAACAAAATAACTAACATCATTATTCTTCATTTAAACATTTAATTTCGTTAAAATTTTAACTTAAAATTTATATAAAAAATAATTTTTTTAATATATTTTTTTGATTTTTTCTTACACTATAAACTACTTACTAAAAACTTTGTTTTACATTTTCAAACCTTAGTTATAAAAGCTAAACGTTATATAAATTGTTAACTACAAAACAATTTGCAATTGTTTGATGATGAAATTCGGATAAAATTTGAAGTTTAAATGATTATAAAAAAAAAACTGTGCCTATGTATTTTTATTATTTTTGATCTGGTATTTTAACAACTTAAGAGAAATCTTGTATTAAATTTTCAAGAAATTTGACCTCCTAACGAAAATTTTTTTATCGATATTTATAAAAAATTTAACCTAAACATTTTGTGAACATTACAAACACCTACAATTTTTCTATTTTAAATTACATCAAAATAATAAAATTGTTCCCAGAGAAAACGAATAAATATTTAATGTCTAATTTCAAACTCTCATAAAAAAAAAAAATTGACTTACCGGTATTTTTTTTTTCTTTAGAAAGGTTGAAAAACTTATTGAGATTCTTATGTTGAATTTTCTTAGATTTGAATAGAAACATTATTATGAATTTCCTAATCAAAAAAACTGCAAAATTTCGTGATTTTTACGTATTTTCTCGAAATTTTAACTTTATAGATAAAGTACTTACCTTTATAACTTTATAGATTTTAACTTTTAGATATTTATAAAAAGCATTAAAAACATACGCTCAACTTTTTCTAATTTTCACTTACAAGTTATGAAGAATATTATATTACATTTTTAAGTTTAGTGATCGACTGAAAAAATTTTTATCGGCAATAATAAAAAAAAATAAAAAAAATCCGAAAATTTATTATGTTTATAAATAGCTCAAAAAAAGTTAAAATATTTTGAAAATATTATAGTGTTTAGAAAATGTTTATATAAACGTTTGGAAAAAATTTCATGTATTTACGGTCATTAAATCTTTTGTTACATTAAAAATAATTATAAATTTTGTTAAAAATTTGCTTTGCGAAATTATTCCAGTTTTTCCTTAATTTTTTATTTTGTTTTTCTCGGCGCGTTTAAAAACTATTAGAATTTTTTTACTTTTGACCCCTCTCCCCCCCAAAGTACCAACTACATCTGCTATTCTACCGGAAAAGATGCAGATGAAGAAAATCGAAGCATTTTTACTACCCTAAACCGTGATAAAGGAAACACAAAAAAAAAACACGTTGTAAAATCAATACATTCATCATCGCTCAACTCAGAATCTAAAACTAGGTTTAGCGGATTTCCTCAGGAAACTAACAAACTAATAACCATACAGAGGTAAATATAGAATATTAATTCATTGTATCTGTATATTATACCTCCCTACGATAATAATATGTCTGATATTAATTTTAATTTCGTCTATTACGCTTACATACCCATTTCGATCAGGTTACTTAAATCTAGGATACGTTTATTTAGACTTTGATAATATATAATATTTTATTGATATGCAATATTAGTTAACATATTTAGTGTACGTTAGTTTATTAAGTATATATCGTTTTATAGTTTATATATAAAATTGCATATTCCTACCTATAATATAGTTATAAAGCAAGCTGGTTTGTAGTTTTATGAATCACGTTCATTATATGAGCGTATGTAGAAACTGTATATTATTTAGATAATGTTTATTGTGTTATTTCAATGTACATTTGAAACACAATTATTTTATAAGTTATTGCGTTTCATTCATAAAACAGAAGATTAGCCATGGGATTTAAACAAAATACAATGTGGCTACTTCAATTTTAAAACTTTGTTGTCGTTTAAAAAGTCGCGGAGAGATAAACGAAATTGTCTACTTTATCATCGTTATTGTTATAATTCTTATTTTTATTATTTTTTTTTTACTTAATAAAGTATAATGATTGGTTGTTTTGTTAGTACAATACATTACAAATAGTTGAAAATTCCACACAGTTCAAATAAACGTATAATAATACAAAAAACTTTTTAAATAATACAATCTTTTCTAGTAGGCCGTGCAGTGTTTCATAACATTTTGTTACTTGATATTATTTTGTGAAATAAAACTAAAAAATATCATTTTTTGTAGCAGAAGAAAATCGTGTAAAAATAAATTCATTAGTTAAGTAAAACCTATTCGTAAAACTACATTAATTATTTTTTTTCCTTTCGCGTATTTATATAAGTAAAACATATAATATATATATCTCAGAATAAGTCTTACACAATACGTACTTCATTTTAATCAAAAACAAATAAAAAGTTTATTACTTTCAGAGAAAACTACGTATTACAGTAATCATAAAAATATCGATATAAGTATTTACAGAATGATGTTTGTGCAGTACTTTGCATTGTTCCGCCGGTGATTCAATATTATAATGTGGTATATAAATCCTATACACGTAGATAATTAATTCACAGTTTTTAAGTAAAATCATATTTAGATATCTCTTGTAATATGTATGAGTAGTAAGCAATAAACTAGTGTTCTCGCTATGGTGTAGTTTTGTGTAGATCAATTTATGTCAATGTGCTAAATTTGAACTCATAACTTTTATTAATATAAATCGGAAAAAAAAATCCCAACATTTAAAATTTCCAAAAATAGTTCAAAAAGATACAAAATATTTTGATAGTTAGGCATATTATGTCGAAAAAATTATAATATAAATATTTGGTGAAAATTTCAAGTCTCCAAACACTTTCGTCAGAAGCAAAATAAATCACACATTATTGCAAAACGAATATATCTCTTGCTCTGCTCAGAATCTAAAAAAAAATAACAAAACTATATCGTATTTAAATACAATTCTGAGTTATTCATTGAACATTCACTGTAAAAGTACTAAAGCAAAATACAGAGATTATATTATCAAATTATTTAAAAAGAAATTTACAATATTAAAATGTAATAAACATAATTGTATAAAACACATTAAAAAGTGAGTAAACTACGGTATCTATAAGTAACGAATCTCTCTTTTTTTTTTGAAAACTTTCATTTTTTTATTCCACAATGTATTAAATTATTGTTTATAATAAGTGTTATTATTGTAACACTTAGACAGAGATGTAGAATTGATTGTGGGCGGATGATGAGATCTTCCATTGTAGGCTCTTCGGCGACAAATACTCAACTTAATTCTGAAAATATTTTGTTTTCATTATTGTGTTGGTGCCTAACCACAAAGGCAGTCTGTTAGACGGTTTTTTAGGCTCGTCATCATTTTCACTTGCCCAATCATTTCACAACAACAATTTCACAATTTTCTGTCGAGTGCCGGTAGTCTGTAACGTCAAAAAACTTAGTCAAAAAGGCACTCTTGAACTCCTATGCGCCTTATCAAGATATGTAAAAATGTGAATTATCAATTTGGGTACGATATAATAATATATACATGCACGCACATAAACCATCAGAATTTATGTAACACGAGTCGCGACCAACCCAAAAAATCATTAAAATATGCAAACAAATATGCAACCTTCTTTGAAATATGCGCAAACCAAAAAAAAAAAAAAAACCAAATATATTAAATATGTATATCATTATAATAATATACTACATATGATATTTTACGATGTATGCATGCAGTTGATTTTATTTACCTGTTTTATCGGTATACGCGATATTTTCACAACGAAGACGCGACTTTCCCAAAGCCCGTGGCTTATACATACACTGTAAAATACCGCAAACCACGTTGGATATTATCGTCGTTTTGTTACAGTTTTATAATTTATATATATTTATTTTCTTGCTTTGCCAATAATCCGAAGAAACTTTAAACTTTGCACCCAACAAAAATTAAAGAATTCGTGAATTGCACGACGAGTGCACAATAATAATAATGTTCACGAAAAGTCTTGAGCCAAGGTTCATTTTAAAAACCAATTAAGGCGATTTCGATCTATTAAAAGAAATTTGTTTATAATTGAAAAGGTAGAAAAATAAAAAAAAAATAGGAGAGTGAAAGATAAATCCGTTTCTCGACTATATTCTCAATCTCTTGAGTACATCAAATAATATGTATAAATGTTGTGTAATGGTCTTAAAAACTTTTCATTGGTAGTGAACGTAAGGGTAGTAAAATATTTATTTTTTTTCCACTTAAGTTTTTAAAAGTTCCATATTTTTACTATAGTTTTATTAATTTTTGATAGTGCTATATATACAGAGCGACACATCATGCTAAAATAACTATTATAATTCACGAAAACGTTTTCTCGGTTCGAGTATTATGCGATTATATTGTAGGAATGCTGACGGCGTGCACGGTACAAAAAGAATCTGTTTCTACTTTTTAATATCAAACGAAAAGTAATATTGCTAATTGAAGTTTGAACGTGCACTCAACTTAAATCAGAGAGGGTGGGTCGCCCACACCTCTGTCTGGACACGTCGGAGCAAAAGAGAAAAAGCGAATTAAATCCACGTGGAGTCTCTGTGCTGCCAGCTCGTAATAATTGGACTCGCCTTTAAGTCTGAGCAGCTATCAACCGAAAACGAGTCGTGTCTGGATATAGCAGTTGTAGTTATATGTATAGATCACACCGCCGCCGCGGCCGTTATCAATCCAAAACGGACTTGCGGAGGCAGATATCACGGAATGCGTAAACGAATACAGCGTATACCTATTATATGTATATGCATAACACCTGAAACGATCCCGCGTTTTAGAGAGGCATTAAAACGGCCCAATGACCGTGTCAACACGACCGCAGTTCTAACCTAACCTCGGCGACAGCTTTCAAAATGCATTGGAAGTCTAATAAACGTCGAGACCCAGCCCGTGTTTACACTGGTGTCAGAATCGGTTCGAAGCCATTTATTCGTTCAACACGTGACAGTGCGACACCGTCGTGAAACACATGTAGTTTTATTGTGGCATACGATTATCTACAGTAATGATAACTGTTTTGAAACGATCTGACGAAGGTCTTATGAGTAATTTTGAATAACTACGTCATGTGCCGTTGTGGTGGTTTAGGAAACATTAACTAATCTCATTCCAGATACATCGTACATTAATTTAATCAAATCATTTTGATATTTGATTATTGAAGACGAGCATAATAATAGTGTTATAGGTCACATTAGTTAAAATAATTAGAATATATAGGCCCATAGACCTATAATATTATATTTACAGCTAAATAGGTCTATGTTAAAAAAACAAAATATGATGCGTTCATGACTTAAAGTTTTTTTTAATGTTATGTGGAATTTATCACCAACTAAAAAATTATAATTGTCTGTGTAATCTTTTTACTATAAAAATTTGCACAATATAATCAAATGTTATAGTACCTACTATAATAAAATTTTAAATAACTAATATATGACCAACTGTATTATTAATACTTGATGGTTTTAGAAAATGTTTGCATATTTTTATTTTTTTTTAAATATCTAGTAATGTAGACGATTTAAAATGCTTTAAATATTATTTAATTTTATGTCAGTATTAATAAAATAACTTAAAACTATAATAATGGAAATTTAATTATATTTTTCTTAAAATATTGTAATTTGTATTTTACTTGCATAATTGTACGTGCTTATATTCATTACGTAGGAATATGCATTTTTAATAATATTGTCTTTAACATTCTATTTTAAATATTTGTATATTATATAAATAAATGTACACATTTATTTGGGTTAAAGATAAACACAAATCTAAAGTATTATTAAACAATACGAATATTTATTATTATTTTTTTTTTAATTATTATTCATTATTACTTTTTAGTATTTTTAATTATTTATTCGTATATTCGATATAATAATTAAAATCACTTAAAAACCAACAACCATTATCAACATCGTAATAATATAATACATATAAATTAAATATAAACAGAACAATATAAACAGTTGTTGGGTTCATTATTGCATTTTAAGGGAATATCTTTTCGGTACTTTTGAGTTCAATTATATATTAGTGTAATAAAAATAAAAGATCTATTATTGTTTACAAGTAAACAACTACTGTTTGCAATATAATGCAGGACGATAATTTTGAAAAACCGTCATACAGAAATGTTAACGCATTGTAAACTTGCATTCGCCCATTAGATTTTATTTCTATGAATGTAAGTAATAATAATATAATACGTAAGTATCTGCATTGGTCATACGTCATGACAATGATATTCAATAATTTACAAACCGAGCAACACCTTTATATTATAATAATAAGTGGATGCCGAATAAATAGTGTAGGCCGTATATGTATTGGGTACATATTAAACAATACAATCACAATTGATAAAATTCTCTGATTGTGGACGTTACATATGATCCGATTTATATTATTAACCGTATCATTTTAGGTATAATGATAAAATTATGAATACTTTTCTCGACTATTTTTAGAATTTTGATTAAATATATTACTAGTCAAAAATATAGTATATATTACACATAGTAGTACAAATTATGCGAATACAATATAATGTTATGTGTATGGATAATGGGTATGTACGGGTATCTACTCAAAATAATTACCTACTCTACCTAAAATCCTTTAACAGGTATAATATATCACATGTCATTTAGTTTATTGGAAGTTGAACGCATGATGATTGGATGATTATCATACTATTATAGACTATAGTTTCATATTACCGAGTTAAATTCATAATATATTATATTAATTCAGTATTTAGCAGTTTTGTCTTGGAAAATGGAGGGATATCATTTATAATTACGTTTGGTGGAAAGATTACGAGAATAAAACCATAGAATGTCCACAAAAGTTTTCCAAACTAGATTATTTTCTGCCGTCTTCAAAGAACGCACCTGAACAAATGGTGTTATCAATTTGTGAGATTTTAAAGTACCTATAACAAAAAATGTTTGTTTTCACCATAACTCTGTTGTTCAAACTGAATTCAAAGATTAAAAGAAACGTCAACACTATAAAATTAATGCGACAAAAGTAATTCAATTATTACCGGCTGAACTCAGAAAATGTTAGTAATTACAACGAAATATTTCTGGAAAGAGTATAAAGTATATAATATATATGTATATGCAGTAATGGAAATGGACTAGTAAGTTTAATATATAATGTTATAGTAATCAATTTTGTACAATAATAATAGATAACAACAAAAAATAGAATTTCAATCGATTTGAGTGTTTAGCAATTTATTTAACGAGTCATATTATTTCATGACAAAACGTCATATTTTGATAATTACAATTTAATTCAATTTAATTTATACAAGTTAGTTTTCGGGTACCTACTTAGAATAATTAAAACTGAACAATAACTATACATGATAAAACGTTGAAGGAACAAAAAATTAAATTTTTAATTTAGTTCATACAAAAAATATAATGTTTGAGGTTGTATTAAAATAATTATGATGAAATGATATATGCGTTTCAATAAAAGTTATTAATTAAATTTCTCAATTCATAATAATTTTCGATTTCAATTAAATTGTCAATAAAATATAATTAGACTCTATTAAATGACATTTTATGATTACTTAAAATAACGGAAACAAGTACATTTATGAAAAACCACTACACTATTAAAATTAATTAATTAATAAATATAATTTATTTCTCGTTTAGAATTCAATATTCAAATTTCAAATATCACTTTCCAGTAAGCCACCATTGTTTGTTGATATAAATACCTACGTACACGGAGTAAGCATAATAATTTATAAATTAGTACAATTATACTTACCTCGTGGCCTTATTTTACATATTTATACATATTATATATTTTGTAAAAAAATAAAATTCAATAAATACTGAAACAATAATAACTTTTTTTTTATATTTGAATTTAATGACTGGAAAAATATATATTATGTCTTATGTATTTATTACTTCCAACCCTATCAATATAGTCTATCTATACTTAAAGAAAATCAAAATTTTTAAAATTCTCAGAAAGATCTTTTGCTTTATAATATGAAATAAGAAATAAGAATTATCTTATGAAAGAATCTAGGTCAAAAAGATAAGTTATTTTGCTGTGTACTCAATGTCTCAGCCTTCATTTGGCTGATTTTAATCTCATCAGTAGCCATAACCCTCCATTCTCGTTTTTTTATATCAATGTTTAAATGTTAAAATTATTATGCTTTAGCTAATAAATAATTAGAAAATAATCCAAATGATTTACAAGCATTTATTTTTGTTTATAAAAGTTTGAAATAACCATAAAATAAAATTATGACGAGAAAAAAATTAATATAGTACAATATATCAACTAAAAAATATTAATTTTTTTCTCGTCGTAATTTTATTTTATGGTTATCTAAAACTTGAATAACTTAGTTACAATTATATAATATTTTGTTTAAAAGTAGCCGATAATTAGAAATTATTGTTAAAAAAAAAAAAACAAAATTTTGACATTTCTTTAAATCAATGGCTCAAAATATATAGAATTATTTTTCAGTGAATCTATGTCATTGTAGATTGTAAAACGCGGATTATTTTCTTATTTTTCTTTTTTTTATTAATGATTTATTAACAGAAAAACACGCACTACAGTCCTACAGAATATTAATTACAACTTTGATATAGACACTTAATAAATATCGACGTCGGGTCTATCCGGAATAGATTTACCAACGAAACACAAGTTGTAATCTTTGTAATCTTTTTTTTTTCACGATAATCCCTCAAATGTAATATAAAAACAAAATAATACAAAATAAAAAATTTCGACTTCCAAAAAACGTTTTAAACTTTTATTTTTAACTTAATATGTGTTTAAAAATGTTTTAATATATGTACAATGGAACTCTTAAATTGAATTATCCGAATAACGGAATAATCAAAGGCACTTCCTAGTAGACAACCTTAGTTATTACTATTATATTTTATTTCTTTAACTACATATTCAGCTGATATATTATACTATATAGTTTTTTTTTTATTCCAGTAGTCACTTCCACATTCTGAAAATATATATTATGATATATTTTTTTGTATTTGTTTTTTTATTCTTTGTGGATTTCTGGACTGTAATTAGATGTGAGTTTTATGTTAAAATAATATTTGTATGGTTTGGAAGACGTCTGCTGCAGTAATCAAATCATTTGTAACGTGCTTACTGCTTATTTTATATATTATGGACTGTAAAAGCAACATTTTATACTTAAATATAATATTTTCTTTCTAATCTCGACTAAAACAAACACTTTTCTGAGCATTATTATGCAGTAAAATAAATAATTATTACTATCCGTAGTAAAGACGGAACGCATTAGGTATGTTCATTTATTTGTTGAGATTATATACTTATTATTATATAATAGGTCTACTTAGACAATTGAATAATAAAATAGAATGTACTTGAGCAGTTATTATTTGTAATTTCTGTTTGAAACAGTAATAAGAAGTATTTCACCCTTTAGAATCTAAACAATAATAACATCATTAAAACTTTGAAAAAAACAAATTTTGATCTAAGCAACAAAGATATTGATTTTCAAATTATGTTTTTTATTTCTTCAGTATACACATTCCGGGATAGCGGAAAAGTTCAAGAACTTAAAAATGTACATTTTGAAGTACACACACGCAATGCACTTTAGGATAATAACGGCGTTGAAATGCGTACAAAAAGAACGATATATTTTGCGATTACGTATTACATAACATATAATAATAAAGCATAATAAAACTAATAAATAAAAAGTTCTTTTTAAATTTATTTTTTAAAGATTTTATTTGTTTTTTTATAGGTATTCGAATTCTTGGAATTGTGTAACAAACCACTTTTTACTAATGCTATAAAACGTATCAAATATACCGTTCGATGATAATATTCGTGTACAAGTTTTAATATCGTTGAATAATTAAATTCTCATTTGTCTATAATACTAACCGCTTATAGCACTAAAGCCCATTATTAGTGTAGGTACTATGACCAGCAAATAGCCAGTTATAATATGTTAAATTGTTCTGGCCTGGTCAAATTATTAAGCTATTTATAGAATCTTAGCGAATCACTAGAAAATTTGAGATTGTTTTATCTAATGCTGATTTAATTAATGTACTTTACAGAAACCCGACAGTTCAGCTGACAATTTTAGTCAGAAAGGACTATGTTCATAAAAGTTAGTTGAATATTAAAAGAGCCAATCAAGAATTTTCAAAACAATTCAAAATGTAAATAGTATTTGGAACAAAAATTAGGAAATTTAAAATTTAAAATTAGAATAATTATATACTTTATAGTATATGGATGTAGATTGTGTTTCTCTTTGTTTCATCAGGTATTTCTTCTGTTCTTTCGTTCTCCAATAATTACAGTTAATATTACTGACATATTATAACATTATGTATTGTACAAAAAACTTCACGTTAATTTATCAAAGTCTAGAATTTGTGCCATTGTGTTTTTTTTTATTTATATACATTTTGCTACGTAGTTTTCAGATTTTTTTAATATTTGGAATAATACTATTACCAAATTTAGTACACGTACTTTTTCACTTTTTTATAATATCAAACTCACCAACAACGAGATAGCACTTAGATGCTAATTTACTTAGTCATTTGAATGTTATACAATAATACACAGTGTCAATTTCTTTTGAAGAGTTATTTGTTATCCATATCAGTAATCCGGTTAGTCTAAGTTTTATAAGATAATTATGTTGATGTATATATTGTTGAATTCTAATTTTTTTAAATATTTTTTGAGGAAATATTTAAAATATTAAAATAAGAATAAATATAAATGTACAATAAAACACCAATAAAAAAAAAAAAAAAAAAAAAAAAAAAAATAGTACAATATTACTAAACAGATAATATCGTTTTATTTTTAATATTTAAAATTGTTGACCTTGTCAATTTAGTGGTACATTTTTTTTTATGTCAAAACAAAGCTTTTAGAAAAATTAAATTTTTTTTTAGGAATATTTTACAATCTATAAATAATATCGTATTGATTTTTATGTATAAATGATCTATTTGAGATATTTTATTTGAAAAAAGTAATCAATCCACATTTGCTATTTCTTTCATAACATTAGTTAGGTACTCCTGGAAATGTTTAATTTATATTTAACAACAATCATTTTTTATAGTAAAAATTCTTTTCACTGCTTAATTAATTTTTATTAAGTACCTGTACACTACCGTTCTGGAACAAAATTGTATTTTAAATATTTTTTTTTTTGTTTTGTATGCATGTTACTATATGGAAAACCAGAAGGCAAATTATGTAAGAAATACATTAATTTTTTTCTTCAAAAATGAGGACTACCTCAGCATACATTTTTGATATAATAAACGTATACGTTGCATCCACTTAGTTATCAATTTTCCATTAATTGGATTTCTAGATAGTAATATAATTAATCGGGTGACAAAAATACATAATATTTAATACTACAATATTTGTGGAAATTACTGGAAGTTCTACATTTTTATGAACTTGATCAGTAGTGATTAATTGAGTTGTTGACTTTTTCAAACATTTACTGCTAAATCATCCGTTGTTCCAAGTTGTGTAATCCTTTTGATTTTTGTTCCGTGAATACACGTATTATGTTTGGAGGATCTGTAAGCTCCCATACAATTTTGATAATCCTAATACAACGTAAAGATTAATTTTAAAATTATTTGGACTTTTTCTTATTTTCTTGTTAAAAATACATTTAAATTAAGATTTAAAAAAATATTAAAATGTTTTTCTATTTTTACCTCGATAATTTTCTCTAATGTTTTAATTTGACCATCATTCATCAAGTCTCCGTTCACAACAGATTACATTTTTTTTTTGATCGCATAATTTACAAACAATTTCTCAATAATAAATTTATTTTTTACTACTGATCTAGTTTATAAAAATGTAAAATTTCAGTACGTGAAATAACTAAAAAAATTCAAAAAAACATGTTTTTTTTTATCATATAGCCAAAAGCTCCTTGATAATTAAGTAGGTGTACATGTTTCAAAAAAAAAAAACATGATAGTATATAATATTAGTCGGTGTCAATATTTTGTCGCGTAAAAATAAATAATAAAACAAAAAAATACTAAAAAATTAATTTTACATAATATAACTGTTTAATACTTAATAATTTTTTGTATTTATATTTCATATTCTATCCATGATATAATCACTAATTGTACAATACAGTTAATTTCATGAAATAGATGTCGCATAATATATAAATCACAAATGTATAATTATATAGTATACTATAAATTAGATATTATGGTATTTATAATATTAATACGTTTTCTGTGGTTAAGACCAAAATGTTTAAAGTAAAAAAAATACAAATACAAAATCGTTTCAATAGATAGGTGTACACAATACACATATTATATTTATATTATTAAAGCGGAAATTTGGTTTATATTGTACAATTCAAAATTGGACTCTTGGGTCTAATAAAATATAGTAGAATCAGTGGAATCCCCATAAGCCATATTAAGCATATAATGTCTAGCTTTTTGGACGGCGGCCAATTTTTTTTTTTTTTTGTAACTTTAAATTTAGAATGTTTTAACGATAAGCTGAGAAGTAAAATATAGGTGACAAATCCTTGTGGATTTTCCCGTACAATAACACTTTTATTTTATTCATCCGGTGTGTGCATAATATTTTTGCATACCATGATTATAATACGAAAGAAGTAACATTATTTTATTTCATTTTCCTGGTCTTTGTGTAAGTATAGTTTTTGCATATTTTATCAAAACAGTTCAGTCTCTGGAATCGTTTTGCATATTTGTATATTAAAATACATAATGGCAAATTCAATAAGATTATTTCTTATTATTTTCATATTTACATACAGTCCAATTTTTTTTTTATTGACTATTTTTTACTTGTGTTTGAAAGTTCGAGATGATTAGCAACGTATTACAATCCTAAATTCTAAATTCTAAACATTTATAATATTATAATTCTGATTTGCCTACAGTTATAGCAACAGATTTGACTAAATAAATAAAATAAATCTACAACATAAGATTAGCTAATACAAAAGAAACGTCCTATATTATGTATTTATTTGATCAGAAAAAAGATGAGCGTTAATAGTAAGCTCTAATATTATTATTTTGAATACAAAAAAAAAAAAAAAAATAATAACTTATCGCATTAGAAAAAAGATTTTGAGCTCAATTTACAATAGTGTTTATATGACGTTTTTAGGATTTTGTATGCACATAAACAAAATTTATGTGGAAAGATTTTCAACATATGTTATTGAACATATTATAATAACTCATAAAATAATATTTGTATTTGCTTACGTACTAACAAATTAAGTTGTCAAATGGAAAAAAAAAATTTGCAAAAAAAAAAAATTAATGTACCAATTTATCAATAATATTATAATTATTATGTGGTATATTATGTTATGGTAGTATGAAATCTAAGAATACATAATATATAAATCTATATTTCGTTAAAATAGTATATGTGATGAACTGAAAAAAAAATCATAATTATCATTATTTTATATTTATATGTAATGATATTATACATCATATAACAAAATTACATTAAAATGTAACCTTATTTTTCTTAATAAATAATATTAGCACGTAATAAAAAATCGTTAATTGGTTTTTTTTATTGTTTGTATTATTTTTAAAACGCATTATTATTATTAAAACTTATCTTGCAAATTCGAAAAAATAAGAACCGAAAAAAAAAATAATTGTTGAACATTAAATAATTGAGCACCATAATAAATGGTCGACGTTAGTTAGTTTAAAAGTTAACCACGTCCATAAAATGGGTTCAAAAATAACTAATCGGTTTAAATTACAAGTCTCCGATGGATAATTAAAAAGTTGTAACATTATACAAAAAGTTTACTACTTGGTCAAGTTCGGCCCTAATTTTTCTGTTGCTTTCGCAGTTGAAATTTTCCAAAAATTACTTTGAAACGTATATCCACTGTAATGCACCATATGTCATTGTTTCCAATATTTCCGATCCACAAATATAAAACTTTTGAAACACTTCATCTATCAGAAAAGGTAATTACACACAAAACGAACAACAATACACGTCGTAATGTAGCCAATAGCCGTTACTTCGCGTGCTAGCCTCTGTTCAGAATATAAATTATATTTATTTCTACCGATTTTATATTTTATCGGCTAGTCACACGTCTCCGCACTCTTTTATAATCAAAAATAATGTATTCCATTACAAATATTATAACGAATTTAATATATATATATATATATATATACCATATACATAGAACTCTAAGCCTGCACAAATTTAACCGAAAACAAAATCCATCCAATTCAGTGAGCATATAAAATCGGTTTACATGGTAATAATAACAATTGTATCACATAATATATTTATACGTATATTGTGTATGTATTATATTATTAAGTTACTATACTTGAAATTCACATTATTAGACAAAATAATAATGTTCGTCCGTCAAGTAAACGACAAATACGAAATGCAACTAAAAATCTTAATACTACGTACAACATAATATTATTATAACGATATTATCTTTCCAAAAGTCTAAAATTACATAGGGCGGTCTCGTTTATTTTTATACAAATGATAGCTGATTCCGTATGGCGTTGACCATGACAAATTAAATGTCCGTGAATTTACCCCGTTAAATGTAAACTACACAGATTTTAAACACAGTTATTAGGGCGGTTTTGACCAAGTCTAAAATTATATCCAATCATAATAACTATTTTATTTACCGTAACTAATGGCAACCCTATATAAACAAAACCATAATTGTTTTTTCGTGAGACAACAAATCCTTGTGTTAGAGCACCTCTTTAAAATGCGAATTTTACAAAATCCTCTCTTAGTGCACTCTTACACGGTGGTACAAAGATACCATGTCAATTTAAAAACTATAGCTACTATAGTTTTGGCTGTAAGTTGACTATGAAATCACTCAGTCGGGACTTAGGTATTCCTTTATATAATATGATATATTGTTTATATTAAATTGTAATTAACTTTGACGACGCATTTGTGTATCGCGTTTCACTTATTTAGTTTTATATAATATAAAAAACTGTTTATAAAAGTCGATAAATTAAAAAAAAAATAAATAGCACGAGAAACACGCGTCACATACATAGGTGTTTATAATGATATATATTTAAACATAAAAATACTTTTTCGACCATATTATAATCACACAATCTCTCCTTTCAACCAAGTTATTTATTGTTTTAAAAACGCATATTACATTATAGCGCAAATATATTATAATTTATATTGTATTATTATAATAAGAGGTTTTTCAGTATTACGAGTACCTACCTAACTCAGAGTACTTATTCTCCGATGCATGCGAGGCATATAACTATAAGCCCTCTGTTATGTACAGGGTGATTCGCATACTCAACCCCATTTCATTATTTTGCTTACCTTATGTTTATTCAAATTCTGATTTTTAACATGTTATGTATGCTTAAAAGATATGTGTTTGAAATTTAACGACTTGAAAATTAAAACTATCAAATATTGGCATTTTATTGTTTGTTTTAAAATTGTCCGAGTATAATAATTACTAGCCCAGGTAGGTGGTTTAATTTTATATCAATTATACTTATAACCATTGCCCTAGTCTCTTTAAATCCTATTATGGTGAACTATGTAATAGTTTATGTAATTCAAAAACTACAGTTTTTTTTGAATTTCGTTGTTAGATATCATTCCGAGCTTTCAAAAAATAAAAAATGAATAATCATCTTTACAACGGTTAAATATAAAAAAAAAATAGTGGTTTTCGTTCGAAAAACCGAATTATTTGTCAGACGCTCTTTTAAATAATACAGACAAATCTAAATATTTGAAAATATTTATAGTTTTGAGTACAAGACAAATATGAATTATTTTCACGTAGATAATGTTTTATTAATTATTATACTCTATTTAAGTTTTAATAATGTTGGTATCACCTCGTATAAAGGACATAACACAGCGTCGGTAACCGCGTGATTGGTAAACCACCCTGTATACAACACGTGCACACGAATTTTTTACAACATAATATGCTTCGGGTGTTCGCCGACGAGCACTTGCCTACTTATATAGGTACGAACTATATAATAATACCGTCGCCGTTCGTCTTTTATATGTTTTTGAGAATATAATGCGTATAGTGAGGGTGAGTAAGGGCGCCCGTCCTCCCGACCGACCGGCAGTTTACGCGCATTACACCATTTCGGTTTCAACGGAAAACCACTGCACCAGCACGTTGTCGGTCGTTGTAATAATAATTTTTTTGCGGAACAAGAAAAGCGATTACAATAGCAGCGAAATTTACACGACACGTTGCGTCGTTATATGGTATCGCGATGATATATTGTGTTGTTGTTGCCTGCTATAAAAATGCGCGTATAATATCCCTAAACGATCGGATTTGTATCCAGGATAGCAACCCAATGGTCGCAGAACCATGTACCTCATCTGTTCCCCGGAATGTCTATAATATTATGTAAATAAGTACGGAGTTTTTAGATCCAATCGTGTCACTAAATATCGTGTCATTAAAAAATAATATATAAATCTTAAAGTTTAGGACCTAAACGACTGGCGACTGTAATTACTTATCATGGTCAATTAGAATTGGACGTGTATCATGACGCATCGATGATGATAAAATTTGTCACACCTCTTAATATATTGTGATAACAATGTATCAATACATATTTGCGTAAAACTTTTGTAAAATGTTCTCAGCGGTTATTAAAAACGATAAGACTAGAAAAAATGTAATTAATCACAATTTTCAAGTACAAATATTACACGACTATAAAAATTAATCTAAAAATAATTACACAAACCACACGTGGTACACGAGTGATGAGGGTACGCCTACGGGTAAAATACCCACCTATAAAATATATTATATCTGTTTAGTTATTACATTAGACATAGCTATTGTATTATTATTTTTTTGAAAAAACTTTAAAAATATAATTAATTTTTTATTGCCATAAAATAAGCATACAATATTTACCTATGCGTTTATACGAGAATGAATAAACTCAATTGACATTGAGAATATTCAACATGAATTGGAATACCTGTTTATGGAAAACACATACTGATAATATAAATGCGAGAAAAACTGATAACCGAAATTTAGTATTTTCTTCGTATTTGCGATAACTACACGTATAATAAGTGATTATAACTTAAACACTTATGACTTAACGATTAATACCCACGCATTAATATATTTATGTGATAGATATGTAATATAATATTACCAAATATTTTTTTTTGAGTTTTCCAAATTCATAATACAATAGTAAAGTAATTGCTTTTTTTGAATTCTGAATAAAATGTTGTTGTACCTAAATCTATAAACCATAAATACCTGCATTATGTTATAATGAACCTTAAGCTATTACAACTCATTGGATGTAAATACAAACATATTATTTGTAGCCACAAAACTATTTTTTTCTCTGTGGAACAACATTAATAACTTCAAGGTACCTATGTATTTATTCCACTTTTGTTTGTATAATGACGATTTTATTGAATTATTTATGAATCACAAAAACGAATGCACCATATTCTGGGTAATTTAATATTATTTTAAATGCAGAACTTTCATTAGCATAACAATAATTTAAAATTTCGTTTACAGTGTTTAGTTATTTACATAATATATATGTATGTGCATATTTATTCATAACGAGCGAGTTTTGAATTTTAGGTACATAACAAAACGAAGGATTTATTTATTTTAATGGTGTGATTTAATTTTTTTTTTTAATTACTGTTATTTGAATTGTCAATTTTATGTTTGATTGAAAAATCGTATATTTCAAAACTGGATGAAATGTCATAAAAATGTATTTAAATTTGTGGGTACTTATTAAAAAACAACAACAGACAGAAAGTGTCACTAATGGCTTCTTTTGTGAAGCTGTTCAATTAACGGTTTCACTCAGCTCATACACTTATTTTACCTGCAGTTACATTATAATGTGTAGGCTTTTATAACAAAGGTGAAACAATCATACTTAAACAAAGACATATTATATTTCAACAACGACGAGTTAGATTGTAAATAGTTATTAATAACCGGCGTCACATATTTTCACAAAAACAACATAAATGTGTTTGGCAAGCATGATAATAAACTTATTATTTGTAGATCGATTCGTTATTTTATAAAAGAAGTTTTCACTTTTCTCATTTTATACTAATTATAAATTTATAATGCTCTAATTAACATTATTTTAAATCATCAAAACTGTCAAATTTTAATCATATAGTATATAACACTAAAAACAAAATGAGCCAAAATTATATTATTTTTTATTATTTTTTTTTACGTGTAATACTCTAATACTGAGATAAATATATATATATATATATATATTGTTCAAGTGTGAATAAATAAATAGTTAATATTTAATTATCATCATACGATCAATCGACATAATATTATTTAAAACGCATATGAAATGAAATTCTATACGCAATACAATACCTACATAATATCGTACTAATATAGGTAGTATTGTTACACAATATATTGCATTATATCACATTGCTTTTACAAAGCAAAGTTTCAGTTCCATTATTATCTCCTCTTATTGAAGTATTGAATTGGTTAACAATTAATTGAAATTCACTAGTTAAGTGATTGTTATATTGTTGTAAAATTATGGTTAACCCTGTGGGGACTCCATACCACAAGACTCCACTACTCTACAAAATACTATAGTTATTTTCAATACTACTGCATGTAATGAATAGAAATGCAACTTAAGTATACATGTCTTACTTACTATGCTATGTTTCAGTGAATTTAAAAGTTATAAAATGTACAGTGAATAAACTATAATATTATAGCTACTGAAAAGATACATATTATATTATATTACTCAATATGACTTATAATTTATTTCTGAATTTACTGAATGAATATTGTGGTGATACAATGAATATTGCAATAATATATTACATAGATATACTATTGACAATAATGATGAGAAATAAACTAATAATTTATCATTTATGAAAATATATTTAATTTTTCTAACTTACTTGACGTACTGCAGTGTTTAGTAAAATAAAAATAAATATCGCTTAGAATTCTTTGGTATACCTTACCTTTGTAGTATAAAAACGTGTCCTGCATTGGCGAGTAGTGACCTATAGCCTGTCATACAGGAGCTTTCCACATTCCCTTTGGAATACGTTAACACGACGACAAAATCTTCGATAAAATTAAATTTTATAGATTTTCTCATCACGTATTTTAAACAAAACTACGGTTTACTTTCCTCGATTCGGTAACGTTTTCGTACGATATATTATTATTATTTTTAAATTATATTACATTATAAAAATAAAAGTAATAACGAATAATGGTGATTTTGCAGGGAGGGAGTAAAAATTTGCAGTAAACAGTTTTTGATTCATAACAGAACGGTGGTATAAGGTTTTCTGTTTAGAGAACTATAGTTATTATCTTTATTTTACAAAATTTTTATTTTTTAATAACAAAACGATAATATTGTCATCATTACATAATTTATCCATTATCTGGCGCGATGTATAGGCAATTTCGGTACATCGCTGTGCAGGCAGTTTATGAACAGCATTTCGTGCTAGTTTTAAACCATATGATTTTATAGCACGTGACAGTAAATCGTTGGATTTCAAATAGCAAACTATATACTGTTTTAATCCATTACAGCTAAGTTTTCATAATGAACATTCAAAATTTAGTTATAGATTCAGTAAGAATAAGAAACGCCATTTCGATTTATTTTCGACGCTTAATGAATGGTAATAAATATAAATCACTTAATTAGAATTTGTAATCCAATCCATATTTTGTCAGTTTCATTTACCAACTGCTAAAAAACAACGAAAAAAAATGTATTCATTATGAACGATCATTAATATTTTTATGTCTATTTGTGTGTGTGTGTGTGTGTGTGTTGGTAGAAAAGGTGATAAGTATAATGTTGCAACTGCAGATAATGAATAAATAAAAACAAACTGTGTGAGGTTTGATTTAAATTTATAAATTTGAAATTTTTTTGCTTTAGTGTTAACTAACGTGTCATAAAAAAGTAGTTTAATTTAAAAAAAAAAAAGATGTTTGAAACATATTTTGTATAACAATAATTTTTTTTTAATAAACCCGTTAATATTTATTTATAGATATTTCATTTACCGTGAAGAAATAAAATATTTATTTATACAATTATATTATAAATTTAACGTTTATTTAGTATTCTCAATTTATTCTGAATTTTAAAAAGTATACAATACAGACATTTTTATGTCAGATAAACTGTACGAAACAATATTAACCAACAGTTAAAAGTAAAGTTACTGTATTTTCATTCTAAATAACTAATAGATAATTATAAGTTATAATAGTTAACCATGGTAAGACTTGCAAAGATTTAATATTGAACATTTCTGGGCATAATACATGATTTAAATATCTTCACCTTATAAATTTTATCAATCGATTGAAAGTTGTTCACACAGGTGGTATTAAAATTAATTTGTGCACTTTTCTAAGACAAAGGTGTTTTTGGTTGCAGTCACTTATACTGTATACCTGTATACCGCAGTTGTAGTACCCCGTTCAAAATAGTTTACGAATAAACAATATAGTTTATAATTGCAGGTATCTAATTTACAATGATAATAAAATAAACTTTGAACTGTACCTAAGTGAGACATAAGGAGGTGTATGCAGTTCCATTCTCATAAACTACTTTTTAAATATTGTGCAGTCTAGTTTAACCAAATTGTTGACGGCTATTTATTTTTTACTATAAAACGTAAGTAATCGATAAAACAAACAATCGAAAAACCGGCAATAGTACCCTAAATCGTCTATATAAAATTACAAATGATGTATAATACCAAGTTAAGCATGACATAAAACAGTTTCCATATTTTATGTTTATATAAAATTTAAATTATGAATGTATATTAATATGCTTTAAAAATTGATGCCGTACAAAATAAATTATATTACGCCTTATAATAATATTATTTTTTATATATATATTGAACGAAATACACGAAAAGTACATTAATGATATATTTCACATTATAATTTACTAAATTACTAAATGTTCGAACAAAACAAAGGTCAAAAACCGCAATAGAATAATTATATTCACACGCGATTCTAATCTCTAACATTAATTTTAATGTAAAATAAAAATATAAGACGTAAAAATAAAATGCAAAAATCGCCAATGTCCTATAGAAAACTATGATACCTAAGTATATTTATCATAAGAAACTTAAATTAGAATTAACAACTTCAATGTCATCTATGTAGTATTATAATATAGAATATGTCTCGTCTAATAGATATAATCATCAACTGGTCGTTTCCGACTAAAGCTTTAAAACGTATACATACTTAATAACACATTTATTAAAATATTTAATGTAAATCAATAATTCAAATTTGAAAAAAATGTTTATCCAGGTACATAAATCTACTCAAGAATTATCAAGAATTATCTCTAATTATTAAGATTTTTTTTTTCAATCTAATTCAGATAATCCAAAAAAACCATATGAGACATTTTTATAATTGTGTTGATCTCTAAAAATGCAATTATTTTCCAAAACTGTTATCAAAAATGTCAAATACAACAAAAGTCCTGACAAAATAATATATAATATAAAACAATGGTAGGCTTCCACAGTAATTATTTCTACGGTTAATTACACTTTAAATTATAAAACAATTTAGTTTGAGTAAAATAATTCTCATTATAACTATCATCATCATACGCAGTGAAAAGTTGAGAAACTATATTATTTTATAACGGTATTGGAAGAGGGTAAAGCAATGAGGTAAAAACAAAAAAAAAACGCTTTTAATGATATTGCATACATTTGTTGTCTACCGCCAAACAGCGCTGACGGCACTATATTTAATATGTATAGGTATATATGTGTATATAATATGCTACACAAAATGTAATACACCGCGGTGAATATAGCGATGGCAGCCTAGGACGGACGTCCAGGAAATAGTGGTCAAGCACGCAGACCGGATGCGTTATTTATGTGGAGGACAGACACGGCAAGCTACAAATTAACAATAGTTCGGCCCTGCCCACGGTAGTGGTATAGTTGGTAGTGCGGTAGCCCGCCGCCGTATATAATGCGCAGACGGTGTCCCTACGATTACGAACGAGATGTATACAAATCGTATAATAATGGCAATGTATACATAACATAATATTATTAATATTATTATCATAGACGACACGATGATGGAGACGGCACGTGTAAAATAGTATTACAGTGTTGTACGCACATTATACAGCGTGTTGTATAGTGTAGTGAGTGGAAGTGACACACGTACAGTACAATATATTATATGATAAATAATGATAAATCGAGAGCCGAACAGGACTTTCTTTTCATCTACTTCGAGTAAATTTAATATGATTTATAGGCACCTATATATTATATCGCCGATCCCGAGTCCACGTATACAGCAGGTAACAGTACGGTAACTGTCTATCAAATCCGATACGAGTACCCGTTATAATATGTAATACCACGTGTATATATATGTATTATGCGAGAGAGTGAGAGAGAAAGTGAGAGGGGGTTGTAGTCATAGACAGAGATGTAAAATATGTTCGTAATACAAAAAATGTATATATTTATAAAAAAAAAGAACCAATAAAAGTTCTAAACGATCTGAACGCTAATTTTGAAAGTCCAATCATTTATCGATCTAAACTGGTATAAAGTCAAAAAATAACCTGTCTATGCTCTAAAGTAGTAAAGTACCAACTAATTACGATTTCTAATCCTTGAAGAGAAAAGCAATTACGCAAAAATATTGGAGTTCTACTATCTGAAATAGATCATTGAAAATTAAGAAAACTGTGTATACCGATATTATATATAACGTAAAACGTTTTACTCGTTTAGTTTTGCACGTGTATTTTTTAAGACCTGCATATGTTCATAGACGTGTCAAAAAAAAAAAAAACAATTAACTCTGAAGAAAATTTGAAAAATTTTAATTATCGCAAGAGTATAATATAAACGTGTACAACAAAATGATTATTTAATATTATATTGGCGAAATTTCGTATCCGTCATCACGTCTTAATTTGAAAACGTTTAGTACATATTATCAGATTCTGCAATTCGATTCGTGTGTATAATTCAGGGTCTACCGATTACGACCTCCGTCGGTAGTTTAGCACCCGACAAGCCTACGAGATAAACATACTATTGTATAAGACCTTATTTTATACCCGTTGTATTGCGTTCGTGAGAACATATTTTAAAACAATATTATCGTATTGTCATATTATACAGATGATAAAACGGTAAAAAAAAAAAAATACACCGTTAAAACAATGATCTGATAATATATTATGCGTGTAAACGACGACGTGCTGATACGAACGTTTTTCCATAAAAATCATATACGGGAAAACGGGTGAGTTTATATACGAGGAAAAAAAAAAATAACCAAAAAACCCGATATGAGTTATGCGAAAGGAGCGTCGCGGAATGCGTAAGTAGGGTGTATCGCGTGCACGAGCTTTGACTTATTGGCGCGACGACGTCGTCGGACACCGAAATGGATTGTTGATGATCCGGACCGACCCGACCGATGTGTATGGCATATGTGTAATATATGTGTATATATATGTGGTATACCGACGACGGGCGGTCCAACTCGGTGCCCGTAATATCATACGCCACTGGACTCCGATATTGGGTTTTTGTTTTGTATTTCTTTAGCTCGTCCGAGAACGCTGATGTCCTTCTGATACGATCGTGTAACCATCAAAATTGTATCAAACGCGTATTTTGTTTATGATATTGTTATATCAATGCCCGCGGGGGCCTCTCTCCGTCG
This sequence comes from Pentalonia nigronervosa, assembly GCA_014851325.1. NCBI lineage: Eukaryota > Metazoa > Arthropoda > Insecta > Hemiptera > Aphididae > Pentalonia > Pentalonia nigronervosa. Next base: position 181,173 of record JACXSJ010000606.1, read on the forward strand.
GGCACGTGCTTCTAGAACGTTGTTAAAATAACGATATACGTATAATCTTATTTGTATATGAAATAAAAACGAATCTCTCCGAAACACGTATTATCTTTATGTTTTTGTTATTGCAGTTTTATTAATTTCTGATCTCGTTCACAACAAAACACGTCCAATACAAAACTTTATTACTTTTCGTGTTGATGAGCCAGTAGTAGTGCCCACGTGTTTGTCGATCCTATAATGAAACGCTGAATATTTTTATTCCTTTTAAACTATTCATACTCATATAATAGACGGAAACTATTTTTTTGAATATGCACGGAAAAGTTTGTCTTGGAAATTATCATTTCGTATTCGTAGATTATAGATAAAACATGTAATGGCATCGTCATGTATACCTCTAAAACTGAACAAATATCGTAAAAAACTCAAAGACGTAAACTTTTATTTTCACTTATCCATAATAATTTTCAAGAGCATAATTTAACTGTTCGGTGGTATACTAAAACTTAATACGGAATCATAAAATGTAGCCATAGATGTCTAATGCGTCTTAATTGTTTTCCTTGGATGACCGTTGCAAAACATTTTAAAATTATCGATTATCAACTTATAGAATTTGAAAAGCGTGACATCATAATCATTGCGGTCGAAAAACTCTTTCGGGTAGAACTCATTACTATAACTATATATAATATAATTTCGTATACATATATTCATACTTGTTATAAAATACAATATTTTTTTATATTAATAACCCTATATAATATTTTTAAAGTAGGTGGAAATATTTAATTGGTAGCAATTCTAGTGATTAGTGAAACATATACAATTTACGTAAGGTGAGTTGTATTAAAAAATTGACCTATTTTTGAAAAAATATATAATTTTGAGGAAATTCACATTCGCGTAAACATGTTAAAATAAACTTACTTAGTGTATTTGTCACATTTCCTAAAAAATAAAAAAAAAAAACAATTGAAAACAAAACAGCAATGTTTAAGTATGTCAAGTATACTCTGGTCTATCAGTGCTAGTGCTTTAAAATTCAAGCACTTTGAAAATCGCAAGAACTTCACTTGTTTGCTTGACATGATTGATACACACTACAAGTGCATTTTTCAAGATGTGATATTACATATATATTTATATTTCTGCGTTTTATTTTTATAGTTTCACTGCAGCAGTAGGCTGTTATATACACATCATATGGTTTTTTCTAAAGTTTCCAAGATACAGAAACGAATTATAATTAATATAATAATTTGTATTTTGCGTGTTTAGCATGCGTTGGGTTAACCTAACCTATACCCTATGTTCGTTCTAATAGCCTTATACTGTTGCTCCCACAAATGCAAATAATATTTTCAAAACAAAAATATTATTACTAGCCATTTTATTTTGAAAACTCTATTTTATGATGTACACGACTACACGGTTTTTAGGTGTTTATATATTATCATTGTTAAAGTATACAATATGTGCGTTATATATATATCGTACATCGTAAGCTAAAGATTTCACAAATGCCGTGATCCCTTGCATTGTTCAATTTTCACAACTATATTACTGCCTCGAGCTAATCCCAGTAGAAAAGTTGCGGAAAACCAATGATAATAAATAAAATAGAAAAATAATAGTGCCACTATTTCTTTCCGTGATATTGTTTTCGTTTGCACACAACTGAACGTGGATACCGATTTACGAATTTTGGTGCCAGACACGTATAAATATACATATTACAAGAAACTATTTGAAACAAAAATTACACACATTGACCAACCAAGAAAGAAAAATACCTAATCGATCTGTAGATCGGTATGATATTATTCGTATCTTGTAGACTTGTGTCCCTCGAAATATTGTCATTTCGGATAACGCCTGTAAGGTTAGGTTAGGTTACGTTCTGAAAAAAGTAAATTGAGGGAAGACTATGCAAAACGTGATATTACCTTTTTTTGTAGTTTTCCAGAAACATTGATTTTCTGTTGTAGTTTATTTGGAAGTTACTGTCTAAATCTAAAATATTTTAAAAATTCATGAAAAAAACTGAACCTATTCATGATATTTTGTTTATATTTAAATTTAAGTTTAGGTATATTTATACATAATTTTGTAAAATAAATCGCTCTAAAACGTACTATTTCCACCGCTTTTGTCTTGTTGAAATTCATTAGACTTAACAATATTATTATAGTTTGAATTTAAAAACTATTTGCTATGTTATCGATTTCAATTGACATCAATTTATATTTATTATTTTGTTTTAATGTTTTGTTAAGACGGGTTAACATTGATGTGATAATGTAATATTATTTATTAATGTTAATAACGAAATTATTATTAATTAAAAAAATATCTGCAATTAAGTTATAACTGAATAATGCTTTTCACCGATTACAGACTTACACAGATTTAAGTACATAAAATGTGTTGTTCTAAAACAGTTGTAGCCTGTAGGTAAATTAATAAGTTACTTCTTACTTAAATGAGTTACTTGTAACTTTTTTGGAATAATATTTTATCTAGAAACCAATAGTATACATAATAATATTTATAACTATGAATTATGATATGTGATAATATTATAATTATTTTGTTGTAATATTCCGTTAGATATAAAAATTAATTTTTTTATCATTACAATTATTTATTTGGTTGAAAATTAAATTGTAAGGAAAATGTTTCGTTTTAATAAATTATTTCATTAGGTAATAAAAAATAACTACTTATTGCAATTATTTATAATCAAATTTATACAGATGAATAACTAATTCCTATATAGTTTTAAGACTTTTTATGTAAGTTCTTCGGCCAATTCTTTATTCGATTATTTTACTTTGTATACTTATTAATTATTGAACTTAATGTATTAACTAATTGTGGGCTGTTAAGGCAATGAGTATAAGTTCAATAAATTTAAATGATAGCTGGTATATTTTATTACAATATGTACTTACACAATTTTGAGCAGGGATACTTAAGGTAGTAGGGTATCATTTATAAATTATAATGTAGTATAAATCTGCAATATAATTAAAATAATTAAACTAGCTAGGTACAAGATACATTAAAGCATAGAACGTTAAAGAAATTTAATTATTTATTTGCTCAAATTGTTAATATTTTTTTCAATTAAACATTAAAATAATGTAAAAACAAATTTTATTATATAGATGTTGCATATGTCGGTAACACTGATAAAAAGTAAAAATATTATATAACATTGCAGAAAAAAAAAGTTCTATATATATCATATTATTTAGTTGGAAGAATGAAAAGGTTCTATACAAAGAACTTTTTTCTTCTTATACACTTTTTTTTTAGTTTTTTGGTTTTTATAAAATTGGTGGATGTCCAATACTTAATACACTGACAACAATTGTGTTAATTTATTCATTAAAATTAAGGTTATATTCTTAATATAATCGGAAAAAAAATACTGGGTATTAAAGTTAAAAACCGCTCTGCTGAAGAATTGGATATTGTGACATAGAATCTCTTCATTCTCAGCCCGCGATGTATAATTACATTATCCTCTGATATTGTGAAAAATTTTAGATTTTTACATTATTTTACTTTGGAGGTTTGACATATTCTTTTTGGTAATATTTCTATCTTATTATGTAATGTATTTATTTTATAATGTCTTTTATTAACTTCAAATTCTTCAAGAACTCTAGTATATAATTTGGAAACTCGAATGCTTAAATTTTTGTCTTTCATATAAGAATACATTTTTTGTTCAGTAGATTAAAAATTAATTTTAGTCTTAACTACTGTTTTGACTGCAGTTTTAATGTCGTATATTTTAAAATCTTTACTACATTTATTAACAGTGCAAAATTTCTTATAAATGCTAAAATATTGATTTGGAGATATTATGTTTTCCTTTTTTCTTGAGACCTTTTAGTTTGAAGATTATTCTTCTTTTTTATTAAGCCATATTTCACCATTTTCATGGTTTTGAAGTTGAACATTTTAGTAGTTAATCTGATATGAATAAATATTAATATAAAAATCTTGGTAATTTTATTAAAACATTAAATAATATGCATTGTAGATTAAGATAGTAGGTAAAGTGTGTTATCATGTACACTTTTAGAGCAACATTTGCTATTAATGCATTCAACGCCAACCTTTAAACCGATTTTTATCAGTTGAACCAACCAGTAAATCAAATATAATAACAGAGTCCCAAATTATTTTATTTCCATAAATAATTAAATGCTAGTTTATATTAAACAATTTAAATTCAAATGTCAACTTCATTGTTTACACTTGAAAATAGTACGTTTTGCAAATACTTTATTTAGTATAATTGTTTTTAATATGGTTAATATAACATTCTGCTTCAATCTAAAAATAGTATGGTCTGCACAAAATTTTGAAAATACTATGTTTTGCTTCAATTATTATTCGGATAACACTAAGTAGTATGTAAAATAGTAATTTTTGATGCAATTTGGAAATAGTTCTTTTTGAAATGATTTTGCCGATAGACATAGTGCATTTTGAAGAAATTACAAATGTTTAAGATCGATTTACCATGGAAAATAGTACGTATTGGCAAAATCTGACCTCGCTAATTGATTTCTCGCTGTTTTTAATATCAGAATTGTATAACTCAATTTTTATAATTTTGATAATAGCAAGTTTTGCATTGTCATCTCTCAATTATATTATACTGCTCATTATTTTCACTTTTTTTTTTTTACATAACCTCAAAAATTTCACCATATAGTATGTAATTTATAATAATTGGGTTAAAATTTATAAGATACTGATTTAACAAATTCTTAACAATTAATTTTTCCTAATATTTTTTTCATCATTTTTTCCTTTACGAAATTTTCCTTAGATATTATATATTTTCTTCTTCTTCTTCCCTCTGGACTTCTCATTTTATATAAACGTCGATTTGAATGTTTTTCAAAACGTGTATAAATTGAAATATAAAGTGCGTGATCCATATTATATTCGTTCATTATATGATTCAATAAATAATTACACACGGACCCAATACGAACACATTATTTTAAATACCCGGACACAATTTGGACAAAATATTATATTCACATGGACCCAATTCGTACAGAATTCGAGTAGTCAAAGTTATTTATTCGCTTCGAAAAACGGCATGCTTTTTATTTACTTAAAAACGTATCTTATATTAATTATAAGATTAAACTTTTCCAAAACGGTAGAAAAGAATTTTATTTTTTTTAATGTGCATTTTCTATTTATATATTTAATCAAAAAAGTTTATTAGTATATTATTGTTATAAAATAATAACCTTAGAATTACTTGTTACAATTAACGTAATGATTTTAAACATATTTTGTGATTGATGACTATCAAATATTATTTCCGTGATATTCTCCAATCAATTATTTCCGATTGGTTGATATAGTAGCAACAAGTAATTGTAAATAACTACAAATTCATCATTTTATTTATCAATAAATAAAATGTGTATTCAATGACCGGTGATACATTTTCTTTTTTTTTTTTTGTATAAAACGTATAATTTTCAGTTCGTGGGAAACGAGAATAATTCATTTAAAAATAATATAAACAAAATATATGCATTTTAAAGGCGGGTGAACGTTGCGATCGATAATATATTGACATTTATTATCAAAATGAAATTTGTCAGTCGAGTTTAACGGCGTTATATCAGAACATAGGTACAGATGTATACAACAAAGTTAAGAATAATAATTTTTAAACAATGAATACGTTAAAAGTAATTTATTTTAAATATTGTATTGAAATAAAAGCAAAATCGAATAATGCTCCCTATAATAATTTAAATATTTTTATTTTTTTTTTTTTTTTTTTTATTAGGTTGTTTATTAAATTATTGATATTTTTTATATTGGACAATGCATTGGTATAAAAAACGAATTGTATTTTATGTAGTTTTTTAATGTCAATTTATGTATACCTACCTATTATTTTATGCTAAGATTAAAAGTATAAAGCACTTAACAGTTTAAAATCTAAATCACGCATTTTTTTTTTTTATATAATCAATCATTGTCATCTGTAGACAATATAATAATAATGTGTTATACCTAACAAAGATCTGAGATTAAAATTGGACACGATAGTATTCATTTATTATTTTTTAATATTATTCAAATCTATTATTGTTCCATTTGAATGGACGATACAGATTATAAACGAATTAAATTAATCCACGTATTGTTTTTATTAGTTTTACTTTCAACGTGTTGTCGTTTTAATATTATGGACAATGCAAAGCTCAACTTTATAATTTAAATGAACTTTAGATTACGCATAATCCCATTTAAATATTCATTGTTGATGATATTTTATCGATTAGTGGGCGTTAGCCGTTAAGTTTGTTTAATATTCATCGCTAGTTTTGCGAATTTAAAATCTTTTATCAGTATTTATATAATATACGTTATAACTTATTTTAATGTTGATATAAATTTAATTGAGTTTTGTATGGCATACTGTATATGAATACATTATTAACTAGTATTTATTAATATAATATAAAATCGATAAGGAGACGACAATTTTGTTTGATGTTCATCATTATGGTTCCTCAAAATTTAAAATTGTTCACGGTATTTAAATACCATAATTGAATACGACGCTTGATGTTTAATATCGTTATGCCTTTACATACTTTTAATTGGGTCTTTTACTTGACTTTATTGTATTATTATACCTTTGAACATATTTATAAAATCGATTTATAATAATTGTCAAAAATATTACCGTTTTTGAACAGTAAATAAGTTTTCACGGGTTCCCATCATTGAAAACGACTAGAATTCATTTCATTCAAAATCTTATTCTAAGCTTAAGCCGATTTCTTCGAAAACTACATGGGTTACGATGAATTGTGGAACAGCGTAAACTTACATATTATTATTATTTAATAATAATATCCCATAGGTCTTATGAGTTATTCTCCATGTTTTTAACCATTCTCTATAATACCCGTAAGAAAACTCGTAAAAGTAAATATAAAAAAAACTTATATTTAGTATGTGTTTGATTTCAATCTATGTATAATATATATGCACGTTTTGTATTATATTTGTTGATGTTTTTTTAGTATTTATGCAAAAAATCGTTTGTCACACACAAAAAACCACATAATCGTAATCCAACAGCCCCCCCCCCCCAACTTAAAATATTCTATTATGAATTAAATTTTATATGGAAAATAAAAATAAATTTTAATGGCGCTGTGTGAATCGACCAACACAAAGCGGCGTATACCTTCTCGCATTACACTAAACAAAATAATTGCCACATTGTATGTTTTTACGATTTGCTATATTTTATGATAAAGAATAATAGAAAATAATGTATTCTAAAAGAAGAATTCGAAGTGCCACGTTATATTATCGTGGCAAGTTTAATAACTATTGTTGTAACACTAATTATATAACAACAATGTACATTACTACACCATCACATATAATATACGTATTGACACGAATCTCTAAATTAATAATGTGCACAACCTGGTATGTTTTAATGATAACAGATAATAATACAAAGTCAATATAGATCATAGAAGACAATCTGATTGAATAAACATAAAATAATTGTAAGTCAATGTTCTAAAAATCAATAACAAAAATCATATACCTAATGCATATTATTGCAAAAAATACACATAACATATTTTGCATTAATATAATTTTAAAGTTCTAAAATTAATTATTAATACACATATTATACAGTTATTTTATACACTCGGATATTTGTGTTTTATTCTGACTAAACTACTGTATTATTTGCAAATTTTATTTTAAAATTATTATTTAGCCATTTGTACTAAGTATAAAGTAAAATAAAAATAATAAATACACTCATACATCTATATTATAATAACATTTTTTTTAAATGTTTTTTTTTTTTATGCAGTAGTAATTATATCACGTCATTCAAATTTAATTTTATATACCCAACACACCTACTCTACGGGCTACTCATCTACTAGAGCTGTATAAAGATTATCCGTTTTTTTTTTTTATTTTATTAACTATATACTCTGAAAGCATGGAAAAAACGTAGGAAGTATTAGGGCTAAGTACACGTTATCCGATTACCACAAACACATTTAAATAATGAGGTATTATACATAAATTAGGTCAAGTTAAGTCGATCCTCATCTGGTAAACAATTCAGAAGTTTTTTTTTCAAAATCAGTGTATATTGTTTTCTAGCCCAAATTTTAGTTGGACAGTTACTGATTCAAATAAACTTAACATGAATATAATTGTATATTATTTCAATTTTTTTGAAGAGACAAAATTATATAAATATATATGCATATATCAAGATAATCTTAGAAAGATTAAATATAATAATATTGTAAAATGTAATAAATTATTTTTTTAACTAAATTCCTAGTGATTTGTATAATTCCTTATTCTGTTTTATTATCTACTAAAAATGGATTTCAATTGAAAACCCAGTATACAAAATAAATATTTTTTCTATAAATTGCATTATAGAAGAACAAATTTTCTTATTAGTTGATTTTATTAATAATTTTTGTAAAAATAATGAAATCTTTTATTATATTATAAGCATAATACATATATAAACTGTATATCACCATCAATTTATGCAAATTTTTTAGATTTGTATTCTTAAGTTTAAACTTTTAATGATCAAATGATTTTCTAAATTTCAATAATGCACTTTTATAAAGACAATGCACTTATATGTATATGTACATGTATATTTTCCATAATGGTCGTTTAATAATTAATGATTAACAACAATAAATGTAATAACACATGTTTGTGTATATACCTACATTAGTTTAAATAGAAAATAAACTCGTTATATTTATTTTAAAAATCAATAATTACTATTCAGAACATTCCATTATTTAGTTTTACTTAAAAAAATGAATGTTTGATAACGAACAATATAAGCACAGATACTGCAATACAAATTGTTACATTTTTTTACTCGCATGAAAGTGCACAATAAAAACAATATTATTCAAAAACCTACGTTTGTAGAATGGTTAGATTCTTAAAAAGACAAGGATGAATTGAATGTGCTGTGAGCCGGTGATATATTATTATACTATGTAAATATTGTGGTTATGCCGTGTTTTGCTTCTTTTTGTGCATGTGTGAGTTCGTACATATATTAAGGTATAAAATACATAGTAAATCAAATTACGAATGTATATTTTTTTACGAATGTTTGGCTGATTAATTATTTTTAATAAAACATATTAAATTGATAATAATTAAAACGAATTCTATTAGTATGTATAATAGAATAAAAAACATAATATACGATTAAACCACATTATTTTTTTTTTTTTTAATATAGGTATAATAATATATAATAATCGATTCATTGATTTGAAAAAGTTCAATAATTTTCGCATATCTGAGCTTTAATAGGTACCAAAATAGGTGTTTTAGATAAAGGTACACACACATTATAAAAAAAATTACAATAATAGTAAAGTATATAATGTATTAGATTTAATTTAAAAACGTTTTAAAATTTTGAAGATTAACTTCTACGTTTGAACATTTTTTATTTAAATAATTAATGTAAAATCTAATTCAAATTAACAATATAGATACTTATGATGCCTAAGTGAATAAGAGATCACGACGGTAAAATCTTAGAAAAATAATGTAAGAAGCCACCCATTGACGACACTTTACCTCTATTATAATGCATGATTATTAATTATCATTGTAAGTGATCACAACACAGTTTCACATTTTAGGCTTAACATTAAAACTTCAAAATTATATCTGCATTGATACACGCATCTGTGATTTTGTACATTTTTAACTGTATACATATTATACGAATTTTAAGGGGACGGTGTTATGAATACAAGAGAACACATTAATAATTGTGACCAGTATACCATATATGTATATATAATATGTAACTAATTCCTTTAATCCTAGTAAGCCTCCAATTACTTTTGCTCGCGAGCGACTTAACTTCTTGTTCCACTATTGCACACATTTGACAACATTCTATTTTGGTAACTTAATATAAATTAAAATATATGTTTATACGTTTTGACGCATATAATATACAACTCCCGAAGACGTTTTCTGAACCTTTTATTCTTTTTCTTATTCACCGTACACAGATATAAAAAAAAAAAATGCACGATATTTCACACTAGATTGGCTATGATACGTATATCCAATATTCACACAGGATGTCGTAGATCTCCGATGGTAACACTTTAGTCTTGCGTATCCTAAACAAAGGACCCATATATTATGCTTAATGTAAGCGTATGACGAAAACGATTTCTCGCGTGATACAGAAACGAGTGAATATCATTTATTTTTTATTTTTTTTTTTTTTTTTAACAAGACTACGAGAGAAAAATACACGCGCTTATATTTTTCCTGTAGACATTTTTTATCACAAAATATTATATATTTTCAACGTATTTTTTTTTTTTTTTGTTTTATGAATAATTCAATATTTATTTTTTTTTATTTATGTCAATGTCATTAACTTAAATGTATTACTATGTATCGTAAAAACAGAAATAACAACTTGAAGATCTGCAATGTATTGATACAAATGATTTTCATTCATTGACGTGTTATAACGTAATAGCATAGTATAAAATATTGAACAATTCAGAGAACTTATACAGCATTTAAACATTAGATATTTATACACCTACTTAATAATCAAATACTAACGTGTTAAATATGATCTTATTAAATTCCTATAAATTCTATAAATGTGAACCATATTTTCGTTCTTTATGACATGCAAATTATATATAACTTGTAAAATAAAAAAAAAATAATAATTTAAAATAAATAATAATTAATTTTACGATTATTTTGAAGATTAAATGTAATATGATATTACATTTTTTTTTTGTCCAAAATACGACAAATAAGCGTTTTCCAAAATATAAAAAAAACGTTTTCCTTTCAATCACAGCCAACTTTCTATCCAACTTTCACCAATATGTTATAAAATCAAATAAACTTCTACTTTATGAGCAACCTTACGACTCTTTCCTTACGACTCCCTTCGTTCAAATTGATAACTCTCTGATTTATCTTACATTGAGCTTAAATCAATGTCTCATTTTATGGTCAATAAATATTTTTTAAATTAAATCGTTTCTTAACACGTTTTTAACACGTTTCTTTCTCCAACAATCTATCCCATTCATCATCTTCCTATACTACTGAGTGTAATTTAGCCTCGAGTCTTACCTTACCTTTTATTTATCTCAAATTTAGCCCCTAATAATTAGTTAATCACTTTCGAGTCTATATCCTGTTTACAATCTCTTGTATCAAATTCATTTAATTCTAAATTATCCTCTCTAGTGTTTCATATTAAATCATATATATATTCTCAATCAGTTCAATCATCTAATTCAACTCTTATGAATCCCGAGCCATATCAGCATACATAGTAATGAAATGCCTGATAGGCTCGCCAAGCTACCTCCAATACAATTTTACCTTCTCCTGCTCAATTACCTTGGACTAATTTTACCCCATTACTATACCATCATATTACCAGTCTCTGACCTATCTACTGGAATAACCTGCTGGCCAACATTGCATTTAAATATAAAATTATTGTCCTCCATTATCTCTAACGAAAAAACTTGGTTTTACAACATAGATTTATCAATTTATTGTTCATTTTAACCGACTCCGCGTGGGCCATTCACTTCTTCCAGACACGCACTCAAATTTGGCTTAAACGACTCTCCTCTCTGCACACTACACTTAACTGAAAGCGTCTGTGACCTCTCTCATTTACTAATAAACTGTCCATCATTATATTCTAAGCGTATGTCTCTGTTTAGCTATCTAAAGTCTCTAAACATTCCCTCTAATCTCCCTTCTATGCTCAATATTAAATCTGAAATAATCATTAAAAAAATAATTAATTTAATATTGGAAGCTGATTTTGTAATTTAATGTTGTTAATATTATTTTCGTATATTTTTTTTTTATATATTTTTTACTGTCTTAATATCATTATACATTGTTTTTTCCTTCTATGTTTGTCATAAGTCTATTATAAGTATAATTGTATAATGGTATAATTATATAATTGTCAAGCTGTCATAGTTACCGACTAAAAGCTAAAAAAAAGGGTTTGTGTTTAATTAATATTTTTTTATTTAAACAATGTTTCTATAGTATATATTCCACAAATACCTACTACTAATATCTTAAATTTAACATTATATCGTTTAGTTTTCATCATATTTGTATATACTATTATATCGTTCTAAAATAAATATTAGATTATAATGAATTATTAATAGTTATATAAAATAATAAATTATATTTTTTTGAGCACAGATGTGAAATTTCACGAGAAATGGTTTCATTAATAATATATTAACAATACCTATATTATGTTTCTATTATTAAATATTTAGTTTATAATACGTACAATGTATATAGTTAATGAAATGTTTTGTAATTATAATTAATTTTATAAAAATATTTGTGTTTCAGGTAAAGCATACATGACAATTTGTGACAATTTCAAACAGCTATGGTACAAATACCCTGGTAAATAGGTATAATTTATTAGTAATTATAAAACTTGAAATTTGACTAGAATCTTATTTGATAAGATATTATTATAAAAAAAAATATAAATAATTTAAAGTTAATACCCGGCCGAGTACGTGACTATCATTCTTAATATATTACATTAACAAGTGTAAGTGTATTGCATTATCAGTACCAAAAGTATGAGTTATTATGCTTTGCCCTGGTTGGTTACAACACTATTTATATTATAATATTAACATTAAACTAATATTTTCTAATGAACTATGAGAAAATCAATTATTGGAAATACATAATTTCCAAAACATTTGCTCTGGAGTTTACCTATACGTGTGACAAGAAGGCACCGCGCACGTCGCCAAATTATTGCGAAATTGTGCATCCGACTATGTGAGATAAAAAGTAGACATTAGTATTTGAATAAGAATACCGGTGCGAGGAATAATGAAGCGCTTTTTAATATTTGTGTTGCGAACTTAAAAACTCTTAAAAAAAACTCAGAATTAAAAACTAAATAAAAATATTGTTGTTATTATTAGTATTGCTTTTTTAAAAACCCTAATATCTGCGGGTAATATCATGTGCAAGGTACCTACATATTCGTAATCTAATAATATATCGTTAATACGTGTACTGCAGTGTGCGCGAAAATTGTTGTTGTATCATTTTCAAATAAGAAAAAAAAATCGGTGTGATAAGAAAATATTTGATAACAGCGAATAGAGTAGATACAGGCAGTGATATGCAAAACGATATTTTCTATGAGAACAACTTCCATATTATATTAAACTCTAGCTAAATCCACTATGCATATGACTGCTAATTTTTGATTTCTTCTATATCGTATAAAATGTAGAGGACGCGCAAACTCGTCACATATACGACTGAACTTTGATAAAAGTGTATTAATGATAAAAAAAAATATGCCAAACTACTGCCGAATCCGACTAATATGATAATTTACGAATTTAAAATATGAAAGTGAGCAGAAAAAAAATTGCGCAAAGCACAATATATTGGTATGACGATTTTATAAATAGTTACATAAAACAATACGATCATCGTAATCGTTCGACAGACAAACCGTCATTATTATTGAGAGAGCTCACGCTGTAAAATTACAAAAACTATTTGTAAAAAAACTGATTGCTTCGCTTCAGAAAACGTTACAATTTCATAATAAATAATTTCACAATTATACACTATTATAGTGCAGATTGAGTATGCATTGCAGTTCTACTTGTATATCGCATTTCATTTAACGTTCTATTTCATGCGTATTTTGTATAATTCGTTTTTACAATAATACATCGGGTGGTTGCAATTCACTACATAATTATTGTATGTTATAGTTTATAAAATTTGAGAAATTATTTTTTTAGTCAATATATTTAACACATAAACTATAAAAATACTCTGAGTAGGTTAAACTATTTTCCGACCGTTTCAAACAGAACCACCTAGAAGGCTTTTAGGGGGAGGCGTTTCGTGAGTGATTTAAGCCTCTCCGAACGCTACCCCCTTCCCACCGCCGTTCAAGATTACCGCCAAACGACGCATGCGTGAGTATATAACAATAATTATATAGTCGTCGGATGACGGTGACGTGTTAATTGAGTGAGTACTTATCCTGGCGGCCCTTTACACCACAATCCGATTCAAAATTCAAATGCGATACAATAATATTTTTGTTAAATATTATGCCAGGCCTGCGGGTTAGGTAACCTACCATCGTCGGCTACCGCAGTCACACCTATAACGATATTCTCGGTGGGATTTCGTGTTCTCAGGACCGATCAGATAGTCTATAGTATTATGCATATTATAGTGGACGGCGCGAAATTTGCCGAATTCAAATTCAAATATCGCACGGACTCGGGCGCGAGAAAAACAAGCTCTTGCCGGGCAGGAGTGCCCGTCGGAGACGAAACCACTACGAGACGAGCATAATAATACTGCGGTGTATAATTTAATGATATATTATATATATATTATATCATTGTCGTACGCGCGTTTTGCCTAAAATCCATCCGTCAGCGGTTTTACGGTCGTCTGCTCGACACCGTGCCGCGGACAGAAGACGGAGGATCGGCGGCGCCCGTCTCGATCGGACGAATCTTGCATGTCAATTGCCGGTGGATGCCAACCCTCCCTCCCACACTTCCCCCAGGAATAACCCTTACGCCGACGGATCCGGTAAACTAATGCAGTGGTCTTTACCAATATTGTTACGAGGTGATCGCCCGTGGGTGTCCGCTACCAAAATCGGCGACAGCGTCGTCCGAAGTTTTGTTTTTTTTTTTGGGAATTCACGAATAAACGGAGGAATAGAACTCCGTTGTAATGGTAATATCGAGAATAACAAATCGGAAAGTAGAGAAATAATGACGATGATAGTAATTATTTTTCAAAGTACGAAGAATATACGAATTCAATAAATCACAATAAAAAAAGACCCCCGCCGATTATTTTACCGCCAACTATTATTATTTGTCGATTTTGCATGTTTAATTCGATTGGCCTATTAACGTCTTTTGCCGCAATAAAAAGACTTACATTTTACCTTGTTTTTTTTATTATTATTTATTTTTACTTCAAAAGGTCACGCTTTGTCAACGCTCTTCTTTTTACTTAGGTCGAACCGACAACGCTGCGAACGTCTTGAATCTTAATTTTTTGAGATTAAACTGGTCCAATCATTTTGAGTTAATTTAAAGTAAAAAGATTCTGAAAGGTGACGGTCTATATTAATAAGAATATTTTAAATTATATAAAATATTTATATCAGTAATTTATTTTTTTATTAGTAGTACTACTGCACTATAAGTACGTACCTACAATACTCGTATATATTAAGCTAATTTTTGTCAAAAACACCAAAAATAATAAACCGTACAGCCTTCATTCTGCAAATTATTAAATGTTGAATATGTTTTGTTGAAAAACGGCCAAAATACGTCTAGAACGTATTTTGTATAATGATCGCTATATGAGTATGAATAAATTTAATAATATCAAGATTGGATTGTGTTTATTTTATGAACAATGGTATGCGCTTAACAATAAGCACTATAATACAATATGTATAATGCATCTGTAGAATATTAAAATTAGTAAACGAGGAATGAGTTAATTGGCCTTTGGAAGCACAATATTCTAATTAACATTAGCGATCTGAATTTAATGACAAATTATATAAGACGAGTACTGCCAGAAAGATTAATATTTACTTGAGATTTTTAAAAACGGTGTGCTTCCTAACCTACCCAGTCTAACCATTGTCATGCAACCATAAAAAATGTTAATATTTTGTACAGTCGAAAACTTTAAGTAACATAACGTTAATTATAGAGTGTTTAATAAATATATTATTCTGTAGGTACTGGACAAGTTCACCTTTATTTTTTAGATATAATATGAGTAAATTTCTCTATCGGAAATGCATTTTTAGTACACATAATTATGTGTTATTAATATTGTTTTGATGGAGTCTTAAATAATTAGCAGTATATCATACTGATATAAGTGGAATTTGTGCGACGCTAAATTTATTGTGAAGTATGGTATTCAATTATTGAAGCATTAAATATTATTGACCAAAATGTATCAAAGATAAGTCGTGGAAATTCGGATAGTAACAAAACAAAATAATTAATAATATACAACTTTGTAAATACGCAAATAAAGTGTGAAAAATACTTGAACATTTAGTTTTTTAATTGTTCAACAATTTCTTATCAGATTGAATACTTTTCCAACTAAAATATCTAAAGAATTTAATTATTAGTGTTTTTTCTGTACCATTAAACAAATTTATGGTTTTAATAAACAATTATTATACTTTTATATTTTATAAATTATTTATTAAGAACAAAAAAAAAATTATAACATTACTTACTATACAATGTGCGTATTGCAAATCAAAGTGAAAATAATTTTCAATAAAAAAATTGTTCAAATACTGTTATTAGTTAGTAGCATAATTTAGCAATAGTAATATTGTTATCAATAAATAGTCAAGATTCATCTGACAGTCATATCTAAATTTTTTATCATACATATTATAGTATAGTAATATGATTGCTTTTATTGCTATAATGCATAATTTTATACTATCAACTGTCAAAAATAAATTAATAGATCATTTAATAACCTTTTGTTGCTTTTTTCACATACTATTAATATTATCATACTAATATACTAATTGAAAGTCACTCACATTGTGATATACATACAATTATCAGTTTAAAGTTTGAGCGTCTGCTTGAGTATTAAATTATTAAATGAAATCAAATTAGTAAATTTAGTACGGTGGGTACGATACGTCCAACTTTCATCAACATATCATTATTTATATTGTTGTATGTTTGTTTTTAAACTAAAAACTTAGATTTGCAATTTTAGAGTTGATTCGCGTCATATTAAATCATTGTTAGTTATGTACATTCGTTATGAATACGATAACAGTATATTTCTATCGTTATATTTTCGTCAATTTTCAGGTATATACGCGTAGTATTTCGCATAGTATTGTATTATAATAAATTATTCTTAAGTATATCAAGTATGAACAAAATTCGATAAATTATTCAATAAAATAAACCCATGTTTTGGCATAAACCCAGACATTTTATTTTAAGAAATTTACTTTTGGTACTTTCAATTCCGAACCTAAAATATATTCATGTCTATAAAATAACACTCGAACTATATTTGTGTCACGAGTATATATTTATTCACTTTGCAATTTTACAGTGGTTTATTATAATAAAAAAACAGTATTTCCTTTCTATTAAAAATATAAGTCAGTTTATTTTTAAATTTCCCATCAAAAACAATGTGCAGAATATAGTTATCAAATTTGACATGATATTTATCTACATAATGGTCCATAACATGATCGTTATTTCTTCTTTTTCCCGCATATTACCCAGTATCTATTTACTATTCGATCTCTAGCTATATAGGTACATTTTTGTCAAAATCACATTGCCAACGACCTTTACAGCTTTAGTTTAGTCGTCGTCAAACATAATATTATAATTCATAATCATTTTGACGTTTTATATACTCATCAATAGTATTTATTATAACAAGTAAAATAATGTTATTGATTAAAGCTGGTAATCAAAACTAGTCAATATTATTTGACAATCTTGTAATTTAAAAAGAAAAAGGTCAGCAAGTGGGCACCGCTCTGCTGTGCAGTAGATGTTGAGTAAGTCACTTTCATGGAAGTGTTAAATTTGTATTCAGTGATAGAAATAATTGTATACGAAAAACTATTCTGAGCAAAAACGATCTATCAGCCTACATAATTAAATTTATTTTAAGATATTATTGCAATTAAAACAATTAATTTTACCATTTATAATATAGAAGGTTCATTTATTTTTTGCAGAAAATATAGTATTTAAATGTTTAATTGAGTTTATAAAATATAATATTATACTTTAAAATTTTCAAGCATCCACGAAATTTTTTTTTTTTATATTACAACAATATAATTAATATCATTATTCTTCCTTCAAATATCTAACTTCATCCAAATTTGAACTTAAAATGTCTATAAAAATAAACTATGTAAATATATTTTTATGAATTTTTGGTTACACTATTAAATACCTGCGAAAGGTCGTTTTAAATTTTAAATTCTTAGCTACAAAAACTGATAATTTTATACATTTTTAACTACTAAATATAATTTACAAACATTCGATATTTTGACAAATTTGATTAAAAATTGAACTTTAAATGTTTATGAAAAAAAAATGTGCATTTGTAACTTGAATATTTTTAAAACTGCATCTAGGAAAATTTACGAAAAATCTTGTTTTTAATTTTTAATCCTTACCTATAAATATTAAACATTTTATAAATTTTTAGCTACAAAACAATTTGAAAATGTTCGATCATAAATTTTGGTCAAAATTTTAAGTTTAAATGCTTATAAAAAAAATTGCAACAATGTATTTTTAATAATTTTGATCTGCTTATAAAACAATTCATGGGGAATAGCCTAACATAACCTAACCTAACCCGGCGAGAGATCATACACTGGACAAAAACGGGAGAGAATCGGCAGACCACAAAACAGGCACCACAGTGGCCTTGATACTCTCCGTGATTTTCGTCCTGACGTCTCCCATCAACGTCCAGTCTCTGTCCGGTGGCCACGCTAAGGATTCGCACACCACCGTACCCTGAAACGTTTCATTTCCGCCGGCCCGGCACAGCTGATGACGTCCCACTCGTTCCTACCTATTATACGTCCTCCACTCACCCGCCGCGCCTTGCGGTCTCCATCGCCACCGTAACTATAGTCGCCTCCGTGCGGCACAGCTGCAGCAGAAGTCGAGGCGCCGGTACCTCTGCCGTAGCCTTCTCCTCCTCCGCCACCGCCGCCGTCATCCGTCGCTCTGCTTGCAACCCAGACGGCCGGGCGACCGCTGTGGCACCATAGGGTCTCGCGTCTCCTCGAGCGACCTCGAGGTCGAGACACCCGCTAAGCCTGTCGCGCCACCGCCGATGGTCGGAAAACCTGTACCGGCGACTTGCCGTCAAACATCACAAAAGTGCACGCATCGCGTACCGCTTTAACCTCCCACCTTTGTCGTCGCCCGTCTCGTAACGCCTTCGGGACGGGGGGAACGCGTGGAGAACTGCGGACGCTCATTCCCTCCGATAGCAACAGCACAATGGTGCTCGTTCGGCTGTTAAAGCGTTACTCCACACCGATGCCATAAATCCTGTGGCTCTTGACGTTCGATGTGAAGTGGCTGAGGGCACTTGTGCGGTCACTTCCGGTCGAGCCAACCGACCAGTTCTCCAAACGTGTCCCTCACTTCGAGTCCCTTGACCGGCATTATAAGGACCTCTTGCGCCAAGTCGTTTTGAATGACGACGTTATCGCCATTTTCTTGGTCGGCGTGTGGTGCCGACACGTCTCCGTCGTCTACTACCACTTCGCTGTTGGATGTATCGATTGATAAGGGTCGTGGGAGTCGGATATGGCGGCGCGTTGCCACTCACGAACTTTGGAGCATTTAAATCGTCTAACGTATAAACCAAATATAATAAAATCCACAACTCATCTACGGATGAATCTTTATAATTGTGGTCGTCAAGTCCGTTTAGTTTTGATTCCATCAGCTCGTATAATGTGATAGAGATATTGTTCTCTACGACTTCTGAAACGGTGTTGTTTGTTTCTTTGTCTGACTCAACGATCGATAAAGCCATCTCGTATTAGCGTAGAATATTAATTAAATTTAATAAAATAAAATAGTGATTGTTCGGCCTTTGGTGTCTGAATTAAAAGTGAATTGTTTTTAGATTTTGTCCTAAACCATTTCCAATAAATTAAAATATCACCTAGATGACGTATTTTTTACTAACCAACGATTACGCGGCGACGTTCTTTGTACATTAATGTTATATTTGGCGTACGTCAGCTAGACTTCTGGCCCGTTTATTTTTCCGAAGACCGTTTTTAATATTATTATTATTATTGTTGATATACCCTCACAAAGATATAACGCTATTATATTAAAATATTTCAAAGTTTTTTACTTTTATAATAGGTGATGTATTTTATACGCTAAGCGGAGCGATAAATGTTTTGTGATTCTACAATGATGTGTACACATTTTACAGTAGATAAATGCTCCGATCTTCAACATCGAGGATAATTTCTGACTGAAAGTTATATCTAGTCGGTATGTTTTCTTGTGAATTTTCAAATCTTAGATTTAAATAGAACATTAATTTCCTAATCAAATAACTTTTTTTTTTAATTTTCACTGACAACAAGTTATAAAGAACCATGTATTAAATTTTCAAGTTTTTTGACTGATTGAAAAAAAATTGACAATAATAAAAAAAAAAAAAACCCAAATATTTATTATGCTTATAAATAGCTAAAAAAATTCAAAATATTGAAAACTGTATGGTGTATAGAAAATGCTTATTTAAACATTCGGTGAAAATTACACATATCTGCGGCTATTATTTATTTTGTTACACTAAAAATAAAAATTGATTTTGTCAAAAATTTGCTTTGGAAAAAAATTCCTGTTTTTTTTTAATTTTTTTTTTTTATTTTTCTCAACGCTTTTAAACTATTGGAAATTTTTTACTTTTGACCTCCCAAAGTATCAACTAGATCGGCTTACCTACCGGAAAAGATGCTGATGAAGAAAATCGGAGCACTTTTACTACACTAAAACGTGATGACAGACACAAAAAAAACACACAGCATAGTAAATCAATTCATTCCTTGCATCGCTCAGATTCTAAAAATGTATAAACACTGTATATATATTATTTGTATTTATTATTAAAAAATTAATATTAATTAATTGAATATAAAATTAAATTAGTTCGAATTAGAAACTAATGTAAATATAATTTTATTTCTTAAATATTCTCTTAAAATATTCCATTATTGCCACTAACAAAATATTAATGTAACAAACTAAAATACGAGTATATCGTAATAATATTATGAAAACAATAATAATGTTATCATACTATGTTTTATTTTTAATTAATTTTCATATAATATAACTGTAATTTTTTTTATTTTACTTTTTTGCTATAAATTGTTTATAATATTGTAAAATATTTATGAACTATGGCTTATACTACTTATTACTTAATACTTATAATACTTTATAATATTTAAATATGTATAATCTTTATTTCAAAGTTGCTCTGTGGGCCTTTTATTGCATTATTATATTTAATGGTTACACAAGAAATTTCAGATTTTCAACTAATTCCAATGTTTAGATAAACTAAGACATCATTCACGTCATGTATTTAACTGACAAAATAATTAACGTTCGTTCAGAAATTTATTTTCTAATATAGAAAATTCCGTATAAATCTTGATATGTATGACAGTCTTATGAACTCAATAATTTTAATATAGTAAGTATATAGTGTCCACTATCCTTAATTCAAAAACCACCCACCTTACCTTTAAAAAAACAAACTTGAGCATTTGTTATTGAAAAGTTTTCTAATAGCAAACGACCAGCCGAACGGGTCAGACGATTACAAAAGTTTTTTCCCTGGATTTCCAACCGGAAGCAAGTGAGAACATATAGCCAATGTCTTAACATAAATGCTTCAGGCCAATTCATAGATTTCAAGCATATTATAATATGCTTAGATTTAATAGTTCAGCGAAATTCAAATCAAAATAAAAGTTATAAATAAAAGAAATAAAAGTTTTCAAAATATGAGCTTACCATGGTTAGGTTTTATGTTACAGATCACTTAAGTATTTTTTTTTTTATATATATAAAAAGAAATATAAGATATTTCATAAAAATTCTTGGTATGCTCAAAACTCAAAATAAATATAGTGGAACTTCAATAAGTCAAAATTCAAGGGAAATCAAATTTTTTTCACTTATTGCGGTATTTAACTTACTAAGGTCAATAATTTACTGAAATTTTGGCACGGAAACAGAATTTATTTCAATTTATCAAGGTTTTCAACTTATTTAGGTTCAACTTATCGAGGTTCCATTGTATAGACATTTAAAATCACTATTTTATTAAGATCAAAATATTCATCAAGCAAATTATGGACTCAACATTCCAATGATATAAATATTTTACATGTATTATCTACACGGATTTTATCATTTTTATTTTACATCATAGTTACCTATATACATTTGGGAAAGATCTTATTACAATTTAACGAATTCCTAAAATAAACCCAGGAGTACTTCAAAGTATTTTAAATAGGTTACACTCCTATATATATATATTTAAATTAAGTATTGAAAAATTAAAATACATTTGAAAATTAATACAAGTACTATTGAATTTAATTCAAGATTAGTAATAATATTTATATGGTGTAACCATTTCGAAACCCGTGTTGGCCGTTGTATTGCATATAAATACAGTGGCGAAACCAGGAGTAACCTCTCCTCTCCTTGGATTTTAATATTACTCATAAGCATTATATACGAGATTTTCATCCTTTAGTTGAATTCTCTGTTTTTAAACATGTATGAACCCTTCCTTGAAAAAATTCTGATTGCGCTGCTGTATAAATATATAATTATAGTTATTTATATATATATAATATTCAAAGAAAACTAATTTAAAATAAAACAAATATGAATATATTTTAAATAAACATTACTGTCTATACCTATTACAGTGAAACTTCAATATAATGAAGTCGAATAAGCAACAAAAAAAAAAATCGTAATATGGAGGAATTTGTTAAATAGAATTACGTATTTTTTTCATTTTTTTTTTTAACACCTTGACCGCTATGGGTTTTTTGTCATGTTACTCATAACCGCCATGAGATATGGGTGTAAACTAGTGAGTTCTCATACACGACCTCATGGCGGTTAGCATGTTAATTTAATTATGTTAAATGTGTTATGTAAAAAACAACATCTAATATCATATTATAGTTTAATTTAGTTTTTCATCTTATATTTAATTTGGCAATATCTTTTTTTTAACACCTTTATCGACTTCGTTTAAAATTTCAAATTTATCGGTGATAGATAAACATTTACGTTTCGACATTTTTTTTTTTTTGTATAGATGAAGAGAAAACAGGAGAAAATTCGTATGTATACCTGTTTGCAGCAATATTAGAACTGAAGTACTGCCGTAAAATTAATCAGTTTGCCTAATTTTGGTGTCTTAACTTTATGGGATATACGATTTTAGAACAATGTTTAAAATTTGATAGTGACAAAATTTACAGAAACAGGTTTTTCTCGAATAATTATTTCGTTATATAGAAACATCAGATTTGTTATTTGGAGATAAATTTACGTATAATTAACAATGAAGGTCATAGTTCTTAAAAATATTTTATTAAACAGAAAATTTCGTAAAATGGAAGTTCGTTATATGGAAGTTTTACTGTATTTAAAAATATTTTGAAATTTAAATACAGTATTCAAACACTATATCAAAATAAAGATACAGGGCAGTCAATCAAGATATACTGTCAAATGGACAATGATTAGAATTATATATTTTAATGATTTTTAAATAAAGATTCATTATCAGTCATTTTTAAGATTTCCCAAATCATGATAATATGTCAACTACTATTATATCTACTTTAAACGTCTAACATATTAAACCTTTTAGTTAATTTAAACGGTGTTTATTATAGACTTAAAAACTCGATTGATTTTGAAAACGCATTAGTTTTTTTGTTGTGTTAGGAGAAAAAACGTTTAGAGAAAACGACAGTCTGACAGCTGACTTATTGATTTCGGTAATTCTGTTCAGTATTTCATGTACCTTCCATAGCATTTTTGTCTACGTAGAAAGGTCATACAATATATTGTCTGTGAAGTAGTGATCAGTCGTAAAAATGGTATGATAATGAGGTTTGAGACCAAACTATATGTTTAACTTGACGCAGTGCTGTTTCAGCATCTTGGCGTTCACATATTGCGATTTTAGTAATCAGTTTTTTTCAAATGTTATTGGTGATGTGAAAATTGTTTACAGAGAAAAGGTTAAGATATATGTATAATATTGTCTTGGTTATTGAATAACAATTGCATACCAATTGTTTTTTTCTCCACGTACTATTAAAATCGACCAATTGACTGACGGCACATTGATGTAATATGAATAATTAGTATTTAATTTCTAAAAATATTTTGGTTCTGAATAATTTAAAATTATAATACACTCAAAATTAAATTTAATATTTAAATATCTGATAAGAATCCTATCTATTTATGTGTTTAATACATAATGAAAAAACAAAAAAAAAAATTACAAATAAAAATAAATACATTTATGCAGGTACTTAAATACATCTTACACTTCATTCGTTTGAATTCAAAAATAAGTTATAAAGGTAAAATGTTCGTAAGTTTAATAATCAAAAAATGCGTGTCTAGTGCAATAATATCAAATGATCGCCAACCAAAATATTAGAAAATAATACAGATTGAAAAAATTGATTTTTACAAACAATTTATAGTATCTATAGCAAACAACAGTGTGTAATACCATTATTTTTTTTTTTTTTTTTTGTAATTAAACACTAGATAACCAATACTATCATAATACATAATGTGATACTAGAATAACCATGAATTAAATTCTCCAATATTTCCGATATATTCGTGTGCGGCGTTAAAGTGTAATTTAATTGAGTTGGTCGATTTTTGCAAACGCAGTTTCAACGGAATTCAGTTTTATCCCGCGCCTTTCAGACCTCAACATCATGATATTATCGAGCCACAGTATAACGCAAGAAAACGGAGTTCTATTACATTCCCTATCGAACACAATCTCCAAACTTTCAAACACCTCACCATGCCGTAGTTGCAGTTATTTAATGTTCCCGTGAAAAGAATTTTAACGCCAAATCGAATTTCACGTATCATGGTACCCCAGCTGTATATAATATAATATATTATTATATATATTCGCGTACACACACACACACACACACACACACACACATACACCGCTTTTAAGGTATTCTAAAGCAAGGATAGGGCATCTCACGTTGTTGTGGAGTAAAGTAATTTAATTTCAAAAAACGTTCTGCAAGAAAGGGTTAAGTGTATATATACATAATAATAATAATATATACATACGTCCTGCTCTCCTATTATATGTGTACACATGGTATATAATATAACGACGCGATTACACAGCCGTCCAGGCCCTTCTTAAATATTATCACAACCGTGTTCACACTAATCGGAAATTAACTTTTCCTCCCATATTTTTACTTTCGCGCTCGCGTCCTTCTTTCCTTCCTTCCTTCCTGCACGTGGTTCTTCGACGTTCGTCTGCGTACAACAATACGCGCATAATGATACAATACACGTCAGCATATTATTGTATATCATTAATGTTATATTATTAAGACACACCGTGTACGAATTATAATTAAATTTGTCGTGCAAACAGGTTGGTTGTCAGGATACGAGACAGTGAGAGGACTGTTTTAATATCCGATACCACTATAGCTATATTATATACAGTCGTTTTCGTCATGAGCCTCCGTAGTAGCAGTCGGACATAAAATGCGGCGCAAAGACAGTTAATATGCGTGACTGTGACGTGCACGCTCGACGAGTAGGTTTGTCGCCGTGCCTCGCTCGTCGTACAAAACGTGTCTCGTTGATTTATAATATTATTATGTATATGATATAATATAATACATCTTTCCACGGCAAACACGCGTTCGCATTCTACTGACATATTGTCATACTGTTATTGTGGATATGACGTGTGTCTACAGGAACTGTGTGCCAGCACTTCACCACTGAGGCACGACTAGGATGAAAACCGCGGTCGAAGGGGTGGCTTAAGCCAAGACTAAAATTATACACCTACAGTGGGCGATTTTCTCCCCATTAAATCGCCCCACAACACATGGTTTTCAGAAAACTACGTACATGCCACTATTGTTATTCACTTATGAAAAAAATTCATTCGCATATTGATTGTAGTACTTCCGATAGAAAATATTTATAGGCACGAAATCAAATAGGTAGATGCCAAAAACTTATAAGTATGTGCTGTATATTGGACTTGTTGTGTCTTTCTTTGATTTTTGTGTGTTTTGTGCTTTTCAAACAGACAAGTATTTTAAAACCTTATACTTATGCACGTACTGTATGTTATTAAGTATTATTATATTAATGCACAATGTTATACTATAATGTGTTATAATAATATGTGTTTTCACTTATACATAAAATTAATATTGCATGCATAGCAATAGCCATAGTAATAATAGAAGTATTAAAAAATTAAAGAATTATAATAAAGATATATTTTAAATGTTATAAATAGCAACAAAAATAAATAACCAAACGTTTTAAAAATATATTGTCTTATAATTATAAATTTTATAAATGGCTATGTAAGATTTTAGTCACGGCTTAAGCACATTTGAAGTAGTGATTCAAAGAAATTTAAATCAAACCCGCTCCATGTGAAAACTTTTTAAGTTAAACAGTGTGTAGATTTACGTGACCTACAGTACCTGTAGACTGCTTTGCAGTTTTAATTGGTTTCCATGGTAACAGATTATGAATCAAGCGATGATCATTATATTAATATTTATACGATAAACTTCTTAAGATTTAAGAAGTATGTCATAAAGTTATTAACATAGACATTTTGTAATTGATCTTTAATCATATAAATCATTATCAAAAGGAATTTATAGGAAATAAACCTAAATAACACTATTCGAATATCTGGCAGTGTCTAATATTTGTATAGGTTACACTGATTTGTTGATCTATCATATTTAATTTTTTCGTAATTTTAATATTATTTTATTTCATTTTCATTCAATATATATTATTTATTATTATTAGTATTGTAAACACATCAAAGTCTCAAATACAGAATAAACTGGAAAATACAAAATGTCCGACTATTATACTATACTAGCTAAATTACCCGTCGTTGCTGGGTTTAAGTACGAGTATATAAATGTATGTAACCTGGCAAGATTAAATTTTGTTTAATCTATTGAAATTTAAATTAATTAAGGTTTTTGAAATAATATTTTATACATATTAATTTAGCTTTTAAGATAATAATTATTATCATAACCTATTCTATAAGTTATAGATTTTGGCGGCCAAAGCTTTGTTCACGATAAATTTTAGCACTGAAGGTTCAAAATAAATGTTTTACTGATAGTTTTTCAAAATTTTATCTACAAAACTTCTTTGTAGACAATGTTCGCTGATCTATTAGTAGGCGACAAAATCACCAAGCTACTGGGTGAGCTTACGCGTGAGCAAGCTACATAGAAACCTAACAATTTTCTCGCAAATCTATTCCTGCAAATTTAAGAGTTTGGCCTTGAGATTTGTTTATAGTCATCGCAAAACAGACTTTGAGGGGAAACTGTAATCGTTTAAATTCGAACGGATGATCATTTGGAATTAAAGGGATTCGTGGTACAAACACAGTTTCCCCTTTCGCACATCCAGTTAAAATTGTGGCTTCTACTATATAGCGATGTAAAGCTTTGACTTTAAGCCTGGTCCCATTGCACAGTTTAGGTGGTTTCAAATTTCACAACAACATAATAGGTGTGCCCACACGCAGAATAAGCCTATGATATGGCATACCCGGTGGTTTCAATGAATTTAAAAATTCAACCGGATAATTAGTTGCAACATCTATGTTGACCACCGTATCTATCGAAGTATATACTTTTTCTTCCTCTTCAAAATACATCAGCAGTGTATCATTGATAGCCGCCGCTTGGTCATTTTTTGGAGTAAGTATAGCATGTTCACACAACTATTCCATAGGCTTATCATGAATATCTGAATATCTGAATATATCATGAATCTGGATAAAGTTTTGATATTAAATCCTGAACCGTAGTTACAACTGTGCACAAATTTTCTGGGATAGTTATCATTTCATCAAATGATGGATAATCACCATTGTCAGTTTTAAGTAAAAGATCTGCAAATTTACCAGCAAACTTTTCCTCTCCCAATTATACCCTCATAAAAAAATAGAAATAGAAATAAATTAAAAACAATAATTTTTTTCTTTTTTTCTCGAAATAATTAATCTGTTTCACTTGATTGGAATAGTGAAATTTTCGCAGAAATATTATTATGTACTGAAGATGCAATAGGTGAATCATTTGATTTGGACTCCATGTATAAGATACCATTTCGATAAACTTTAAAATTAAATGGAAATATACATCCTGCTGCTATCAATTCACAAAGCCCACCATAAGTTTCATTTTTTATCATATCAGCATAATATTTATTAGCCGTTGAGTAATTATCACCATTTCTATTGTGGGACATAACTGAAAATTTGGTCCAGTCATTCACCACTTGTCCGACAATTAGTGATCGCACCTCCATCACATTGTCTTGTGTTCCGTGTATTAAAAAAGAAAGAGCTCGGAATAAACAGCCACCGTCGCCAACAATGGGGACAACAGTATGTTGTTCAAGTTCTCCATTAACTAAAAAACTTTCTTTAGCCATTTCTTAGGTAATTAAATTAAACAACGTTAAATTAATGTTCCTAACAACAAAAACCAAATACGGAAAAATCTAAAAAACTAGTCCGGCAGTAAGCTGTATTATATTACCCCGGTAACATACACAAAAAAAATATATTATATGAATATATAGATATACAAATTACATGTAAAAAAATATTTTTACCGATTTCAACCCTTTAAAATCAAAATTTTGAAAAATTCTTTCTTAGCGGATGCCTACACCATAATAGCTATTTGTATGCCAAATTTCAGTCCAATCCGTCCAATGGTTTGAGCTGTGCATTGATAGATCAGTCAATCAGCTTACTGTTTTATATATACAAATAAGGGACATTAGGATTAGTATATAGGAATACATGTTAATTGATCGAAAACTTTTGATCGAAAAACAATTGCTCGCAAACGAAAATTGATCGAAGAACAATCATTGTTCGCAAACAACAAATTCGTTGCTCGATATTGCCGATAACCCGAATAAGTAATATAATCATAGATCTTTTAATAATAGACCGGTCCACCACATGCAATTTGTTCTTAGGTATAAAGATAAGATAGGATTCAACCAACAGTAATTTTATATCGTACGTCGACGTGGTGCATGGCAAATCCGAGATTATTATGGATTCAGTATTATAGCATACTTCAAATACTTTTGACACGTTATAAGTTTTTGTCGTCATGAGTTTGGTGTATGTAAACAGTGAAAAAAATAAAAGAATGTTAGCATATACAAGAAGAAATTTATAATGAAAAAACGGATTGGAAATGCTCCGAAAGTAAAAAACTGAAATGTAAAGGTTGAGTTCATGTTACAACGAAAATATCGCGAAGTTCATCAAACATAATAATAATGTACCAAATGTAGTAAAAATTGACGTTTAGAAAATTGTATCACATTTAAAGGAGATTTCTTCCCTAAATTAAATTTAGTACTCGTGCTGTTATTATTGAAGTGTCATCGCAAGTATTATAAAATATTATATTTTTTTATAGCTAGGTATCTACCTAATATAAATATAATATATTTTTTTTAAAATAAATAATTTTTTTTTTTTATAATTAGTTACCAAGTGCTCTAGTTGCAGATTTACAAACGTTAAAGAGAACAATTCAACGAATTCGTCAAAGAGAAACTTCTCCTCCTAACCCAAATAATTTTGGTTTTATTATTCTTGAGCAGTATCGAAATATAAGTGACGATGAGTTATTTTTGCATTATAACAGTGGCACAAATCTCCCGCGTATTTTGATTTATACAACCCCAAAAAAATTGGATTTTATGGAGAATTGTGAACATTGGTTCTGTAATGGAACGTTTTTGGTAGCTCCGCCGATTTTTACACAATTATACACAATTTATGGTATATGGTATTCAAATGTGGTTCTCAGTGTTTGTGTATTACTACCAGATAAAAAAAAAGATAGCTATCGTCGAATGTTTGATGCTTTAATGTCATTAAAACCAAATTTAAATACAAAAACTATAATTATTGATTATGAAAAAGGTACTATAATGCAATTAAAACAGAATTCCAAGTACTGAAATAAATGGGTGTTTTTTGCATTTGTCCCAATGTATGTGACATCATATTCGGGAATATGGGTTGCAAAAAAAATACAGTAAAAACCCTGAATTTGCATTGCAATTAAGGATGTTACCAGCTTTAGCATTTGTACCTAAGGATTATGTAATAAGTTCATATAGTGTTTTAATTGAAAATAATTATTATACAGAAAATGAAGAAATATTAGAACAGTTTTTAGATTATTTTAAAAATACCTGATTAGGTAAATAAGACAAATGAAGAAGACGAAAACAACCGAAAATTGAAATTAAAATGTGAAACTCTTTTTTAAGAAAGAAAGAGCAACAACAAATAAATCTGTTGAAGGTTGGCATAACTGTTTTACGTCGATCTTAAGTGGAACATCCATCAATATGGCGTTTTATTGAATCTTTAATAAAAGAAAAGAGCATTGAGCATCTAGCAATGAATATCAGAAAAAAAATATTAAGATAGGGCTATGAGAATGAAAAAATTTTGATTATTTATGATGATCTATTCATTTTTGATCATCTACGTTGAATAGTCTATAATTTTCAACTGCAAATTTAATTTTTAATTTACGTATATTTTAGAAATTTTAATTAACTTCATTTTTTAAAAGCAATTTAAATAATAATATCATTTTTTTATTTATACAAGTTAATTATTTAACAATTTTATTCGACATTTTTTTTTTTTTAATTAATTAATTGATAATATAAAATTATTAATTTAGCAATTTTATTTAATCTAGTTTTTTTATTGATAAATAATAATAATATATTAATAATATAATTTTTAGTTTTGCAAACAATTATTTCTCTTTGATCAATTATCATTTACGAGCAACTGTATTTCAATCAAATGTTTTCGAGCAGTTTCCGTGCGATCAATTGTTTTTGATCAATTGACGGGATACCAGTGTGTAGATCAAGGGCATCCAAACTTTTGAAAAGACTGGGCTATATGATGTAAGTAGAAATTATCGTGGGCCACAAACATTTTTATAATAATACATTTTTTTTTTTCATTATCAGATTTTTTGTAATATCGATAACATAATTACATACTATTAAATCAATATAAGGTACGGGATATCATAAATTAATAGTTTCTAATTTTAATCATTTTTTCAATATTATTTATATAAATTATTTATGGTTTAGAAATTTACGTAAGGACTATAAGAAAACTTATCATGGGACGTAAGTTAGACATTCTTGATATAGATTTTAGATATCAATAAAAAAAAGACTATACTTTAAAAGTAGCTCAGATTTAATATAATTATATTAAATTGACTCGATAAATCTACATCCAGTCAATTTTAAATGTTAAACAATGGTAAATAACGAATTTACATTTTTTTAGAACTGTAAAGTTGATTTAATTGACATTAATAATTATAATATTTAAAATAATACAACAATAACTATAATATTGATTATTATATCCATACTTTAGGTACATTGTATTAATTCTTTAAACAAAATATAATTTGAAAGTATACACTTTTTCAGTTTTCTATTTTTATTATTATTACTTTTTTTTTTTTAAACTGACTAAAATAAAAAGCGTCAAATCTATATTTAGTAATAGATATTTTATGTTTGTTAATATTCCAATATAACGTTGTTTTTTATATAATATATATATATAAATTAATTGAATTGTTTATGAACCATGGTTACACAATTAAATTAACTGAAATTGCAATTTTATGAGGTTATAAAATTAATTTTACTAGCAGCAAAGAAACTCACTAATATAGTAATATCTTTTACTTTGGTTGAAAACTAATCCAATTAAAGCTTATTTTATTTATATATTAAAAATTAAACAAATAAACTTACCTTGTATCTTTAAACAATATATTACCATCGTATTATTTTTTTTTCACTTACGGTAGATTCTATATTTTTTTTTTTTTGATCATAACTATACTGTCATAGTTAGTTTTAAAAAGATAAATTAATATTGTAACTAGCAGTGGTATAAACAATAACATTAATAATATAAACTTACGATATGATATTCAATATAATATGTTATATACTATTTTTTTCTTAAATATTTATAAAATTTTATTAAGTTCATTGTCATATTACTTAATTTAATTATCTTTCTTTATATGATTTTTTTGTAACAATTACTTACAGTTTAAAATTTTTATTTATGAATTATTTTGCTTAAATAAAATATTATAATTTATAAGTACACATTAATAGTAGGTAGACCGAAAAAAAATAGGAATATTAATATAATAGGTAGTGATTAAAAATTAATAAATTTTTAAATTTTTAAACGACTTTATGAATTAGTTAAATATATAACTAATGTTCAGACAAACTTTGTCGGTGTATATAAAATTATAAACATAATGTGTATATACAGTAACAATATACATATAATTGAATTTAAAATACGTAATAAAGTATTTATTATTTAATTCATTCTAAATAAAATGCTATGATAGTATGATAAATGTATTAAGTATATTATACATAAATAGGTAATTGCATACAATTAATATTTCTTATGATAATATAAAAAATGAAAATTTTTATACCTATCATTGAACTGTGTGCAATTTTGTAAGCTATTTTTAATTACACATTTATGGACATTAGATAGGTGACTATCGTAAATAAAAATGCATTTATTTAACAGTTTTTAATAAAAATGCAAATAGGTTTTTATGGAAAAAAACTTATAATTTTACATTGTATAAAGTTATATTGTTGAAGCTTTGCATTGAATTTAAACTATGAAGAAATCATACACAAATTGTTATTATAAGTTTAAACTATTTATAATAATAAAGCATTTGGCAATGCATTTATAGTAGCCTAATACATAACAAACGTTTTCACAACGGTCAATTTAGAAATTAGAAAAAAAATGTAGATAAAGAAGCACAAAGCATATATTATATGTTTTCAAATTGTATTTTATATTAAGCCACTTGTTTGTTTTTTGAATGGATAAAACTAAAAATAATTGATACTACAATTTTATTTTATCTATTTTTAAAGTATTTAAAATAAATTTGTGTTTTGTACCAAACACAACAATTAAATAATAAAATAGTATTACCAAAAACATATTAGAAACGTGTAAGTTTAGGTAGGTACTACGTTTAATTTCTGAAATTATTAATTTAAATTAAATCAACACAAAGTAAAGGTTTGTGCAATTCTTGAAATGTATATTTTTACATCATAAAAATTTATCAATATTATTTGACTGGAAATTGAAGATATTTTTCTGGAAACCAAAGGCAACATTTCTCATAATTGCCATTTTCAAAAAATATACACATTTGACCATACAATGTTTCATCGAAGCTTGAGAAACTCGAAAGTGAATACAACGGGTGGTTAGTTCACTCTTGTGTAAGTTACTCGGAAAAAGGATGACCGAGATAAAATTAACGACTATATTTTTTCACACCTTTATCTAAAATTTTAACGGTACACGACTGTCTTTTAAATATAACACTTAATT
The DNA here is from genome assembly GCA_014851325.1 of Pentalonia nigronervosa. Lineage (NCBI taxonomy): Eukaryota > Metazoa > Arthropoda > Insecta > Hemiptera > Aphididae > Pentalonia > Pentalonia nigronervosa. Next base: position 214,851 of record JACXSJ010000606.1, read on the forward strand.
CTGCATATTTTTTTTAAGTGTCTATATTTATCAGTGTGTGTGTTTCCTCACACTAATCGATATTTATATACACAAAAAAACCAATATATTTATTTATTTATAAAATAAAACTTAAATTAATGACGAAATTTTAATTTTGTAAAATATTATTGCAAATAATAAAACAGTTATAATTATAGTTATAGTGTATAGCATTAAAGTTTTTTTTATAGCTGATTGCGTTGAAACTATTTATTTTCCTTTTTTTCACCTTTATTACCACAAATACTGACTTCTAAAATAAACAATTCTGGTTCTCAATTGCTATTATATTTATGACTAAATATAATACAAAATAATTGTGATGACTGTTATTTTTAAGACCTTTACAGACTTGATTAGAATGTAAACACATGAAAATAACATTTTTGATCACATCAAAGTTTTCAAGAATTTAACAAAGTTTCTTAGAAAAAAAAGTACCCATAGGATTCGTTTACAGTATATTATTTGATAGTGTAACGCATCATAGAATATAGACAAAGTTTAGACATATACAAACTCCCCAGTGAATTCCAATTTGAAAACTATTTTTATTTCTTACTTATATTGTTTTTTTTTGTTTTTTATTTTGAATTAAGAACATATATCAGATGAAAAAAAAAAACCATAAGAAATTCTTCATTTCAGTATACCATCTAAATTTAAAAATAAATAATTTAATTCTTAATAGGTAGAAATAAGTACTTAAATAAACAAAGTCAGTTTATTACAAGAACATTTTTTAAAATATTTAATTTTAGCTTATATTAATTAAATAAATATTATATTATATTTTACACAATTTCATAAATAAGTAAACAGTTGGTATCTATACATTTTTATTCTAAACGGATCGATAAATATATTTTGGTTTTACAATGGTGTGTGTTTTAAAAATACATTTTTTTTGTCTTTTACTTTTTGATGCAGTAAAAATACTTTAGTTTTAAAATTTGCGGGTGTTTCTGATCACAAATTGAATTTAAATATCGCATTATCAATACATAAAAATGCCCAGTATTTTTACAAATACTTGAGAGAAATAAAAAAAATAGTTTGGAAAAAAAGAATTATCAACCAAAACGAATTTTCTACAAAATCGATTCTGTTTATTTGTTATTATTCAAAAATGAATAGTTGTAAAAATTTTATCTACACATATTTTTTTATATATATTGGAAATATATAGACTTTTTTTATACTTATTAGGTATAAACATTTGAAACTGTCGTTTTCTTTTCAATTTATGTTGATATAATGGTTTTTCTCAGTCAAAAGTTGTAAAGCTTAATACAATTTATTTCATACATTTTCAGTATATCAATTAAAAAATAACGAAAATTCATAGTCAGAGTGATATAAGGTTTTTAATTTTTATGAAATTCATCAAAACCACCAAAATATGTAAATTATTTTGTAATTATAAATGCTTAACATTTTTACTTTGAACACCTAAGGCTTGACAGTTTAGAATAAGATTTTTTATAAGGTTTTTTCACTTGAATTAAATAAAAAGTTTAATGTAAAGCCATTTAATTTTTTATGAGTATTTGAAGATTAAATTTTATTGACATTGAATCTTCAAATAATAATTACAATTTATCTTCAACCGATTCTTGTTATTTTTATTATTCAAAAAATATAAATCGTATAAACTTTAAACATTTCAGTATTAGGTCAGGTGCCTACTTAATTTATAAGCGCAATAATCTATACACAATAAATTAATATTCAAAATATTTAAACTAATTTTAAGTTATTTACACTTCACACCAATTCACACCGTTCTACCGTTAATACCTCAGTATTATATAACTTATAAGTTAAAAATAAGTACTTTTATAAATTAAATAATAAAATTATTATATAACATATATGTGATTTGTTACAGCTAAAGTTAGTTCAAGTGAATAAAATTAAATATAATATAAAATATTAAAAAGTCCTTAGAAATTTAAACTGACTAACCATTTAGAGTCGTTTTTTGTAAACAATGATTCATTATTTAATTTAAATTTAAATAATCTATTACTTTGGCCTATTTAATGGCAAAGTACATTCAACATCTAATATTTAACAAAGTTACTTTCCTGGTTTTTTTCTTGTCGGTCAGTTTGAATGAAAATAAAGAGAAAACTTGAGCTTTAGAACAAGCCTTTTTCACAATAATTATACACCGTTCACAATTTTAAGTTCTCAAGTATCGTACTGCTGTTATGCTGTAAGTTAATGAACTTTTTTTCACCATAATAAAATAAAATCATCACGATAATATATTCGTATGTTTATAAAGGTAAACTTTTTTATACGTATATATAGGTATATTATACATATATTATGTTGAGACAGCGATCGTGGTGTATAATTCACACTAAAATCAATTTTTTTTTTCATCTAGCGCAATTAGCTTAACGTCATGGCCAGAATTATTTTAATTTTATATTGTGTGCTATTCGCTTATCCACTTAGACATTTATCCAGCACATTAAAAAAAAACTTACATCAATTAAAAATCGAACAATTTATTTCTGGTTGTTCACCACCAAACAAATAATTTATCAGACAAAGATTAAACTCTTCTTGTGCGGCCTGGGAGCAAATAATTAAAATAACCGACTCTAAACATTAACAGTCGACCCACGTCGGTCTGCTAAAACTCCAGCGTACTTTCATGAAATAGTGTTATATTATATTATTAACAACAGATTTAATTATTTTAGACTCTGATCAGAGTGAGAAATGATATTGTTCTTAGTTTCTTACAATGATATATATATTTTTTTGTGTTTCTGATTACACTTTTTGGAGTAGAAGAATTCTCCAACATTGAGATTTGAAGGCGGTTTCTCTAGTAGACAATTTGATTTAGTTGGTACTCGGGGGGTCTCAACAGTGGTAAAATTCCCGTACTTTTAATAATTTGGAAAAACTAGCAATAAATAGTGAGAAATGGGAATAATTACGCAGTACTAGTTTTTGACAATGTTGATTTTTTTTTTTTTTTTTTTTTTGTAGCTCATATATTTAAAGACGGGCAATCGAAAAAAAAATATTTATAATAATATATACAGGTAATGTGTTCGTAAAATAATAAAATAAAAAAATACTAAAAAGACTAAAAATAATATATAAAAATACGATTGTATGTTGTAAAGGCTATATGGTTTTATATTATATTATATGCTTAGGCTGTGAGCAATACTTCGAAGATACTCTAAACCTATTTTACCTTCAAGATTATTAAAAGCTGTATTCAAGTGCTGTCATGATATTTCTGAACATTTTGTTTGACAATAATTTTTGTTTAAGATTCAATGTGAAGCCGATATTCCCCAATCAGATAACACCCTTCTTGCCACATACGCCGACGACACTGCTATTTTAGCAACCAGTGCAAATCCCAACCAAGTTACTAATTCACTCCAGACTCAAGTTAACAAAATTGACTCTTGGGCCAAACAATGGAGAATCAAAATAAATACTGAAAAATCTGCTCAAGTAACGTTTACTTTAAAACGA